>OZ010573.1:23918195-23933195 GCA_963932145.1 Acanthosepion lycidas
CTGAAAAGTCTAACTTTCCAAAATGTGACCAAATATGAATAAGCATCAGAATTATTTTTTTGGAAAGTGTTTGTAGTCAGGCTGAGAACTTTCCAACCAGCCCCCATGAAATGACTCAACTGAAATGTTATCATAAACAATAGCAACAAAAAGAATGGGATCAGTCATCCAAAAATCTTATTGAATTTCTTCATGTTTATCATTTTAAACTGAATTGCTCTGATTTAAGTAAAATTTTATTGATAGAATGAATGTAAGTGTTTAGATGTAATTTCTTAGTTGGATAAATGACATTACACTGTAATGTTTCCATTTGTATTTCTAAAGCAAAACAAAAAAAAAAACCCAACATGTATTGTGTAGAATTAGTCATGTGAGGGGAAGAATAACAAGAAAAACAACCACTGAGACCGATTCTGAAGAGGTGCAAAAGAGCATCTCTGAGGAGATTTCTGCCACAAAAATCATGCAAAGTGCCTCTGGTTCCTCACATGATTATTCCAATTCATAATGAATGAGACAGGTGTGTTTCTGGAGGAGGAGGGAAAAATGGAAAACAGGTTGAATTTTCAACCTGAGCAAAGTAAAGATGACAGTTGATATGATGATACACAAAAAGTTTTGAAAATTGGTTCTTGTTATTCCATGTACTTGTAAAAATGATCCCTCACTTTTTGTCTTATACCAATAGACTAGACATAAAATAAGGGGTACATGTTCATATCTTTTGAATATTAAATCAGCCACTCATTTTATTTCTAATACAAAATGCTGACAGGATTATATATATATATATATATATATATATATATATATTATGATCTATGCATATCAGTTATTGGCATAAAAATTAAAAACATTTATATATTTATATTTTTTTTTAAGTGTTTTACCCTAAGCAAGGTGGGAAGCCACTAGCACGCAAGGGGTTACAGAGTGTTGGAGTGAGTGCAAAGAGGAGTGATAGAGGAAAGGATGAAGAGAAAGATAGGAGACAGATCAAGGCAACTGGAGATGTCTATTGACATTACATTTGAATAGTTGGAGATTATCAGGGAAACAGGATTTTTTTTCTAAAATAATGTATTTTATTTAAAAATCTGACAGATTTTGGATAAGTTTGGATATGAAACTGAAAAATTTAATACAAGAGGATTTTGTTTAAAGGCACAAACAAACTTTGCTGTCTGTGGTTGAGTTGGTTAAGGCACATCACATCTAACAACAATTTCCCTCTGACCAAAGGGATGCAGGTTTGAATCCTGCCGGAGAACACATATTTTTCTTTAATAAGTTTTCTCAAATATTCAAACCAGTTGATGAAAATAAATAAATATACTGTTTCATAACTAAATGGAGTGTCTACTCAAATATGAGTAGCCACTAAAAATGATGTTTAAAGTGAGAAATATATATATATATATATATATATATATATAAATTTACATGTAAAAATAAAATAAATAAATATGGAAAAGACCAGAGGAGACTTTAAAAAAGATAGTTGAAAGAAAATATAAGATAATCAAAGAGAAAATAAACACAGATAAACTGGAACTTAATTATAAATATATATTATATATAAAAGGAAGAACAACAGTGGAATTAACTACAAAAGAATATCTACAGGAATTTTTGTTTGATAGTGCTTCTCTCTGTTGGATCCTGTAAGACAGACTTTCTCAACCACATTGCTGATGATGTCTTTCCAAAATCCCAGTGTTGTTTCAGACATGGCAGACATGATTTTTCTCTCAGGGAGAAATGTATTGAGCAGAAGCTAGACCTGCATCAAGTCTTTGTTGATATAACAAAGACTTTTCATACATTAAATGGAAATGCATTATAGAAGATTCTGAAGAAGCTTGGATGTTCTCATGAGTTTGTCTCTGTTCATTGAGGTTTCCATGCAGGAATGAAAGCACATATCAATTTAAGTGGTTTGTTATTGGATACAATTTTGGTTAAGCAAGAGGATATAACAGTGCCATATTTGTTGTACTTTGCTTTAGTTTTCTTAATGATCTTTAAAGGATGCTCACATGGCGTCTACATCAAATATTGAACAATGGATAAGATGCTGAATATAAGATAGTTTGCTGCAAAAACAAAGCTATTGTCATCACTCATATGCAATTGCCTTTATACTGGTGATTGTGATCTTGTTGTTCACTCCTAGAGTGACATGCAACATCTTATGGATTCCTTTTCAGTAACATGCATTGCACTGGGTCTAATGATATAGCTGGAAAAAGGCTGCTGTAATGTACCAACCTGCTCCAGATTATTTTAAACCAAGCATTTATGTGCTTGGCCAGAAATTGCAAATTGTGGAAAAGTCCATGTATTTAAGCAGTACCATAACTATTACAAATACACTTGATGATTGAAATCTCCATCCAAATCAAGAAGGCCAGTGATGCATTCAGAAAACTGGATGGACATTTACGATCTCAGCATCTAGGTACTGACCAGGTTCAACATTGCTTAACTTCAGTGATTGTATGTGAACCAATGTTTCAATATGATGTGGTGGTAAGCAACAGAGTTTTATCTAACATATAATGAATGTGGTCTAAGTAAGGTACACCTAAAAATCATCAAAGATGACATACACAGAAAGAAATCATTAATTACACATTATATGGCATTTTTACTTGCAATGAGTGTGAAAAAGAATGTGCCTCAGGTGGAGGACTAAAATGTTGTATTACAGTTCATCAAAATATTGTTGAGACACCTACTGCAAATGGTACCCAAAATTGCTACATATGATCAAGAGAGTGTAAGTCCTGAGCAGAACTAAAGAGCTGCATCTATGCTGGTCATATTTGAAGATAAATCAAGCAATGGTGTTAATAAAAAAAGCAAGTGGCAGCCATTACATACACATGTACCTATACTGAAAAAGAAAGTAATCTTTTCTTTTTTTTTTTTTTAACTATATTCTTCCTCTTACAATCATGTTTTTCTTGCCACCATGTATAAAAGTTGTGCTATTGGTATGGAAAACAGAATGGCAGGGAAAATTCAATTCTGGGTCAAGGCCATGATGCACAATTAGAAAAGACATAAAACTGACAGGACAGTCACCATGCAGACATTGATTTCTATGTCCATATGCACTCTCACACAAACACACACACACATATATATATATATATATATATTTATTACACTTCAAATGTTATAGTGCATACTTGTATTTGAAATAGGTGCCCCATTATTATTTTAATTTAAACAGTCGCTATGATTGACCTGCAACCAACAGATTTGTGAAATCTTAATAAAGAAAATGTGCTCTCTGATAAAGATCAAACCTGTTGCACCCTTTGCAGGAGAAGCCACAATCTGGCATACTTTACCACTCAACCACAGTTAGCATGATAGTCTAACAAAGCCCTATTTTCACTTAATTCTTTAGAAATATACATATATATGTAAAGATTTCAGATAGAGTATATCTGTAAAAGGACAATATAAATAAAGACAAAAGGAAAACTTATCTTAGCTGACGTGTTTTGACCTCTGTGAGACATATATACTTTGATAAAGTCTCTTAGAGGATGAAACATGTTGCCTAAGATAAGTTTACCTCCTTTTTTAATCATACTTATATATCTTTGAGTTGGGATCAAATATACATCACATTTGGATCAAGATTCTGACAGAATGACAAGATAAAGAACAAATATGAAATGTTTATCAACCTAATATGTTTCACTTTTATTAAAGCTTTATCAGAGAATGAGATGTATTAATTTCTTAAAACTTTGGAGGGATGCATCATCTTGAATTTAGAATGGCACAAATTATACCAACATTAGTTTTGTGGAGTTAACTTCACTTACTTTCCTAAAAAATGCCACTATAGGATGCTTTTTAAACCTATAAAAACACTGTAATATTTTTTATCATTCTCTCTTTTTCTTTTTCATCAAGGGATGATAAGATGTAGGTCCAACTTGGAGAAAAGTGCACATGTGTGCAGTACATTTCTCTTCATGTTTCATTACTATTCTCTCTTTTCCTTAGACATGCTAGGATGTAGGTCTACTGGAAAACGAACACACAAATGCACACACACACATATATATATATATATGCAACTTCATTTTCTCTAAGACTTCTACACACATTTTACATACACAAAAATTCACAAGTCTTTAAATGTTTGTATGCATGTTTTGTCACATACATACAATATCATTGTCTTTGTTGCTTGCATCAATGTAACTTTTGATCTTTACTTTGAATGTTAGTGTATATATATTGGTTTTAGATGTTGCTTTGTATTTTATTATCTCCTACAAGGCTGGCATCCTGCTCACCCTTTCACTGTTGAAGCTGTTAAATGTAGCTGTCTCTTCTACTCCAATAGCTTCATATCTTGCACCTCTCGCCTGTGGAACTCCCTTCCCTTTTCCTGTTTCCCTGATAGCTATAATCTCCAACTATTCAAATGTAATGTCAACAGACATCTCCAGTTGCCTTGATCTATCCACTATCCTTCTCTTCATCCTTTCCTCTATCACTCCTATCTGCTCTCGCTCCAAATTCTATGTAACCCCTTGCATGCTAGTGGCTTCCAGCCTCGCTTGGGGTGAAATGCTTTAAAAAAAAAAAAAAATATGGTAGTCTGCTGTTTTTGTTGTGAGATAAACATTCCAGGAGACATGCTTTCCAACTCAAACACCATTGTACATACATTCACAGCAGTTTAAAATAGTCACACACATGTGAAACATGATTGACCAAAGAAAATCAAACAACAAAAAATAAAATATACCAGAATTTCTTTCTTCTTTTCTCCATATCACAGTCTCTGATGATGCTTTAATAAAAGTGAAACATGTTAGATTGATAAATATTTCCAATTTGTTCTTTATCTTATATATATCTTTGTAAGAGTTTTTAGTGGGCACAGCTACTGCACTTCAGTCCAAGGTAGAAATACTAATTCATAAGTAACTAATCACACTATTTTTGACAGATACAATGCTAGTAACTTTAATAATGCATTGCAATGTGAATAACATGGATGTGATGGGAAGAAGTTTTACTGTAGTTTTTTTTATTATAAAATGGTCACTCATTTTTTTTATCCCAGAATAAAATCTTCTATTACATTTTTTTTTTTATGAATAACTTTGAGCCATGAAGGAGATGTGCTTCTGGCCAACTGTGCGTCGGTTTATCTGTTGTGCAGAGTTGTCACCAAAATCAAATTGACATGAATGACCTCATCAAACACTCTTTGAGCCACAGCCATCTTTGCTGCTGCCACTAGGGGAGAGAAATGGAATAGGGAAAGAGGATGATGATTTGGATGGAAGCAAGTGCTGACAAAATGAATAACACAAAGTAGAGAACTGGTTTTATTACAAGGGAAAGTCAAAAATTATCCATACTCTTGTCTAAAGATATGTTATAGCAAGTGGGTGGATATTTTTTTTATTTACCCTCGTATATTTTAAGTGGTAAGTTCATCTTTTAGTTTATATTCGTTCATTTTGGTCCCTCATGATGTATGTAAATTCAGAAACCAGTTTTTATTATGATTTAAACAGTGAAGTACACTGTCTATCTATCAGTCTATCCATAAATTGATTCATTAACCCACTGGACTCAGTGACATGAGCACATTCTGATAAACTATTCCTGAACATTTTCAGTCAATATCACTATTTTCATAAGTACTTAGCCAGAAAGACATTCCAAAAGCTAAGCAGAGTATCAAGAAACAGAAAAATTTCATTATAAACAAAGAAACTAATACTGAACTGTTAGATGATATCGGTCCTCCTATATGAAGAAGAGTCTTGAAGTAACAGGAATGTGATTCTACAGAAGGATGCTGAGGATACCATGGACCGAACATATGAGCAACAATGAAGTTTTAGAGGAAATGGAAACAAAAAAGAAACTTATACTTAAAACCAGGAAGACATAGCTAAAATTTGTAGGGCACATAATGAGGAAATAGGGCTTGGAAAATTTGATACTCACAGGACAGGTTGAAGGCAAGAGGGATAGAGGGAAACAATGGTTAACATCCATAGTGAGCTTGAGTAAAATGAATGGTGGAACAAGGTTTAGAAGAAATAAAAAAAAGACAAAACTTATTAAGAGCTACAAAGGACAAGAAATGGTGGAGAGCCATAATTACCTATGTCCTGAAGGGACACAGTATATAGAAGAAGACTTGTGTAACAGAACATCACAACAGTGAAGAACAACAAATGGCTCATATTCTGTTTATATGTATTATTTTTGTCAGTGACTAGACATTGACACATTGTATTGGTGCACTGTTCTGTGGATTCAGCAGGTTAAGGGTCTCCCTCAAGGTTTCCATAAACAGCAGTGACTCATATCCTGATCTATATTTACTGTTAATAATCAAACCATATAAAGTCTAGATGACGTTGAACCAAAAATAATCTGGATAACAGTGATTACAGTTAATAAGGCTAGAAGTTCTTCAACATTTTTTTTATTATTTAACAGTAATTCTTTCTAGCCTAAGAAACTATGTATATATATATATTGCTTGAAGACTGCCACCACAGTCAGTCAGTGTCCACTTTTATATTTACATATAATCTCTGATATTGAGCACTTTTAACCATAAATATAAATAAAAACTATATATATATATATATATATATATATATATATTTGTGTGTGTGTGATATACATGTAAATATCTATTGTCACATTTCAAACTGGGGTAAAAGAAATATATATATATATATATATATATATATCCCAGTGTGCAACACCTTTGGAAAGTGCCTGAAAACTACACCACGGGTTGACTCAAGCCTTTTGAGTGAAATTGGGTAGACAGAACTCTTGTGGTCTATCGATAGCTGTGCTAGCACAAAACCACAAGTCAGCATGGGTGAGGGCTTGAGCGTGCTGGCCTTATTCAAATTGGTGATCACGCTAGATAACACAATCTCTCCCAGAAACTGTAACTAAGGTCTGCTCAGCATAGTTGCAGTATAAACCACAGGTGTTGAGCAAACACAAATGTGCCTGAGTTAGCATCTGCAATAGGGGTTGGCTAGATGCCCTAGTAGATGGGTATCCTCAAATATGAGTGGCCAGCTATTTTATATATATATATATATATATATATATATATATATATATATCAGTAGATGAAATAATATTAATATGCAAATTCATGACATTCCACAACATAACTGATGATTTAGATATTTAATAATTATTCATGCATAACCTGAAGAGCCAACAATAGTGAAAGTATAGTAACAAGTACGGAGTTTAATTCATTCTTATTTTTTACCAAGTAAAAATATATATATATTAGGTTGGTGTAAAAATAATATCGTTTTTTGATGTATTTTTTAACGCCAAAAAACGATATTATTTTTGCACCAACCTAATATATATATATATATATATATATATATATATATATATATATATATATATATATGATGATCATTAAGACTCAGTTTTGAGTAATGCCACTCCTTGATTCATTCTCAAATATCATCAGTGCAAAAGTGTCTTTTTGGTTCTGCTATGGTCTTACATACCTTTGCACTGATGTGGCAATATTCAGTGCATCTTGCTCCTTTTATATTAATCTTTTCTTGAACTTTCAACATGTACCATCTTAAATGATTTTTGAGGCTTGTTCTATTTAGACAGACACAATCATATCCATTATATTTGATATCATATTCACATATATATATATATATATATATATATATATATATATACAGGGTGCGATAGATAAATTGTCACCTAAATTACGCAAAAATGAAAATAACACTAACATCTCATTTTAACAAATATATTTATCAAAATTACAGAAAATATCTTGAAAATACTAAAGAGTAAATTTATTCAATAAAATCGCCATTGGCTTCAACCATGGCTTGTAGATGACTTCAGAATCCCCTGCAATTCTTTGAGACAGTCTCCTTCTTTAAGTTGAATGCTGCCATAATCCTTGCCTTCAGTTCATCTTTGGTGTTACAAGGAGTTTTGTTGGTCTTTCGCTCAAATGCACCATACACATAATAATCAAGGGGGTTGCAATCTGGGGTGATAGGTGGACAGATGTGGTCGCGGAAATTGTCTGACAGCCACAATTGGGTTATCTTGCTTGTGTGGCATGGTGCAGAGTCTTGTTGTCAGACATAAGGTCTTCCAGCAGCACCCCTCTTGACCCAGAGAAGCACTACCTCCTCAAGGCAATTGATGTAGGCCTCTGTGTTAAGTCTGAGGCCATCACCAACAAATTCAGGAATTCTTTTCTTATCAGAATAATCAGAGTTAGTTTTCTGAGCTGATGTACCTTCGTAATCACTATTAGACTCATCCAACTCCTTATGAATTCTCTGCACTCTCCTCAGATTGATGCCCAAACACTCTGAAATGTTTGTATTAGAGCTTCTGGCTTCAATGCTAAGCAGTACAGCATGCTGTTTCCAAATTTCTGGCAGAGTGAATTGCATCATAGTTCTCTTTTTCTCGGAGACATTGCTCAACTGACCCTACTCTACTGTGCAGTGAACAAAATCAAAAACGAACAACGTGCATGTGCGATATTAAGAATATAAGATGACGACAATTTACCCATCGCACCATATATATATATATATATATATATATATATATATATATATATACACAGTTGATACAGTTGAGCTCTCGAAAGAAAGGGGGTTTTAAAAACAGTGGCTCCTACTGCTATTATGCATTACTCATCAAGTACAAATTGAATTCTCTGAGCCGCTGGCGTATTTCATATAGAAAAAAAGTGTTAAAATTCCCTTCCTTTCTGCCATGCTTGAAGCATCGGATGTCTAGCCATGCTGAGGTGCTGATACAGTGAAACAGTTTGCCTGTGGATGACTATATATATATATATATATATATATATATATATATGTGAACTGAAATTTTCACTGCAAAATATTTGATCAGTGTAATTAATAGAAAATTATTAAGTGAAGATCATTTTGTCATCATTAAGATAGAGACTTATTGATGCAAGGATATACATGTACCTTTCATGGTTGTTAATTGTATCATTTAACATTGTCATCTCATGTATTATAATGGAAATAATATAGAGGGCTTAGTTTTACTATATGTTTATATTCTAAAATGGTCACTCATTTTATATCATAATGAAAGTTAAATTTTAAATTGTAAATTGATCCACTTTCATTTTGATGCATGAAAAATGAAACCCAAAGACCATTTTTATTGTCGGTCACTTATGTTCTATAATCATGTCTCGAATTCTAATTAACCAGTAAAAAATATGGTAAGATCTTTACAAAGATATAATAAAAAAAAAAAACTAAATCGTATTGACACAAATAAAAATGGCCAAATATTGTAAGAATTTAAAAGTTGCAACTATAATCTGATACAGAGTTATGCCCCTTGAATTAAGTTAGATTTGCTTGAAATAAATTTTGCTCTTGGTTTGAAAATCTTAAGGAGCTTTTATCAGGAGAAACTATTGAAAAAAATCACTAGTGGAGTGATGCTGATAAGTAGATTTTTCAAAGATTTTCAAAAGACATCTTGCAGGCAAACCATATTTACTGAATGTATATTAGTGTGAGAAAAGGAGAGGAAAAGCGAGAGGAAATATGAGTTTGAGAGAAAGAGAAATTTTGTATAAGGAAAGGTGTATATGTGGATCAAAATTTCTTCTTTTGTTTTAGAGGCCATGTCTTCTCAGAAAACAAGAAATCATGAGTCTCCACAGTTTCCTTTTCCTTAATATCTGACTGCTGTATATTGCCGTGACTATTCTTAAGAAAAATAATGAAGTGAATGCTGTTCATCTTTTTACAGTTTTGGCTTTAGAGCTGTCATTTTAGACTCATTGCCAACCAAAGCTAACAGTCCAGTCTACCCAACTATTTTATTCATTGAAGTGTGAAGAAGAAATATATTTATGTCTTTCTGAAGAGCTAAGAGAATGTAAAACCCTAGACAAGAAATTGAACTTTGTTGATTCCATTTTTCCAAACCAATAACATTATGCCACTTGTATATACCAAAGTCTCTCATGCATGAAAACACAGGGAATACATGTATTTAAAAAATGATTGTGTGAAGAAGAATACAAAAAAATAATTACTTTCTTATTTTTGATAAACCACTTTCCCACTACTGTAAGGCTGCCTATGTCTTTTCTATTAATAATTTCATGGTAATTATACAGATGAGCTCTTCACTATGGTACCTAGAGTTTTTGAATTTAAGCCCAGCACTAGACTGGCATCGAGTTCTCATCAATTTACTGTTGAGCTGGCTAGGTGTAGCTCTAAATTCTGTACTAAGTTTCTTCTCTCACTATTCTTGTGAGTGGAAATCTCTTCTGGTTCCATACTTTCCAGCCAACTTTAATCAGAAGTTTAAATGCAATGTCAATCGATATCTACTGTTCACTTGATTACTTTCTTCTCCTGCTCATCATTAATGTTTCTGTTCTTAATTCTTCTACACCTTGTAAACTACTTGTGTTTTAGCAGCATTACTGTCTTGCATGGGGTGATTTTGATGAAAAAAAATATGAATATGAATATATATATATATATATATATATATATATATATTTTGATCCATGTTTCATTAAATAATATAGACAAGTTTTGTCTATTTATTTTATATAAATTCTTTTCATATTGTCTGATAAGCTTAATAACATTATCATTAAAAGATGAAAGAAATTCACCATATTGATATATATTTTTAAATCCTATCTAAGCTTTTGTCTTACATAAGCCATTATCAAAGATGACAATTACATTACAATATATTAACCAATACACAGACAAAACAATAATGATAGTCTGTTTTTGTTTGCATGGAAGATTTCCAAGCAATGACAAACTTGTGCATACGAGACGCTGGAAGCAAAAATTGCACCGCAGCTCATGACATCACACATGACCATGCAAGAGTGAAAACGAGAAGTATTAAGCATGGAAAGTCATTGGTATAAACCAATGACTTCTGTTATCAATTATAGACTTTTAAGAATATTTGTGGAGATTTCGTAGTTTATTTTGTTCAGGTTAGGTTTCAACTGTTTTATGTATCTAGAATTTTTATTTTTTGTTTATTGTTTTCATGTTTAAGTATAGTTGTGTTTTCAACGAGGATTTTCTGGAATTGTGTATGTAGTCAGGCATGTTGTTTTAAATGCTTATATATATATATATATATATATATATATATATATATATTGATTTGTTTTCTATGGTTTATTAAGTTTTTGCAGGTTATTTAAAGCCAGAAAATATTTATGGATTGCAAGAATTGGGGTGGGGGAATGGAGATAAAAATTTTGTGAAACAAGTCTTACTAATTAACCCACAGATAAGGGGAAAAGTGAATTCAAAGCTTTCACAAGAGTATCTGTGCATAAGTGAATATAATGAACCCAACTGGAATTAGAACTCAGCTTTCCTATTAACAATTCCAAGCCATTATCCTGGGCTGGTGCAATGATCTTCTGCCCTCTCTCCAATCTATAATATAGTTCTCTCACCACTGAATCTATGATATGGGGCCCCCACTATGATACATCTCAATTTTCATAAGGTAGTATTCATATAAAATACAAATTTTATTATAGCCTAATTATGTACAATAATGTATCACATGCAACATAGGTGGACAAGTTAATAGAAGAATTGAAGATAAATACAATGTATCTAAATACAAATTAGAGACATGTCATAATAGATCATTCCATCTTAAATGTTTTGTGGCAATTTTTAAAATCAACTTGAGATTTTTCTTGTTAAAAAGTTGAAGAATTTTAACACATCAATATTAGAGATAAAAAATTTTGAATTTCATATAGTGTTTTTTGATACTTAGCATGAGCAAAACAAACTCAAGGATTTGGACAAAAAAAGACCCCGGAATCCATGAAAATTTTTCAATCTTTAATAATCAGTTGTGCTTAGTTTAATTTGTAACGTATATAAATGTAGATAGAAAAAAGCAAATGTGGATAAGATGGAAAGAGTCACAAAGCAGTGCCAAAGACCACCAATCAGGTTCCCCACTGATCAAGGGGTTTGGGTTTAGCATGCACCATCCATGCCATTATCCATTACCTCACCTAAACATCCAAACTTACAGCACTTGGTATTTCCAAGCAGTCACCCATCTAGGTATTGACCAAGCTCAATGTAACTTGTGATCATACAAGAACCAGTATTTCAATGTGTATGGATGTAAGCCTTATGAGTTGGGATCAAATATAGAATGATAAGATAAAGAACATATAGGAAATATTCATCAATCTAACATTTTCAATATATATATATATATATATATATATATATATTTGTTTGAATAAAAACAGATCACTTTAAAGTTCCATGTAATAAGTTATTTCACCACAACCGTTTTAAAGGGCTCTGGATCATCAGACTTTACTTCCAAAAGTTGAAATGAAAAATGAAAAAGAAACTTACACATTTTTGACGGACCGCACCAAGCGTATGTAAAATTAACGAAGTGAGGAAATGAGGTGGGAGAGAAGACATGAGTGAGTTAGATGTACCATTTTCAGTTCCTTATACTTAACCCCCCTCTACATAGGCTAGACGTTGCTTAACTTAATGCCTTCTATCTAGGTATAGATGGGTAAGGGGTGAGGGAGAGGACCGACTTAAAGGCGGAAGATACAGTTGACAATAAAATAATAAATCATGTCCTTGAGAACAGGATTCACTCAGATTCTTAGATGCTGTTATTTCGCATTACTTTAAAGGGTATCTCTGGGGGTTAGAATTTGATATAAATCTAAATGTCTAAAAAATCTACGACGAATTTAATTTGAAGTTTGTTGGGGTTTTGGTACTTTCTATGAAATAGTCTATTGGAAAAATCATAGAAAGTACATTGAAATAATAATCCATTTTATAACTAGTAATCCTTTTTATTTTCCTAAACTTTTTTCTTATAGTTTGTTAAGTTGACATTTATTCATTTGATTTTTGTTCATAAATTAAATTCGTTACTGTTTTTAGGTCCCGAATTATCAAGGTTTATTCCAATTCAACTAATTTTATCATCAATAATGATTATTAAAGGGTAATATATTTCAATTTAAATTATCAATTTAAAAATTTACTTTCGTATTATTTATTTAAACTCACTTCCAGTTGGAGAATATTAGGGGAGAGAATTGGATAAAAGATTACTAACAGAAAATTAGGTCCTTCTTTTACAATATTCTGTATATTCGTACACATACTTTTTTCTTTAAAGTTGTTCCAATTTAAATAATTTATCATCGATGATGCTTATTAAAGGGTAATATATTTCCATTCAGATTAAATTACCAATTTAAAATTTACCTCCATATTATTTAAACTCACTTCCAATTGGAGAGTCCTACAGGAGAAATTTGGATAAAACACTACTAAGAGAAAATTAGGTCCTTCTTTACAATCCATAAACATACACACCTCTACACATATCCTATCCCCCATCTATATCTACATATCTCCCTATACACCTATGAATCCATATATACACATGCACACACATCTACACATAAACTATATGTATATTCCCATATCTACACATATACACCTATAGAGAAATACATACACACATATATCTACACACATATCCACACATACACATATACTTATATATATATATACATCCACACACATAAAGTTATATGTAAATCCATATACATATACACATACAAATGCCCATATGTACATCCATACATATGCACACATATACGCATACACACACAAATATATATATATATATATATATAGACACCCATCTACATATATACATACATATATAGACATATACATGTCCACACATACACCCACTTATGCCTGCATTCAAAGACCATATCAATATAAATATGTAATTATATTATGAATACACAAAATTGCATAATCTACACATATATTACCTGCTATCCCATATCTATGGTAAGACATATAAATACCCATCTAGTTCTACCCATTCACACTTATAAAAAAAAAAAACCCCCAAAATTTTTTCGATTATCGATTTTTCGGAACCTGAGTCTGAACTAAAAAATCGGCCTCCATCATGTCCTTACAGCAGCCATTTGCAAAATTGCGGTGAAAACCACATTGAAATCAGGTGAGAAATGCAGCCAGGTTGAGGTAACAATGCCCACGACAGACAACAAGAGAAATATAGATAGTAGATATACTCATATATATATATATATATATATATATATATACACACTGACATACATACATATATATATATATATATATACTGATATAAATACATATATATACTCACATACATACATATATATATATATATATATATATATATATATATATATATACTCAAATACATATATATATATATATATACTGACATAGATACATATATATACTCACATACATATATATATATATATATACTCACATATACATATATATATATATATATATATATATACTCACATATACTCACATATACATATATATATATATATATATATACTCACATATACTCACATATACATATATATATATATATACTCACATATACTCACATATACATATATATATATATATATACTCACATATACTCACATATACATATATATATATATATATATACTCACATATACTCACATATACATATATATATATATATATATATATACTCACATATACTCACATATACATATATATATATATATATATACTCACATATACTCACATATACATATATATATATATATATATATACTCACATATACTCACATATACATATATATATATATATATACTCACATATACTCACATATACATATATATATACTCACATATACTCACATATACATATATATATATATATATATATACTCACATATACTCACATATACATATATATATATATATACTCACATATACTCACATATACATATATATATATATA
>OZ010573.1:23939603-23942103 GCA_963932145.1 Acanthosepion lycidas
CATACAATAATATATCTCTACTTATATTCATACATACATATATATATATACATATATCATACATACATATATATATATATATACTATATATTCATACATACATATATATATATATACATATATTCATACATACATATATATATATATATATACATATATTCATACATACATATATATATATACATATATTCATACATATATATATATATATTAACATATATTCATACATATATATATATATATTTACATATATTCATACATACATATATATATATATATATACATATATTCATACATACATATATATATATATATATACATATATTCATGCATACATATATATATATACATATATTCATGCATACATATATATATATACATATATTCATGCATACATATATATATATACATATATTCATGCATACATATATATATATATACATATATTCATGCATACATATATATATATATATATATATACATATATTCATGCATACATATATATATATACATATATTCATGCATACATATATATATATATATACATATATTCATGCATACATATATATATATATATATACATATATTCATGCATACATATATATATATATACATATATTCATGCATACATATATATATATATATATATATATATATATACATATATTCATGCATACATATATATATATATATATACATATATTCATGCATACATATATATATATATATACATATATTCATACATACATATATATATATATATACATATATTCATACATACATATATATATATATATACATATATTCATACATACATATATATATATATATACATATATTCATACATACATATATATATATATATACATATATTCATACATACATATATATATATATATACATATATTCATACATACATACATATATATATACATATATTCATACATACATATATATATATATATATATACATATATTCATACATACATATATATACATATATTCATACATACATATATATACATATATTCATACATACATACATATATAATATATATACATACATTCCTTACATACATATATATATACATACATTCATACATACATATATATATATATACATTCATACATACATATATATATATATACATTCATACATACATATATATATATATATACATTCATACATACATATATATATATATATACATTCATACATACATATATATATATATATACATTCATACATACATATATATATATATATACATTCATACATATATATATATATATATATACATTCATACATACATATATATATATATATATACATTCATACATACATATATATATATATATATACATTCATACATACATATATATATATATATACATTCATACATACATATATATATATATACATTCATACATACATATATATATATATATATACATTCATACATATATATATATATATATACATTCATACATACATATATATATATATATATACATTCATACATACATATATATATATATACATTCATACATACATATATATATATATATACATTGATACATACATATATATATATATATACATTGATACATACATATATATATATATACATTCATACATACATATATATATATATACATTCATACATACATATATATATATATACATTCATACATATATATATATATATATACATTCATACATACATACATATATACATTCATACATACATACATATATACATTCATACATACATACATATATATATATATATATACATTCATACATACATATATATATATATACATTCATACATACATATATACATTCATACATACATATATATATATATACATTCATACATACATATATATATACATTCATACATACATATATATATATATACATTCATACATACATATATATATATATACATTCATACATACATATATATATATATACATTCATACATACATATATATATATACATTCATACATACATATATATATATATACATTCATACATACATATATATATTATACATTCATACATACATATATATATATATACATTCATACATATATATATATATATACATTCATACATAAATATATATATATATATATATATACATATATTCATACATACATATATATATATATACATATTCATACATACATATATATATATTCATATATTCATACATACATATATATATATACATATATTCATACATACATACATATATATACATATATTCATACATACATACATACATATATATACATATATTCATACATACATACATATATATACATATATTCATACATACATACATATATATACATATATTCATACATACATATATATATATACATATATTCATACGTACATATATATATATACATATATTCATACATACATATATATATATACATATATTCATACATACATATATATATATACATATATTCATACAT
>OZ010573.1:23947103-23954603 GCA_963932145.1 Acanthosepion lycidas
TGGTGGACACAAAGAAACATGATTGAATTAGAGAAAAGCTTTTGGGATAATCTGACCATTTGCAAATCTGCTATTTTAGACAAGTGCATTAAGAACGATTGCTTCTTGGCGAGAGGACAGACAATCTGGGTTCTGTATGAGCATGGAAGGGTGTTGAGGTTTTGTCGTTGACATGGATGAAAATGCTAGGCACCTGGACAATAGTGAGTCATTCTTAAGTGCACAGCCCTCCCCAACGCCTACCAGAGGATCAACATGAAAATATGTCTTTATGGCTTACTTGGAAACTGATTTTTAGACAGTCAGCATGTTGTGTGGATATTTGTTAAGCTTAGTATGGCACAATGTGTATTGTGGGGAGGAATTGATATAGGAAAATTGCATTTTGTCAGTATTTCAAAAGAAGGCAGTCTGATCTGCTTTGAAAATCAGTATTCGAAAAATATGTAATGAACACAAGGCAGGAAGCTACATTTTTTTAACATGTCCCTTTGAAATGTGGCTGATAATGGCTCTCCACATCTTTTCTAAACTGAGTAAATGAAGCTTTTGGATCTTAGCAAAGACCATCATTGTAGATTGATGCTAATCACAAACAAAGAACTATACCAAATAACAAGCAACCACATTACTTGGAAACTTTCAATAATGCCAACAAGCAAAATGGATATCACATATATGACAGGAATATAATGGCATAATCAAGATGCTGACATTCTATACCCCTTCAAATAAAAGGTTAGGGAGAAAGACCTTATCACTACTGGAAAGAGTGATAAAAGCTACTGGATTTAAGAAATCTATTTTCCTGAAAAATTGTTTTAAGATAAAGATTTTTATAAAGAGTAGAACAATTGACAAATGTATTCCATATCTCTGGCAGTATGGGAGTTATCAGAATAGAAAAGGAAAGTGGAAAGGTTCCTTGTATTTACACTAATATTTAAGGCAAAGGCATGAATATACTTCTCCCTGAACTCTATCTCATCACCAGATGACTTGATAAAAATGTTTTTTTAATAGAGGTTGACAGAAAAGAGTGCAGATGAATGAGCAGTTGGATCAACTATTTTATAACTGCTTTCTTTGTGACATATATTTACATTTATATATACATATATATATTTTAAAACATTTTTATGTTTATACATTCTTTTTATAGATACAAATATTAAAGTAAATGCTCTGTTTTATTTGTGTCTATAAAAAGAATGTAAAAACATAAAAATGTCTTAAAAATAATTGTTGGACTTGTATATATATATATATATATATATATATATATATGGAGAAAAATATTTGGAAAAAACAAACAAAAATCCTTAAATGCAATTATGTTGTTTTAATATGAACGAAATGTCAACGTCTGACGTTTCGGTTTAATAAACCTTCTTCAGGACAATATTCATTAAAATACAATTAACATAATCAGTTCAACATGACAAAGACGATGGACATAAAAACAAGACTTATCCAAAACAGATAACTGAAAATTTTAAATGATCAGCTTTCCGTTTAAGCATGGTCACGTTGTCGTCAAATGGGCGACGCTTTCAAAACGTATTCCTAAAATTTGAGTATTTTGAATGAAAACAAAAAAATGAAAAGAATTCTATTATGATGGAAAATTGTATGTACGCTTGTCGAGCATTAATCTCGCTAAAAAAGGGGAAATACTAAAGAAACCAGGCCTATTATTCACCGTGCGTGAGATGGATATTATACCTGCTTCATAAATCCTCCTAAGATTTTTATTATGAAAATATTTTAAAATCTTCACGGAATCAAAATCGAAATTATGATCTGCTTTAGTTATGTGTACAACTAAAGCATTGTTCAAATTTCCGAGGCATGATACTAACACTAAGAGGGGTATTATTATTGGATTCTATTTAAGGGCTCTTCGCATCTGTTCAGCAAAATATTTAGATGATGAATTCACATATATTGAGGATACCTTTTCAAATCTTTCGTATCCAAGACAATTATTGCAGAGAGCTAAAAATAAAGCGTTGAAAATTTACTCATCAGCGCAAAATGACACCTCGAAGGCCACTACAACTACATCAATGAAAGGTACACTTTCAGCTGCCTCTGATAAAAATTCTTTTGATCGCATCTTTCTACCAAATAACCATTTGACCGAACATATTTCCAATAATTTAAATGCGTTAAAAATTAAAACTATAATATTACCTACTAGAACTATCCATAATTTATTAACTAGCACCAGCAAACAACATATTACATCCGATGCTTGCATCTACCAAATCTCATGCAAAAACTGTGACCTAAAATATGTGGGTGAAACATGTAGGTCCGTAAAATCTCGTGTTTTCGAACATAAACGAGATATTCGCCTCGGAAATTTGAACAATGCTTTAGTTGTACACATAACTAAAGCAGATCATAATTTTGATTTTGATTCCGTGAAGATTTTAAAATATTTTCATAATAAAAATCTTAGGAGGATTTATGAAGCAGGTATAATATCCATCTCACGCACGGTGAATACTAGACCTGGTTTCTTTAGTATTTCCCCTTTTTTAGCGAGATTAATGCTCGACATGCATACATACAATTTTACATCATAATAGAATTCTTCTCATTTTTTTGTTTTCATTCAAAATACTCAAATTTTAGGAATACGTTTTGAAAGCGTCGCCCATTTGACGACAATGTGACCATGCTTAAACGGAAAGCTGATCATTTAAAATTTTCAGTTATCTGTTTTGGATAAGTCTTGTTTTTATGTCCATCGTCTTTGTCATGTTGAACTGATTATGTTAATTGTATTTTAATGAATATTGTTCTGAAGAAGGTTTATTAAACCGAAACGTCAGACGTTGACATTTCATTCATATTAAAACAACATAATTGCTTTTAAGGATTTTTGTTTGTTTTTTCCAAATATTTTTCTCCATATATATATATATATATATATATATATATAAAGTCCAACAATTATTTTTAAGACATTTTTATGTTTTTACATTCTTTTTATAGATACAAATAAAATCTGTCGGATTTATATCCATTTATATTTGCTTATATATATATATAGATATAGATATAGATATGTTATAGTAACAGAAAAAAAAAGCTGTTACTCCCAATTAGCCAATTAAACTTTAGACACACAATCCCTGAAACACTCCACGGATGATAGAGATATAAATATACAAGGGATGTTGGTCGAGAGAATAATGAACCAACTTACAAGGAACTTATATTTTTATAGTGTCAGTTGCCCTAAAGTTTTTTTTAATAATGACATTCCTCCTGTACAAGGACTAAGAGCCACTCAAGGTAAAGGGTTACAGAGTAAGAGGCACTGTTTATGGGGATATGTGAGGAAACTAACAGTTAACTCTACACTTGAACAGGTTAAGATTCACTATTTACATTATTCGGACTATTGTCCTTATCTTTGTCATATTTATCACAATGTTTTGGCCATTGTACACTCCAGCCTTCTTCAGGTAGTTGGAATGTCGAACTGAACCCTTTATTTTGCTCACTGGGTTAGATTGTTCTAGTTCCATGTGCCATGTTTTAATGGAGGACACATGGCACATTGGATAAAGGCTTTAGTTAGATCCAGTGACAGGACCCAAAGAGTGTGAGTTCAATAGGTGGTTAAGGCAGTGGAGAACTTGGAGAGGGGAATTAAGAGGAGATAACTGACAACTGAAATCCATTAAAACATGGCACGTGAAACTCAAACAGTCTACCCCAAATGAGCGAAATAAAGGGTTCAGTTCGACATTCCAACCACTTGAAGAAGGCCAGAGCGTACAATGGCCAAAATGTTGTAATAAATATGGCAACAAAGATGAGGACAAGAGCCCAAATAATGTAAATAGTGTACATAATACTTCATCTCAGAAATATAGACAGATACTGAAGAGTAATAAATATGGCAACAAAGATGAGGACAATAGTCTGTATAATGTAAATAATGTACATAATACCTCATTTCAGAACTATAGACAGATACTGAAGAGTAATAAATATGACAACAAAGATGAGGACAATAGTCCGAATACTGTAAATAGTATGCATAATACTTCATCTCAGAAATATAGAGAGATACTGAAGAGTAGTAAATATGGCAACAAAGATGAAGACAATAGTCCAAATAATGTAAATAGTGTACAAAATACCTCATCTCAGAAATATAGACAGATACTGCAGGGCCGAAATGTTGTAAGAAGTATGGTAACAAAGATGAGGACAATAGTCCAAATAATGTAAATAGTGTACATAATACCTCATCTCAGAAATATAGACAGATACAAGTTAAGATTTTAGTAACTAGGGAAGCATCATCTTGGGAATTGGTTCCACAAAGCAGTGATTCGTGGAATTAAACTGCTTGAGTGGAACTTCCATCTCATTAATGGAATACGAAGGAAATGATGGTGGTACACTATAATGTGTGTTGTGATCAGGTTAGGAATGACACATTCTTGTTCAGATGATTTTGGTTTTATAATGGCATGTACCATATTTTAACACATATAAGATACATAACATAATTTTTGCCTGAGGGAATAACAAATTTTTTTAAAATCAAATTGTTTCCTCCCAGAGAAAAGCAAAGTTATATAAAGTTTTGATAAATAAACGAAAAGAGACTTGTTTTGAATTTGACCAAACAAGGAACATCGATGAAGTTTCAGGAATATTTAAGGTAATATCTAAAATATTTTTCTTAATATGCCCTCCCAATATTTTGCAGGGAGTGGGGTTTTATATGTTATCAAATACAAGTTTCAAGTTTACAATCAGCAATATCTTATCAGTTATGTAATGGGAAGGTAGAGAGATTAAGCTTAATTTTAGCCTGAGCAATGTGACATAGAAATAGGTACGTCAATGTGATTGCTAAAAAAAATCAGCATACCGTAATGAAAACATAGTTTTATCATCAAAATCATTGTTATTAAGAGGAAGGATCAAAGTATTTTTTGACTATTTAATTAAAGTTTTTACTCCTTTTTAGAACATTCAAAATTTGGATTAAAAAATTTGTTTTTCTTGTGTCAGCAGATGTACTAACTTTTAGGATATCAAATTTTAGTGTCTTTTTTGCGGTGACAGACATTAAATTTGAAATTCTTGCAAAAATCAAATAATTGTCAGATTTTAATGAAATTTTCAATAATTACTCACAAATGAATTAAATTATTTTTCAAATTTTTTTATTATTAGGTTGGTGCAAAAATAAATGACGTAATAATGTTGTTTTTTGACGTGTTTTTTAACGTCAAAAACGACATTATTACATCATTATTTTTGCACCAACCTAATAGAAAATCTTGATAAAAGTATTTTTTATTTTACATGTTTTTCTTCCCCTTAATTTTAAGAAAGCTTGAGAAATTCATCAAGATAATTTTTAGTGACTATATTAGTTAAAAGCTGAATTTTTGAAGAATTTAAACCACCAATTTTTTTGGCAAAATTGGGCCTGGTATTACTGAAAATCTGTTCTAAATCTAAAAATAAAAATGCAATAAAACTAAAACATTATTTAATTAGAGAAGGTTTTAATTGCTTTTATGAATAATATATATTAAAGACAACATTGTCTGAAAAAAAGAATTATTTTTGATGAAAAATGAATTTTTACAAGATTTGTTTTCATTTTTTACAATTTAAAACTAAATGATTTTTAAAGTTCACTTTTGATGAGATAATTCATAGGGAATAATTTTACTAAGTAAAACTATATTTACTAATCATATATTGAAGCTTATTACAATCTGAAAACCACAACTATTCTTATTTGATTTGTTTTTATATATGTATATAGATTCTTAGAGATTCAGAACTTCTGAAGTATGGATGTACAAACTGATAAATATATTCTTAAAACGTAACATGTTCTAAGGGCTGTCCCCCTTATGTAAAAAGAAAAACAAAATTCTAATGAAATTTTCCTCTGCTATAGCATACTTAACTAAGAACCCATTCAGCAGTCAATCCACTGTCAATAAATCGATTGACACATCAAAAAAAAAAAACTCCATGGTTAGGAAATGCTTATATACAAGATTTTATGCTATAAGTAATATTTATTTTAAATCGGATTTCCTTAATTTTAAATTTGCTAATTTTCCTCAAATAGTAGTTCAGAAATACATATTTTATTTTTGCAATATTTAAAACTGAGAATTGAGTTTTGGTTTACAAATGTCTAAAAATTGGCTGACGTTATCAATTTTACAAAAAAAAAAAAAAAAAAAAAAAAAGGCAAATCTATTCCATTCAATTCAATTTCTGTCTGAAATACACCAAAGTATTTTGCTTACCAAGAATAGTAAATTTAAACTTTTTGCTTTCATTTAAAGCTAAATTAAAAGCTTCAGGTAAGCTTTTTCACTTTTAAAAATTCATTTTAAAACTTATGTATACCCAAATGGAAGTACCTACATAGAAATGATCTCAAAAACATACAGCATTTTTTAACAAGTTCTTTACCATCACACAGTCATCATAAACATAAGTCTTCTTGTCAGTAATGCATGCTTTCCTGATTGCTGATAATGTTTCTTTTTTAACTTTCAATACAGTACAATCATCAGCAATTAATCTATATAATGCATATATGTAATAGATCTATACTCTCAATAATGCCTGCCTTATTCCTCAGCAATGGTAATGACTTTCTTTAATTTTAAAATGCGACCCCTGTTGTGAAAGACAGTAAAGTTGTTTCCCCATTGCTTTCTCAATGGTTTTGAATTCAGAGTAGATCTTCTCCTAGAGTGACTACAAATCAAAATTAAAGAAAACAATCTACTTTACTATTTAATGCATAGTTGCGGGGAGAAAAAATGGATTCATGCCTTTGCCAGGGGCATTTATGCGAAAGCAAATGCAACAGACACTATGGAGATTTGAACCTGACTCACTGATTCCATTTTCTGGACTGGTAACCATTAAGCTAATCACACATTCATATTTGTTACTTATTCAATACTTCTTGAAAGACTTGATAATCTCCATTAATTGCATCCCATGGTATTTTAATGCATTAATACACGAGTATCATTTCACACCAAGCAAGATAATAAAGCCACTAAGATACAAGGGGTTACTGAGTGTGAAAGAATAAGAAAAAGAGAAATGTTATTATAGAGTGAGAAGAATAAAAGAAGAGGAATCAAGAAGCTGGTCAATAACAATTGACATTAATCTTCAAAAATTTAAATGCGAAGTTGGTTGGAAAGTATGAACGTGAAAAAGAGTTTCACAAGCAAGAAGTGTGAGAGAAGAAACTGTTATCTAATGTCCTCACCCTATTTCACAACATGTAGTTGCCTCGAGTGCTGACAAAATTACTCATGACATACAGCATGCACACACACACACACATATATCTGTATATATATAAGTGAACATAGAAGTCAACACTTAGAGGCAACAGTCTGTTTCATGCTAGATGCAATCGTCCTCTGTTCACTTTTATATTTACACATGCTCTATCTC
>OZ010573.1:23959603-24064603 GCA_963932145.1 Acanthosepion lycidas
TGTGATGATGAGAAAGAAGAATATGTCGTTTGATAAGTGAAAAATTGTTTTTAATGGAACATTTAATTGCTGTTCTTTTTGTTTTTGCTTTTTTGTACCACCTGGGTAAAATTAAATTAAAGAAAACATTCTTGTTTCATGATATGCTTGTTGCACATAGAATAAAACAATGAAACAAAAAACCCCAAAAAACAATGGAGGTCAGGGTATGGGGTACAAGACAAGTGATTACAAAAAGAAAAGAATAAATACCAAGTATCAACATTTGGTTTGTACAGAACATCCAAAGAAATCTTTTTCAGTTTGTGTTTATTCAGCAGTAAATAAATCATTTTTTTTACCCAGCTTTTTATTGCAAATCTTTAAAGAAATAAAAACTAATTAAGTGATAATGGCAATATGAGCCATTTCCTTATTTGGAAACACTCACCATTCATTAACCAAACAAACAGTGCCACTTGTAATTGAAATTTATAAAATCAATCTATTAAAACAATTTTTCAGGAAAAAAAGGTTTCTCAAGTCTAATGTTATTGTGCTTTTCAGTATTGATAGGGGTTTCCTTTCTAACCTTTTGTTTGAAGTAGTGTGGAAAATCAACATCTTGATTATGTTATTATTTTCATGTGTTACATGTGCTATTCATTTTAGTTGTTGCTACTACTGGAAGTCCTCAAGTGACATGGTTTCTGTTATTTGGTACAGTTCTTTGTGATTCTGTAATGTCAGTTCATGAGGCACAAGGAAGGATGGTCCTTGCTAATATCTACAGGCTTCATTCACTTGAAGCATTTTTAGACAGAGTGGATATTTAAATACATGCATAATAATTCAATAATCATCTACACTTAATTATTTCTACACATGCATTGGATAGAAACAAACTCAAGACAACTAAGTAGGCAGACAGGAAAAAGTAAAAAATATTCTAAATATAAAGTGGGTACTTTTCTCTTTCTAGTTTTCATGATTACAAAGCAAACTGTTAGTAGGTCATTGTCATCATTGCCAGTCCCACAACTGGGTGTGGTTGTGGGGTCATTGAACAGCTGAGCACCCATCCAGTTCTCTCCACATATTGAAGATTGAAGGCTAGAGAGGTATTCGTTTGGCAGGTAGACCTGGCAGACCTCAATCCTCTTCAAGTTAAATCACTACCAATATCTTCCAACTTGAGGGTTCTTATTGATCCTATTAACGGTTGATTCCATTGGAAGAAACCCTCTACTGTGGCCAATGATTTCAGTCTCGGAAGCCCTATACCAATCAATGATTTGTCATCACTGCACTGCCTGCATACATAGTTATGGAACCCAGCCTATGCCATTTTATTAGATCGCCACTGACACAACAATATGGTTCAGCTTAACAGGTTTTGTTTTTAATCCTGCTGGGTGTATAGGCACCCTCCTTACCAGAAAAACCTGGTAAGGATATTTATTTATTCACCAATGTGGCAGGTGGTACTGGATTACATTGTACCAGTAGCACTCATAGCACCTGACTAATGGTTACCATGCACTTAATTGCTTTTGATAGAAGATTAAACAAAACTCATTTTAAAATTTGTTACCAAAATTCATAGCAGTTGGGGAGAATAGAAAAGAAAAAGAAGGAAGGTTTCGTTTGATATTCTTTGGTTAGAATTTTTGGGAAACAAATTAAGGTCAATTAGGATTCAATACAACATTTCTGAGCCAACATTAGCTCATCTGATGAGCAAAATTAAACAAATTTTTTTAATCTTGAGTACTGTATAGAAATATCAAGAACTATAATTGAGTGTGACCTTGCACCTGAAGAAACAATGCTTGGTTAATAAACTGACTGTTGTGTATTCTCATTACTGCAATCTCTTCTTACCACTTCTTATTTGGCTGAGTATTGAGTTTATAAATAGAGGAGAACTGAGTCTTTGATGAGCAGAGTTTTGAGTGCTGACCTGATAGAGAGTCATCTTCTGAGCAGAACTTTATTTAGGAAACAGATATCAAAGCCAATTGTGAACAAAAATGAGAGAAAGGATGCAAGTTGTTTCTGAGAGACACATAGCAAATAGAAGTTAGGGTTTAAGTAACCAGATGAAGAAACAGGAAAATTTCATTAAAAAGAAAGTAATTTCAGTTTGAATTACTGGGATGAGGAGTTATCATTATTTACACTATTTACATGTGGACTATCATCCCCATCTTTGTTGTTGTTATCCCAAGGTTTCAGCTGTTGTACTTCAGATGCATGTCAATTTGTATAATCTACAAGGAATTCTGAACTGAAATTTTTATGTTCTCATCCCACTGCCCATATCTCAGGAAATCTAGTTCTTATTTTTAATACTGCTCAATTATTGCTTGCCCTGTTTTCACTGAGTAACACTACTTGGCACAGGAATTGAACTCACAATTACTATGTCACCAAATTCATGAACCAACACTTTAATCCACTAGACTATTGTTCTGTGGGACAATTCTCTGTGGAGAACTTAGAACCTTAAACAAGAACAGTATACCTCTATAGATTAAGTAAAGGGTTCAATATACAAATGCATATATACATGTCCTTGTAAAAAATGGATGAGTGGTTCCTCATATAGCTTAAAAAACTCCTGTGACCATGTTCTATCTTTACAAGAATGAGACCAAACCAAAAATGGATTATTACTGTCATATCTGTGCTGGTGCTGCCCAATCCACATTGTCCAGATTTGAGAGAGTTCAAAAGCGATTACATAACCTTATTGGTGATGAATTATTATTCCCCCTGTAACCCTTATTCCATCAACAAAATGTCCCTAGCCTCCCACTAAGGCAGATGTTCAGAAGCTCCACAAATTCTTTGTATGGCCTTGTGGATGATGCATTATTTTCTACCCTACAATCCCAGTCTTACAGACAAAATTTTGCTCACCTCTCACTATTGTCGCAACTTTCTTGGCAAATGCTCAGATGTACATTCTTTAGTTCCACCAGTTCAAACCTTCACAACTTTGCGCCTGCATACCATGGTGGCAAATCATCCTCATTTGCTTTCTGTTCTATTGATAAGGATTAAGTTCTACTGAGTCAGCTTCTTCATATGAACTGTTATTTTGTGGAACAGACTTTGGAGAGAATGTTTCCTGGTAGCTACAATCCTGGTCTTTTTAAGTTTTGGGTCAATATATACATGTACACATAATGTGCAGTTTTAATCCCCAACAATCTCACTCAGTAACCCCCTACTGTGAGTGGCTCTTGGGTCTTGCATTGGGTGGACTAATAGTATACAAAAAAAAAGTTGCAGCATTGTTAGTCATCAAGTTTTGACTATTATTTTGCTCATTTTTAATAATTTTAGTTGTTTTTCTGTGAGACAGCCCACTCCTAAAAGCAATTCTTTTTGGAAAACCTTTAACCAAATATGTATATGCTAATATGAATTAATATTTATTTTTATTTTATAAAAATATTTTTATATATCAGATTTGAAAGTTACATCAAAGAATTCATTATAATGAACATTGGCTATAAAAAAAACAATATTAATCCTCAGAAGTTTGAATTTCTACTAACCATATTTATTCCAGCTGGTATTTACACTTGTGTGCAGTTTTAATATTTCACAAAAGAACAGATTAGTTTATCAGTTGGCTGAATTGCAGACTCCCTTGAGCAGGGTTATGGTTATAGTCTCACTATACTAGGTGATGCTGCTTTGGTTTCAATAGTAAATAGTTTTTTATGGGGTGGAGTTGCTAGCCTCACACCCAACCAGTTTTGAATTCAGAGTTGACCCTGTTTCTAGACCAGCTACCAACCAGGGCTAGAAAGCCCAGTTTGCCCTACTATTTAATTTATTTGGTGATAGGTTAATATCTATCCCGAGTTAATTGTGTAAGAGTGAATACAACAGCCTCAGATAGAATTTGATCTGATCATATGGATCCCACTTTCCATGCTAATAAGTACAGAATACACACAGTTACAACAAATAGGGGCTGTGAAAAAATTGCATAAGCAAAACTCTCCACTTATAAGATTGAACATAAAGTACCAGGTTTATTCTAATATGAATGACAGTGAACCTTTCCTTTTTTCCTTTTTGGTGGGCACTAGAATTCCCATAATGCACTTCAAACAAGAGTAAATGTCTGAAGATGGAGGAAAAATCTGACTGAAAAACAAACAAAATGAGATCAAAAATGGCTATAAAAGTTTTCTTTTTGAATTCTCTGGTTGGAAAAATAATCTCTTTATTCAATGATAAAAAGAAAAATAAAGTAATAACTTTTTTTTGTTCCAGGAACAAAATATGAATGTAAAGAAATTGTCTCATTGACACAATCCATACAAAGCAGCAACCAGGTTTGTCCCAGTAGAAGTTAAAAGATCCATTTTTTTTTTTTTAAATCTTGAATGCCCATCAAGCCTCTCAAACAAGAGCCTCTGGTTGTCATGTATAGAAGTGTTGTGGGTATGCAGGCAAAAGATGAATTTAAGTGAGAGAAGACTGTGTAAAGAAGATAGAAATGATTATGTTATTGAATGTCAGAAAAACCAGACAAGAAAGTGAAAGAAAAAAAAGGAAATAATAACTCATGGATTACATTAAAAAAAAATATCTTTTTTTTCTTTGGCGTTACACAGAAAAGAGTGTGATTTTGTATTCCATTCACAATATTTTCACTTTGAGCAAGTCGCTCTGATAATAAAAAGAAAAGATTGGATACACAATGGTATTTCCAGAATATTCAGTACTTTTTACTTTATTTTTCTATCTTTTTTCTAAGAAAATCTCCAGAAAGGATTTTGAAAAGTGAGGAAAAAGAAATCCTGCCTTGATGAAATGGAATGAATTTAAAATGGCAAGAGACATTCAAAATAGGAAAAGGAAATAATGTTAACTAAGATTAAATGTAAAAAAAGTTGTGGAATTTTTTGATTATAAAATTAATTGTTGTTTAGCTAAAAAGACACAAAAATTTCAAAATTAAAAAAAAAATGCTTTCTTCCTTTTAACAAAAATAAAAGCAGATGAGGAAAACATTTTTGTCAATCTTAATAAAAAAATTAATATTTGGTAAATTTAGCAAAGTATAGCACAAGGCACAATGTAGGGAATATAAGGAAAAGAATATTGCATTGTGACAATCTCCTAATTGAAGAAAGTCTCCCTACCAAGAAAATCAGTAATCATAATTTTGGCTTTTACATGGTGTCATACCCTGTTAGAATTACAATTCTTTAACTTAAACAGAAGTTCTCACTTCAACATTCACAGCTCATAAGACAAAAACAGATCTTAATTTTGTGTAGCTCCAGGCACTCACTTCCAGAATGCCATCTAAAACTACCAGGGTCATAAAACGTCAATTTCTGACCATTCAGAAGCACATGTGGTTTTCACAGCATCCATTTCTGAGCAACTGATTCTCTATAAAGCCAACACTGATTTTGTCCATGAAGGCAGATCCAACCATGCCGGCATTAGAGGCAGACCACCACATCAGGTAAGCTTAGCTCAATGCGGCAGATTGCACAACTGCCCAGACCATCAGCATCAATAGTGATACCTTTGACCAGCAACACAACCGCAACAACAGAGACTAACTCTCGACTAATACAATGCGATAATGTATAGAATGTTTCTCCCATGAGTATCCCACTTGACTATATAAGCATGTTGATTTTCTCTATGCGTTTGTCTTGACTACTATCTTGTGTTATATCCATGGACAAACTCTCAGTCTACCATGACTGATATACAAAAACTAAGAACAAGCAAATGACTGAACCATAGAGATTACAGGAAATAAAAACCCTTTAACTTATCCACATCTTATCTCCATTTATTGCTTTGACACTTCCACTTTTTTTTTTGTTAACGGTAAGTTCCTACTTACAATGAGTTTGAACACGAGTCTCTTGCATTGGTAGGAAAATATCTATTTCAACCACAAGTCATTTAAAGATTAATTTACAATCAGTTTTGAGAAGAACATTTCAATCATCATTAGATATAACAAATTTGATTCTGTAATGTCAAAAAATTATTTTCTGATTAATGTAAATATTAGGTTGGTGCAAAAATAATGACGCAATAATGTCGTTTTTTGACGTATTTTTTAACATCAAAAAACGACATTATTAGATCATTATTTTTGCACCAACGTAATAATAAAAGTAAAAATATAAGTTAAATGTCTTTCTTCTTTCATTAACATTCTCACTAATGGGAATATACATATATGTTTTTATAAAATTAATATAGCCTTCTCTCGATATATTTATTTTCAAGAAACCATGTAATGTTGGACCTTAGTTTTTGTGTCAGAAACTAACTACCACTTAGTGCTATTGAAGGAGTGTACCATGCTTTTATGCACCTGACCCAGACAACGAGCACCCAAAACCAGCCAATAAAAATAACTACAAGCGATACCACAACTTCCATCAGCACAAAGTGTTACCCGATTCAACGTCCATCTGAAGCTTGCCGATTTGCCGTCTCCACACACCCTTGCAAAACATACACACACCTCTGGCCCTTTTGGGTCACAAGGTAAGTCACTACTACACCCCCCACTGATCTCTTGATCACAACTGATGCATCCTGGGGCAGGTCTCTTCTGTCAGGTACTCCTTTGAAGAGGAACAATGAGAGTCTCTTTCTCTGATGAAATACGGCCTGGAGTTTCATCAGGTGCTTCAGCATTGGCCTCCAAACTGCTGGTATTGGAGGAATCCCTTGGTGAACTAGATTTTAAATACACGAATTGTTCACTCTCCACTGTGTCACTATCGAAGCCCGATGATGGATATGATCCCAGAAAAGGGCATAAATTCTTCACATGCTGCAGCGTTCCATCATTCCGCACCAACTGCCGACTGATTACTTGGGTTACACAGCCTGTTTTGAATTTGGTCGTGCATCTACCATTTGGAGACTTTATTCAGACAATGTCCCCTTCTTTGTATGCTCCTTGAATGTTTTGCAGTGCAAATGAGGACGTGACATCGATGTTTTGTATTCAGATGTGGTGCCTATGCAGCACATCAGCAGGTGCTGTGGAAGCTGAAAGACTGTCCTTGGGAGTGACATTGTGCCAATAGATCGCATCTGGCACTGAACATTGCTTTCTCGCTATGATGGTCTTGATACTTCTATGACAGCATTCAACAATCCCATTCCCAGCTGGTACATAGGCACATCAGAATCTCAAGTGTACCCCACACCAGCTATTTAAAAATTTGTTAAATTCCTTACAGGTGAACACAATGTTGTTATCAGTCAATATTTCAGCTGATGAGTCCTGCTTATAGAAAACTGATTCCAGCTAACAAATGACACAGCAGCTGCCATATTGTGAACCAAGAAGGACCGCAATCAATGAGTGTTAGAAAATGACCGCCTCTGGGCAATGTCCATCGCCAATCTACTGCAAGTTAATTTTACATCTAGTGTCCCCTTCTTCCAACACACTGGTGCTGGATCAGTTGATCGGCAGACTTTAACAACAGATTCGACAAGTTTTCTAGAAACTAATGGTTCAACAGACCTGGCAAAGTATAAGGTTCTCTTCACACCCAGGCAGCCACTTTGGTGGTGTATATTGATCACCTGGTTCTCATTCAATCTACTCTCCACAATGGTGCAGCCTTTTGGCAGTAGCTCTTCTCTGTGGCTATGTAAATCAAACCACTTCTATGTGACTATTGAGGCCCTGATCATTGATAGACAATTGTTGGGATATGATCTTATTCTTGGAATCGACACAATCAGGGAGCTCAGAAGCATACACCTTGCCAGATCAGGTGAAGTGTATGTGCTGCTATTTCTACTGACAAGCCTGACTTCAGCATAACATTCAACAAGAATAGTAAGGTATGGACCACCTCATGGAAATGGGTGAGGGGTCATGCACCCAGTGAATTGAAAAATAAGGTGCAAGAATAACACAGTGCCCTAGTATGCTTGGGATGTATGAGAAAGAACTTTTTATCATGGCAACAAAATTGATGGTTGTTGCTGTATCCCAAAAAGGCACTTGGCACACCAAAGGGTTTGATTTCCTTGATGGCAATTGTATATAATTTATATACACATGTGTGCGTATATATATATATATATATATATATTTTCTATCTTATCACCTAACACTTATACTGATATTTCTACTCCTTATTATTCCTATCAAATAACCTTCCTCCGATATACACACACATACACATTGAAAAGAAAATTGTTATTATTATTACTATTATTATTCATTTTTATTCTATTATTATTATTATTTATTTTTGTCCTTACAATATGTATTGTTTTATTTCCTTTAAAATGTTTTAAAAATTATATTTAATTATAATTTTATACTTAACTTTAGATTTAACATTTAAAACTTGTATTTAACAATTAAGTCATACTTACTTTTTAACAGTTAATTGTATTTTTAGTAATTAATTTATATTTACATTTATTAAATGGTCTATTTTTTATTTAACAATTAATTTATATTTCACTTATATATTGTTGCAAATTTATTTATTTATTAGTTTTGTAGAAGTCAAGTGACTTACCTGCCAACATGGCTGCCTCCTTCTATTTCCTCATAAAAGGCAAGCCAGCTGATTTTACCTTATTTTATAGGAGAGCACCTAATACACCAGTTGGGTTGGTCCATTTTGCTAGAATGGACCTTCCCAATGCATTTGCATGAGGGGTCTTTATTCAGCTATATATTTCTCCATAAATGACTCAAGTCAGTTTTGGCTTTGGCTACATTTGCCTACTTGTGTGCTAAACCTCTGGCAAACTAGCTAATATTCAACAAGTTTGTATTTAGTACCTATTAATTTATATTTAATATATATTTTTTTATTAAATTTACTTGTCTTTTATAATTATTTCATTAATTATCATATTATATGTAGTATTATTTTAGATGTTAATTTTTTAATAAATAATTATAAAAATCTTCTTTAATTTTTAAATTTGGAACTTTAATTTTCCTTATAGAAACTCGATATTAATATTTTAAAATATAGATCAAAGTTATTTTAACTGGTGTCTGAAACCTAACATTTTCTAACACCATGAAACTGGGTTTAAGCTTTGTTGAGACAATCTGCTGCATCTTCACTTATATTATGCTTTCTCTTTCACTGTTTCATCTTTCCCTTTCTCCTTCTTTGTTAATTCTTTAAATTTAAAAAATTTTAAGCAACCTTTTTATTTTATTTCCTAACCCCTTGGTGTTGACAAATTTTGCAAGGTAGTTCTTCTGGGGTGAAATAGCTATACATATATAGTTCAGCCCACCCTACAGCAAAAATGTAAAAAAAAAAACAGGAAAAATATTCCTCAAACTCTTACACAAACACTTCCCAGAATCACTCTCCAGAAAATATTCAACAAAAACACAGTAAAAATCAGCTACAGTTGCACAAATAATAAAAAAAGTACAGCAGGAAAACTATCAACAAACCACCCAAGCAAATTATACCTATGTGTAACTTCAGAATAAAGAATGAATGTCCCTTAAATAGTAATTGCTTAGAAAACAATATAATATACCAAGCCATGGTAAAAATCACCAGATAATGAAGAAAAATATACATTGGAGTAACTGAAGGACCCTGGAAACAAAGAAACTATGCACACAAAACATCTTTCACAAATAATAAATACTCAAACAGCCCAATGCTTTATAAGTATATCTGAGAAATTAAAAACAAAATGCAAATCAAACCAAAAATATGGAAAATAAGGAAAAGAACATCAGCCTACAACAATCAATTCAAAAACTGCAAACTTTGCTTAGAGGAAAAAATAGCTATTATTACTTTCCCAGACCAAAACAAATCACTAAATAAACAATCAGAACTCATCTCAGAATGCAGACATAAAAACAAATTTTTACTATGTTACTTAAAAATCTAAAACTGAAAAGAATAAATAAAAATAAATAAAATAAAAAAACAAGAAAAATAAATTAATCCAAGCAAATAAACAAATTAACAAACCACTCCTGCCATAACAATTGTTAGAATAGACTGAAAAGAATAGATAAAAATAAATAAGCAAAAGCAAGTAAAAATAATCAACCCAAATAAATATAGTAAACAATAAACAACTTAACAAACCACTCCTGCCAAAATAACTGTCAACAATCAATTCAAAAATTGGACATAAATTAGCTATAATTACATTCCCAGACCAAAACAATATATATATATACATACATACATGAGGGGAAAACATGAGAAATTCGAAATTATCAGATTTTTTGATAAAAACTCATTATTAAACCAAAAAAGTGAATTAACTCTGCATTGTAGGCATAGTCTACCTTTTAACTTACAATATGGTTAAACTTTGAATTTGATAATGCTTTTTCTTATAGTAATAATTAGTAAATGAATTGTAGTGCATTTTATATGATTTACTATTCTATTTGTAAGATTCATTTAGATTTAATATAGTTCTGTATTGATGTCTAGTTATAAATTATTAACATCTTATATGGATCCTCTTAACGGGTGCATATTAATTTGCAAAAGTAGTTTTCTATATATGATATAATTTTCTTTTTTAAACAGTTAAGTGATTTACTAGTTTCTTAAGGAGGCTTTTAATTATTAACTACAACATTTTATGTAAGAAGCTGACCGAGCATATAACTAGTTAACATTATGTTAGATTACCTCCCTACCTTTACCCCTTTAACTTCTTGTGAAAGTTGAATGTCATACGTCTATATATTTTATGAAATAATGTAACCATTTGTATCTGTCCTAAATGAAATTGTCTAGGATTTATATGCAGACAACTTCATGTTATGACCTATATGATTTATTTTTTTTGGTTAGTTTGAATTTAGTGTTGATCATATTTGATTGGTTAACCATGGTAAAACCCACTAGCCTCATTTTAATTTTTTTTTTTTTTTTTTGTTTTTTTTTAGAAAAAAGAGGAACTATTCTACTTTTGAAATTAAATTAATCATTCACTTGTCAGTGATTTACCATTGCCCGAGGAGACACATTTATCGTGTTGAAATACAATTGCTATTGTCTAGCAATTTTTAACATGATTTTGTTTTAATCTCCTATAATAAATAATATTTAGCTCTACTCTGTACTGAGCCCTCTTTTAAGTTAAATTCTGCTTTCCTCATCAATGTTTTTATCGCACCAAGTTTATTTAGTGGCTGAAATACATACGTATTTCTCACTAATGTCAATAATTGAGTAATATAGTAACAACTGTATGTCAAAGCTTATGAAACTTTGACTCATTCTGCTTTTTTACTGAAAAACATTTACTTTATTATAGTGGATGATTACAAATGTGAGGGAAGATGGGATGTGCTTATTTTATTGCCATAAATTGTTTTGCTTCTTTATAATGTCCACACTTTCATCCATTTACTTCTCCCATGTTTTACTTTGTTTTTCTCTTCATTTTCTTGTTTTTTCTCCCCCGCTTTTTTTTTTCCATTTTCAACCACTTCATTTTCCCTTACTTGGTTTAATCACATTTGTATGTAGTTTTTCTCCATTCCCTCTCATTCTTTTTATTTTCAATATATATCATCCAAGATGGGAGAAACAGTTGAAATAAATCACTGCATAATAATTACTCCTCATCTGAAAAAGTAGACAGAAATGTGACAACCAACGTCAAACCTTCAGGAGATTTAAGAGTTTAAAATTACACTAATGTCCTTAACAAAAGTGAGATAGGCATTGGTTAACTGCTAAATGGTAGTTATGAAATAATTCCTTGAATCTCTTAAATTCAAGTACCTTGGAATGAGTAAACAAAACATGAATGAAATAACAGAATAACCAACTAAGATGACATATCCTTAGCATGGATATCTGAAGAAGGCCTGAGGGTAAGTAACTGAAACATTTCTGTAATAATCAAGATAAGAACAACAGTTGGAATAAATAAATACATAATAACCAACAAAATCTTTTTTTCATATATACTATGCTAAGTCAAATAAACATTCTGCTAGAAAATTTGTTTAATAAATTTGTCAGTTTGAATACTAGTGGCAGGAAATGTTCTAAAAAAATAAGAAGAATGCCCTACAAAATATGATGGGGAGGAACTAAAAGAAATAATTGCTGATAAACAAAATCACAAGCATAATAGTGGAATATTGTCTTTTTTTATTTCTTTATTGTGATATTTGCTGTCATAAATGAAATAAGAGACCATGTTTAAACTGTTTGTTTATTTTTATTAATATCTTTTCCTTTTTAGATGACTGAACTGACAGAACACACTGAAAAGGGCCAATTCTATTGCAGCCTTGTTTTTGATACCATCTCTTGCTAAAGCATGGTCAGCTGTTATTCCATCTCTTGACAGTCTTGAAATTCAGCATTTGAAATATTAACTTTTTTACATGGTGACCAACCTTCAGCTACTTTTATGCATCATGCCCCTTCAGAATGTAGGTGATCATAGCTCTTCACAACTTCTTCTAGCCTTTATAGCTCCAAACAACACTTGTCCTTTTACTATCCTTCCCAGCCCCTATTCTGCCATCCATTTGCACAAGCTTTTTAGGGAGGTTTTACCTCTGTACCTCTTGTTTTCAATATGTTCTCTGAGTATCGATTTCTCCAAACCCTCTTTCCTCATTATGTGTTCCAGAAATTAAAATATCTTTTTCTTTGAATCAGAAGATGACAAGCTTCTGCCATTTACTTCATCCTAATCTCCATCATCTTCCTTCTCCAACCATCTTTGTCTCTTCACTCCCTGCTCACATCCTTTTAACTTTCTTACAATCATAACAGTCTTTTCCTCTACTACTACTACTTCTTCTTCTTTCCACTCTCTCTATCCTGTTACATTTCTTTCTGACATTCTCTTTTCTACTCACCTTCCTTTATTTTTCTTTCTTCTACTCTCTACTCCCTCTTATCCTACCATCTGTCACTATTTTCTATCTCATCCATTCCTTCTCTCCTTACCATCTACTCCCTCTTATCCTACTGTCCGTTACTGTTCTCTATCTCTCCTCACCTTCTCCCTTGTACTCCCTCTTATTCTACTGTCTGTTAGTATTTTCCATCTCTCTCTCTTCTCCATTTCATCTTTCCTCACCTTTATTTACTCTTTTTCATCCCATTTATTCACTAATTCTTTTCATTTTCTTCACCCAACTTTTTCTTTGACTCTTCTTTCACTCTCTTCATTTTCTTTGACTCTTCTTTCACTTCACTCTCTTCATTTTCTTTGACTCTTCTTTCACTTCACTCTCTTTATTTTCTCTGACTCTTCTTTCATTTCACTCTCTTTATTTTCTTTGACTCTTCTTTCTTTTATTCATTTCACTACTACTCTCTCTATTTTACTTTGTTCTTTCCACTCATTTTTCAAGTTTCCTTTCTCTTCTACTTGGATCCTTTCCTCTTTTTACAACTCTTCTTTTATTCAAGATGGTTTCACTTTATTGAATGTATTCAACTATGGATTTATTCACATTGTCATGAATTTCAACCAATAACCTAGATTCCATTCCCACAAGTCTCCTTTTTCACCATATTTATGCACAATTATGCCATTATCCTTGAAGACAATGCAACAATTCATCAATGTCAAAAAAAAAAAAAAATTGCTTTCCAATGACAAATTCTGGAAAATCATTTGAAACTCGATGCAACCTTCTTTCAAGATTAAAAAAAAAAAAATCAAACAAAATTGTAATTAGTTATTTTTTTTATTTTCAGTGGATTTCTTCTTTTTCTTTTTTTTAACAATATTTGACTGATTCTTTTTACTCCATGAAAATCACCCCCTTCACCTGTAAAAAAAAAACAAACCAAGTATGCTCACTTCCTTAAAAAGATGAGAAAGTAATTATTATTACTTTATTGTCCTGGGATTATTTTTTGCAATCACTGAATAAAAAAATTCCGTTTCCAATGAAGAATTTAACCCATTCATGCCCACCAGTCCATTTTTGGTATGGTAGACACCGAGAGATAGAAACCTATAATTAAAAACCTGTATTTAATACCGGATTGTTATTTTTATAATTAGTACCAGCTTAAACTGGACAATAATAGGTTAAACATGTTTAGGCCGTTTTCATTTCACTCGTTTCCCAGTTACACATTTTGTCCAGTTTTAGATACATGCTCCAGAGTTAAAAAAAAAAAAAAAAATGACTGTCCTTTTTTCACATATTGGAATAAACAGGTTAGTTATTATACATTAAATCCCAGACATTGTTGCTGTAAAAATTTCCTTACCATTCCTATTCATGGTGATTCTTTCTTTTGTGACCCATTATTCTTTTATGTGTCATGACACTTCAGAACATTGGCACTGATGGTTCTCCACAATGTCCAGTCCTTTTAAGCTCTCAATAAATTTTGTCTTTTTGTTACCACTCCTAAACCCTGTTCTGCCTAGCTCACTAGGTAGGTTACACAATGTTTTCATGTCAATTTTGCCTTCAATCTGTTCTGTTCCGTATCAAATTTTCCAAGCCCTCTTTCCTCATTATGCATCCTAGAAATTTCAACTCTACCTTTCTGATGTTAAGTGTAAGTGTCCTTTTTGTCTCCATTTTCTCTAAAACTTATTCACTCTTCACATGTCCAGTCCATGGTATTCTCAGCATCCTTCTGTAGAACCACATTTCTGATGCTTCAAGTATCTTCTTTATCTGTGCAAAGATGGTTCAGCATTCACTACCATATAGGAGGACAGATATTACATAATAGCTAAATACTCTTTTCTTTGTTTCTAATGGAAGTTTTCTGTTTCTTAATACTTTGCTTAGCTTTTGGAAGGCACCTTTCGCTGTCCCAATGTGCCTTTGGATTTCAGTTTGCACTTTCCATCCCTTGTTAAAACACTTCCCAGATATTTAAATTGTTGTACTTGCTTCATTTTGGAATCTCTAATTTGTAATTTGCATTTTGGGCCATTCTTTTTGCTAACAACTTATCAACAAATATAAATATTGTTAAATAATTTTCAACTATTTACCTATTTGTGCATGGTCTGCAATAAATTAGTTATCTGTGGTTTCCTATTGCTTCTCTTGTCTTCTGCATGACTTGTGAGTATTAAACTCTCCAGAGATTTTTCTTTCATTATATGTCCCATCTCTCCCATTCTGAATGTAAATATAAGTTTGTTATTATTATTTTTTTTTTTTTGTAGTTTCCTGTTTTCATTAAGACTTTGTATTTGCTCATTTTTGGTCCATGGTATTCTCAGCATCCTTCTGTAGAACCACATCTCTGTCATTTCAAGTCTCTTCCTCATCTATGAAGAAATTATCCAGCATACTCTGTCATATAAGAGACTAGATATTACATAGTAGTTTGATATTATTTTTTTCTTTTTTAAATTTCTAATATTTTTCTTGGTCTTGGTACTTTGCTTAGTTTTTGGAAGACATCTTTCCCTATTCATATATGCTTTTGAATTTCTGAGTTATGTTTTCCATTACTTGTTCCTTCATTATCTAGATGGTTGGATTTCTGTCCCTGCTCGATTTTGAGATTCCCACTACATAGATAGTCCAAGATCTGTGAGGTCTTTTGTAAACTACCATGCATTCTGTTTTCTATTATCCCCTTTGTCAAAGAGTTCTTTCAGCATTCTTTCCGAGTCTGCCATCAGTGTCATCAACATATGGATTGTTTGTTCCCGGTTTCACAAACAAGCATATCTTCTGGCCATGGCCAAATTAAAGATGTCTGCAGAAATAGAACATGTCCAACTATATATCTAATCATTACAAAGTTCAACTCCAAACATAAACAATAATGAACCTAGTGATGAGCAAATTAAGAAAGCGATTTAAAATAAACTAAGGAATAATAAAGCATCACTTGACATTGAGACTAAACTTTTGAAAATGGCTTACTTTTGGTGTTTGTCATGCATTAGGGAAACAGAAAGGTCGGCCTCAAGACCCTCATACATACAGAGGTAACTCAACTGGATACGTTATGTTCGTTTGTTTGTTTGGGTTTTATGGCATATCAACCACTGTGGGTTATTTAATGCCAAATCCAGTTTATGAATTTTAAATGCCTATTTTGTATGGAATAAAAAATGTATAGCTGGCAACATTATTGGTTCCAAAAAACGTATAGCTGGCAACACTGTTTCAAAAACTTATAGCTGGCAAAATTATTTTTCCGAAAACATTATCTGAGACCTTGCTGTTGGATGTAGTTTATCGCCATACCCAGGACGCGGATGTAGTTTACCGTCATACCCAGGATGTTGGATACGTTATGGTGAAAGCATTACCATTATGGACACTATATTAACTAGACTTTCATTGTTTTATGAAAATCAACTTCTCACGAGCCAGTTTGACTTTCATTCTGGAAAGAGATGCAATCATAGAATTTATGCCATCAAAGAACTTCAAGAAATTGCTTATCTTTCTAATAGGAAATTGTACACCTCATATTTTGACCTCACAGCAGCATCTTACTGCATTGATAGAGACTTCCCAGTCTTATCCATAAGAAACCAACTTCCAAGCTCTGAATTCACTAAATGCATTTAACAGGGCAAAAGTGGCCAAACCACAGCTTGTGAGCCAGATGTGCCTCTTTGACCTTTAATATGCAGCTTGTGGAAATATATTGGCTGAGTTTCTTTCTTCATCACAGTTAATATAAAAGATAAATTAAAAAAATTCAGACTTTATAATTATTTACTTGATATGAATTGAGATTCAATTGGTTAAAAATGCAAGTTTAATGTCAATGTCTATGTAACAAAACCATATGAGTAAATTTTGTTCATGTCATTCAGCATTTGAACTTTATTCGCTCTATTTACATTGTTTGAACTATCATCCTCATTTTTGTTGCCATATTTATCACAACATTTCAGCCATTGTTCAGGTAGTTGGAATGTTGAACTGAACCCTTTATTTCGCTCGCTGGGGTAGATTGTTCTAGTTCCACGTGCCATGTCTAATGGATGTCAGTTATCAGTTATCTCCTGTTAATTCCCCTCTCCAAGTTCTCCACCACCTTAGCCAGGTATTGAACTCACACTCTTTGGGTCCTGTCGCTGGATCTAACTAATACTTTTACCCACTGTCCTGTGTCCTTCAGGACAACTGTGTATGAATTTATGGGTATTATAAACCTAATGTCTTCAGCAACATTTTTTTTACCAGTGCTCATATTGCAATTTTTGCTGTTATTATTGGATGTTTTTTTTACCAGAGCTCATATTGCAATTTTCATTGTTATTATTGTTTTCTCTGGTACTCCTTATTACTGGTTCCCATATTGTATTCATTTCTATGCTTGGTTGGCTCAGGAGATTTTTGTGGCCAGAGTGTATAATGGCTGAAATGTTGTGATAAATATGGCAACAAAGATGAGGATGATAGTCTGAACATAGTGTACATAATACGTTGGACAGATATATACAGATATTGAACTTTATTGTATGCAGCTCATACATTAAACAATTTTGACCCCCCCCATGTAATAGAGGAACTGTATAATATAACAAAATTTTACATGTTCAATGAGGACACGTGTCCCAGTAGATAAACGTGTTAGATGAATCCAGTGACTTGATCTAAAGATTTGTGAGTTCAATACCTGGCTACAGCTGAGGTGAACAAAAAAACTTTGAGAGTTGAGTTAAAGGGAGATAACAGATGGTGAGACATCCGGAAGAGGCATGACACGTGGAACTAGAACAATCTATCAAGGTGGATGAAATAAAGGGCTCGGTTCAAAATTCCAATCACCTGAAGAAGGGCAGAGCATACAATGGCAATGAAGATGAAAACAACAGTCTTAACAATGTAAATAAGAAATTGAATGTGAAGTAGAAAACAAAGTTTTTTAATTAAAGAAAATATTGCTCACAACTAATATATTTCAGCAAACTTAAGCCTTTGTGGCCACAACAGAGGGCCAAAAGAATGGTTTTCTTTTGACACCGATATTATTTTAACTACCTTAAATCCGTGGCAATATTTATTGTTTTAAATATTATATATATAAATGATTAGAATTGCAATACAACCTAAACAATGCTGAAAGTGAATTTGTATATTTTTTATGACCTTGAGAATTTACAAGAAAAATATTAAACACTATTAGATTGTTTATTTACAAGAATAATTTTATATTTACAACATTCTAAAAACTAATGCAATGCAATATTTATCATTTATTAATTTATAAATAAATAAATATGAGAACAATAAACATTGCCGAGGAGTGAAGGTAGTTAAAAAAAAACATCCTTTTGATGCTCCACTTTGGGCATGATGGTCCAGGTTTGCCTATATTTCACTGCTGATAAGATTTTCAAAGCATATTATAGATTTGGCCAAATTTACATGAATATATCAGACGAAAATATAACAAAACTTAGTAAGTACTAAAACTGCCAAGTAGTTTTGTAGGATTTTGTCCTGAGCTTATAATATTGGTGTTCATTTGGTAAGGAGATGATTTTGAATTCTTTAATGATATAGACCCTGAAAGTAACAGGTAAATTAGCTAGTGTATAAATTTATCACATTTTAGAGATTATTTTTTCTTATTATTTTCTGTTGCTTTTCTTCTTCATTTCACAAACAATTTCTTCTTTTTATCTTTCTTTTCTATTTTAAAGTGAGCAGCAAATTGTTTTGTAATCGACACAATCTTTCCTCTCGTTGTCAATTTATACAACTGATTTCTTGATTTTAATGCATGAAAGAAAGAAATAAAGTTGGGGGGATAAAAGGGAACACAAAAAATAGGGAAAGAATGATTAATAGAAGAGGAAAAAAGAAAAGTATAAAAGGTGGAGAGGGAGAGAAAACAAAAGTAGAAGTGGTAGGAGAAAGAAAAAACACAAAGTTGGGGGAGAGGAAAAGTTTAAAGAATAAAGAGAGAAAAATCAAAGAACAAGAAAGAAGGCAAAGGGCAAGAGAAAAGGCAGTAAAAACAATAACTGTAGAAAAAAGATGAATAAAGGAGTGGAAGTTTTAATAAAAGGTGAAAAGAAAGAGAAGAGGAGTGGTGAGGAAAAAAAACAAAGTTTTAAGATTGAAGAGAAAGAGACAAAAAAAGGAAAAATGAAAGAATTAAAACAAAAATGAAAGAAAAAAATGAAAGAATTGAAAGAAATGAAATAAAGAAAGGAAAGATGAAAGAAATGAAAGAAAGAAAGGAAAGAAAGAAAAGAAAAATGAAAGAATTGAAAGAAAGAAAGGAAAAAATGAAAGAATTGAAAAAAAGAAAGGAAAAATGAAAGAATTGAAAAAAAGAAAGGAAAAATGAAAGAATTGAAAGAAAGGAAAAATGAAAGAAAGGAAAGAAAGAAAGGAAGGAAAGAAAGGAAAGAAAGGAAAAATGAAAGAAAGGAAAGAAAGAAAGGAAAGAAAGAAAGAAAGGAAAGAAAGGAAAGAAAGGAAAAATGAAAGAAAGGAAAGAAAGGAAAGAAAGGAAAAATGAAAGAATTGAAAGAAAGAAAGAAAGGAAAAATGAAAGAACTGAAAGAAAGAAAGAAAGGAAAAATGAAAGAATTGAAAGAAAGAAAGGAAAAATGAAAGAATTGAAAGAAAGGAAAAATGAAAGAATTGAAAGAAAGAAAGGAAAAATGAAAGAATTGAAAGAAAGGAAAAATGAAAGAATTGAAAGAAAGGAAAAATGAAAGAATTGAAAGAAAGGAAAAATGAAAGAAAGGAAAGAAAGAAAGGAAAGAAAGGAAAAATGAAAGAATTGAAAGAAAGGAAAAATGAAAGAAATGAAAGAAAGAAAGGAAAAATGGAAAAATGAAAGAAATAAGAAAAGAAAGGAAAAATGAAAGAAATAAAAAAAAGAAAGGAAAAATCAAAGATTTGAAAGAATGAAAGGAAAATTGAAAGAAATGAAAGAAAGAAAAAATGAAAGAATTGACAGAAAGAAAGGAAAGAAATGAAAGAAAGCAAAAATGAAAGAAATGAAAGAAAGAAAGGAAAAATGAAATAAAAGAAAGAAAGAAAGGAAAAATGAAATAAAAGAAAGAAAGAAAGGAAAAATGAAATAAAAGAAAGAAAGAAAGGAAAAATGAAATAAAAGAAAGGAAAAATGAAATAAATGAAAGAAAAATGAAATAAATGAAAGAAAAATGAAATAAATGAAAGAAAAATGAAAGAATTGAAAGAAAGAAAGGAAAAATAAAAGATTTGAAAGAATGAAAGGAAAAATGAAAGAAATGAAAGAATGAAAGGAAAAATGAAAGAAATGAAAGAAAGGAAAAATGAAAGAAATGAAAGAAAGAAAGGAAAATGAAAGAATTGAAAGAAAGAAAGGAAAATGAAAGAATTGAAAGAAAGAAAGGAAAATGAAAGAATTGAAAGAAAGAAAGGAAAAATGAAAGAATTGAAAGAAAGAAAGGAAAAATGAAAGAATTGAAAGAAAGGAAAAATGAAAGAATTGAAAGAAAGAAAGGAAAAATGAAAGAATTGAAAGAAAGAAAGGAAAAATGAAAGAATTGAAAGAAAGAAAGGAAAAATGAAAGAATTGAAAGAAAGAAAGGAAAAATGAAAGAATTGAAAGAAAGGAAAAATGAAAGAATTGAAAGAAAGAAAGGAAAAATGAAAGAATTGAAAGAAAGAAAGGAAAAATGAAAGAATTGAAAGAAAGGAAAAATGAAAGAATTGAAAGAAAGAAAGGAAAAATGAAAGAATTGAAAGAAAGAAAGGAAAAATGAAAGAATTGAAAGAAAGAAAGGAAAAATGAAAGAATTGAAAGAAAGGAAAAATGAAAGAATTGAAAGAAAGAAAGGAAAAATGAAAGAATTGAAAGAAAGAAAGGAAAAATGAAAGAATTGAAAGAAAGAAAGGAAAAATGAAAGAATTGAAAGAAAGGAAAAATGAAAGAATTGAAAGAAAGAAAGGAAAAATGAAAGAATTGAAAGAAAGGAAAAATGAAAGAATTGAAAGAAAGAAAGGAAAAATGAATGAAATGATAGAACAAAAGGAAAACTGAAATAAATGAAAGAAAGAAAGAAAAAATGAAAGAATTGAAAGAATTGAAAGAAAGAAAGGAAAAATGAAAGAATTGAAAGAAAGAAAGGAAAAATGAAAGAATTGAAAGAAAGAAAGAAAGGAAAAATGAAAGAATTGAAAGAAAGAAAGAAAGGAAGGAAAAATGAAAGAATTGAAAGAAAGAAAGAAAGGAAAAATGAAAGAATTGAAAGAAAGAAAGAAAGGAAAAATGAAAGAATTGAAAGAAAGGAAAATGAAAGAGAGAGAAAAAAGACGGATGAGGAGAAAGTGAGGAACAAGAATAAGATGATGAGGCGGAAAGAAAGAAGAAAGAATCAGAGGATAATTAAAAAATATATAAGAAAAATCACAGAAATGAAGAATAAAAAGAAAACATAGGAAAAATAAATTAATGAGTAACAAATGCAAATGTAAAGAAAAAATGAGAAAAACCTTAAAAAAAAAAAAAAAAAAAATATGAGGTGGAAAATAAATGGTTAATGAAATCCTTTATATTTTCCCAAACTGGAAACTTTTTTTTATTGTTAATGGAAAAATCAAAGGAGAAGAGTGTTGGTTCTAATTCACTCAGAAACATTTTAAAATAAAAATCTGAAAAATAACTTGACTGTATTTGAACCTGAAAAGATGCTTGACGTTCTGTTTATATACTGTTTAAAATCAGCTATATTTATGGAGGAAGATTACTCAGTATCAGTGATTTTGTAGATATAGATAGCGTGGACCTTGAATTGAACACTGTATGACAATTGTCAATATCAAACCTCAAGTCTAAAGATTCCATTGAGGCATGAAACTAACATGTTCATTCCTATGTCCACACTGTTTATATCTATCTTCCTTTTAAGGATTTTATAGCTTATTTACATTTAACTAGAAAAATCCTTTATTTTGAATTCAGAGATGAGGCATTTTCATTATATTTTTTGTACTTGATAATAGTGTTGCTTTTCATCAGAAATTTATAGGCTGAATGCCCTGTGAACGTTGTAAAGTAGGAATAAAGAAGAATCTTCTGGCAAAAGGCAAACTCAAAACTGATATCTTGGGATTTAACCAACTGGGAAACAGCAGATGAATCCACAATATATTTCCTCTTCTTGACTCCAATTCTTGATGCTATATTGTTTTTTATTTGTTTTTAATATATATATATATATATATATATATATTTTAGGTCAACAATTCTGTCTTCTTTTATATGACATGTCCTTTCAGGCCATTGGTGATCATGACTCTCCATAACTTCCTGACCTTTGTAGCTCTTAGTAAATTTTGTCTTTTTGCTATCTCTCCTAAACCCTGTTCTGCCATCTACTAATATGAGCTCAATTAAGTAGGTTATGTGTTGTTTTCCTTTGCGTACTCCTGCCTTCAGTATGTCTTATGAGTATTAAATTTTCCAAGCCTGATTTCCTTATTATATGTCCTATGTCTTTCTGATATGAAGTGTCCTTTTCACTTTTATTTACTCTAAGACTTCATTATTGTTCATATGTATTTTCAGCATGCTTTAGAACCACATATCTATCCCCACAAGTTTCTTCTTCATCTGTGCAGGGATTGTCCAGCATTCACTGCCATATAGGAGCACTGATATTACATAACAGTTTAGTACTCTTTTCTTTGTTTCTAAAGAAATTTTCCTATTTATTAATACTTTGCTTAGCTTTTGGAAGGCACCATTCACTACCCCGATGTACTTTTGGATTTCATTGTTGTACTTTTTATTCTCTGTTAAATTCTTAGAAACTAAATTTTGATCTAATATTTTCATTGTATAACATTTAATTTACATGATTTACTATTTGCCACTGAATTAAGTGCATTGATGAGGAAGGAGATTATGCTGACAGGCATGGTTAATGATGGTTCCTTTCACACTCTTCAACACTGAAGGAGATTATGGTGATATGCATTTGGAATGGTTAGTCATGGTTCAATACACTTGTCCCCTGTCCTTTTGCATTCCATGTTGTTACAAATTCCATGTTTTATTACTCATCACAATTTAATGAGATATAAAAAATTGCATACAAAAATAGAGTTCAGTAGTGATGTAATGGAATAACCAGTTACCTCTATGAATGATTACATTATAGGTAGTAAGTACCTATCAAGTCAACTATCCATGAGAGACTGAAGGAATAGTGAGAGTGAGAAGACGCAAACACGTCTGCCCTTCCAATTAGTAGCACTTGCTACTAGATTGACCCGAGTGTATAACTGTACTGTATTTCATATTGTACTGGTTGTGTACAATAAACCTTTCTTCTATTATCCACCTGGTGTTAAGTATTTATTCCCTTAGCATGGAATATAACAAGTAGTTTTTCTTTTCATTTAACTTACAAGCCAAATCCTTGTTCATTGAACAGAGAAAAGTAACAAATAGAAATGCTCTTACCTCTAAAAATTTCTGCATAAACAACATTTTCAGTAAAACATCTATTTTATAAAGTTCTGTATTATCATAATTGCTCTTATTATTATAAGTCCTCTTGAATTCCTTACACTAGAAAAAGCTGCATAGAGATGACAATGAGAGAAACCTTTGAATAATTGTCTATAATAATAATCAATTAAGCAAACTTGGTATATCTTCACTTGTTTAAAAAATTCAGTACAGTTTTAAGAAAATCTAATTAGACAAATTATTTTAACTAATTTAGATAATTCCATAAGTTTTTTTCAGCTCCAACTAATTTGCAGTAATATGAAATATCAGATGACAACAATGCATATTATGAATGCTCTAGGTTTTCTGGGTGAATTTTGCTAAAGCAGATATAAATTCTTTCTATAAAAACATGAGGAATTAAAAAAAATCATTGACAGAATCACTGCTTACATATGACAATTTTTAAAATATGAATTAAAAATAAATAACCAGGATAAAATATTTATTAAAATATCCTTTTAAAAATTGCTATGCAAATTAAAGGTTACTGTTTAGGTTGTAAATGATACTTATTAGTAATAAACATATATTACCACTCCCTCACACACAAATATATACACATACATAAATTATACGCACTCTAAAAAAAAATTAAGATAACATACACATCTCCTTCCTATCAACCAATAAAGTTGTCAAAATGACTAAAGAGGTACATCTGCAACTCATGGACCTCCTGACTTCTTAAAAAATCAACTTGAGCCAATCCCAGAACTGACCAAAAATTAACTATAAAAAGTACAAATGAAAACTACAGGCTAAGTTCTACTTCTTCAGAGACTGCCATCCACCGCTGTGGCTGAAACTATAAGGAGGAACCTAATTAAAAAATAAAACAAAAATATTAATTAAGTGTATACTATTTACATTATTCGGACTATTGTCCTCATCTTTGTCGCCATATTTATTTCAATGTTTTGGCTGTTGTACACTCCGGCCTTCTTCAGGTGGTTGGAATGTTGAACTGAACCCTTTATTTCGCTCGCTGGGGTAGACTGTTCTAGTTCCACGTGCCATGTTTTAATGGATGTCAGTTGTCAGTTATCTCCTATTAATTCCCCTCTCCAACCACCTGAAGAAGACCGGAGCGAAACGTAATAAATATGGCGACAAAGATGAGGACAATAGTCTGAATAATGTAAACTGTGTACATAATACCTCATCTCAGACATATAGACAGATACAACCCAGTGTGTCTGAAATTGTAATTTTTAACAATTTTTATTGTTCAAGACTATATATATAAAATATTTCCATGGTATTGCTGTTAAACTCACTCTAAATTTCAACCTTGAGTTACATTCATAAATAAAAGGTTGATCATAAGTTTGTTACAGGGCTAGCACTAGGTACTTGGGGATTCTCCCCGAAACTGTGATATGAGGGCCTCCCCACTCTACTACATGCCAATTTCATAGTTTCCCAACTTGCTGGCCACAAACTCTTGAAGGAAAATTGGGAGGGAGCAGCACATTTTTTAAACTACCATAAATCAGGAAATTATCCAATTTAAATGAAAATTTCACTACATATTCATTAATTATTTACTTTTTATAATTAAAATTTTTAGTCCCTATTTTTTACATTTTTAAAAAGATAAAATGATGACTTAAAAAATAAAAAATCAACTGATGCAGCCGAGCCATCTCCAAATATTATTGCACTGTATTCCTTTGTATCTTGCTGGTAAGGCAGAGGTGAGAGGGTGCATACAGTCTGGGGAGTGCAAAGCCACCATATATGATTGCCCAAGCCTGCACCTTGGAGAGATCACCACCAGCTTCATCACCAAAGGAATAAACAGGACACTACCTTTATCTTATAAGATAAACGAATACCTACTACTACAAGATTTTATCAAAAAAGCCAATTTTCATTTGATGACATTTTTAAAAGTAAAATATTTTTATTTATTTTTTTTTAAATTTTCACCCCAAGCAAGGCAAGAGTGCCACTAGCATGCAAGGGGTTACAGAGGCGTGAGAGAGGAAAGGATGAAGAGAAAGACGGGGGTATAGATCATGGGATCAGGAGATGTCAATTGACATTGCATTTGAATAGATGGAGATTAATAGCTATCAGGGAAGCAAGTAAGAGGAAGGGAGTTCCACAGATGGGAAGTGCAAGACATGAAGCTATTGGAGTAGAAGAGACAGCTACATTTAACCATTTCAACAGTGAAAGGGTGGGACCGAAATGCCGACCTAGTGGCACATTTAAATTCATGCAGTTTGGGAACTAGCAAAAATAGTTTGTCAGAGAAGTTACCGTTAAAATATTTGTAGAAAAGACAGAGGGAGACGACGACACATCTGTGAGAGAGCAACAGTAAACGAGATGCCAGATCAGGGCCAACCATATTGCATATTCATTTCTGGATTTTGTCAATGCCCCTAAGATGAACAGCGGGGTCTCCAGACCATATATGACAGCAATATTCCATGCAAAGGTAAATGGTAGATTTATAGATTTAAAGGATGGACTTGGCAGAGAAAAACTTTCTGGTGTGATACAGAGAACTAACTTTATGCACAAATTGTTTCCTTCTTTGTAACTATACTCATAGTTATTGGTATAGTTTAAAGATTTTAAAATTAATTTTTAATTCTTAATAATTAATGTTTAAACTTTAACCTGTATCTTATATCCTCGAGAGTCTTCAGTTCCAGAAAAGCTTTTTCTTCTACGTGGCACATCACTTTAAGACATGGGTAATCATGGCTCTCCAAAATTTCCTATTGCTTGTGACTCTTTCACTAAGTCCTCCCACACTATTTCACCATCCCTTCAAACCAAGCTTGTCAGATAGATACTCACTGCCTTCCCCTATCTCACTTGCCCTTAATATGCCCTATTATGTTTTCCAGTTCCTCATTATGTGTCCAAAGACTTTCAGTTGCCTCTTCTTAATTCTGAACATAAATGTTCTTTTCGTTACCATTTTCTTTAAGACTTCCTCATTGCTTACTTGCTCTGCTATTGGAATTTTCAGTATGCTTCTGTAGAACCACATTTCAGTTGCCTCCAGTTTTCTGCTCATCTATGAGGAGAGTTTCCAGGGCAGCTGCTTTACTGATTAAGCTACAAAAGCCAACTGGTTGCAGCCATTCAAACTAGCCAAATAGCATTTATGCCTTCAGTCAGTCATGTACCATGCGTAATACATGCTTAGGCAATCATATATCTTTCGATACATGACTGACGAGGCAGATTTTTTTCCCTGCAGTAGGTTGCCATTTCTTTCTGCAATAGACCAGTTACCATCCAAGGCTACAGAACCCAGTCTGTCCTGCTATTTATTCATAGCTGGGAGGAGAAGAGGATTTATACCTTTCCCAAGGGTATTAGCACATAAGAGAATGTAATAGATTTGAATGAAATTCGAACTCAGCTCTCCGATTTCTAAGTCTGAGCCACTATCCATTGCTTACTTTCCTGTAAACACCTAACACATTGCCATTTGTTTACATGCACTAGCAATATTAGTTTTTATATTATTAATTTTTTTTGTGAAATATCGCCAATGATTAATTTTAATAGTATTTCTTTCATCTTAATTTCCGTTGATATTCATTGCAACTCTTAGATAATTATTCCATAATCATGAGTAAACCAAATAATAAGGTTATGTAGCTACGATCTGAATAAAAGTAAATTCTTAACCTTCTTAGATTAATCAGAGGCTTACAGCCACATCACTTTGAAACACTGGTTCACATACAATCACCCAAGTTAAGCAATGTCAAGCCTGGTCAGGACCTAGATGGGTCACCACTATGGAATATTGGTTGCTGTAAGTATGGATGTTCAGGTGGTGTAATGAATAATGGTCCAGAATTTCTAAACAGAGAGCTGAGTTCTAATTCTAGTTGGGTTCATCATATTCGCTTACACACATTAGAAATCACTGTTAGCATATTTATAGTTATCTATTCCCAGTAAATTTCCTATTTTTCCCCAAAATGGGCCAGCACAGCCAGATAACAATGCAGTAGTGAAAGTGTTATGAATTCACCTCTTCCCCCCAGGTATGGGTTAATTAATAAAACTTGTATCACTAAATCATAATTATCTACTCCCCACCAATTATTAGAATATTATTATATATATATATATATATATATATATATATATATATATATATATATATATATATATATATATATATTTTTTTTCTAGCTTTAAATAACCTGCAAAGGGTCGAAAAATCATAAAAACAAATTAATTGGACTAATCAGAAGAGATGACTCCTAAAAATAAAGTATATATATTCAAGTATCATTAAAGGTCGACTTTTTTTTTTAATTTCCAAGCCATGCTTTAAATAATTTTACAAAATAATAAAGTGATTATTGTAAATAAAAATAAATACACTTGTCACTTAATCTATCATAAAAATAAACAAGATAAAAAATTATCAAAAAACATAATTCACCAGCACATATCACTTAATGATTGCAGTAAATACGTAACATTTATCATTTATGATAAAAAGTTAAAAGTATCTCACCTAATTATTACAAATAACTCAGGACCTCATAATAAAAAGCAAACAATATAAAGTGAAAGAAATAGTAATCAAAAATGAATAATACCCGACAATGTTTCATCCAAAGAACTTAACACTTCTGATGATTTACAAAACTTGCATTACTTGCTGTTGAAATATATGTAGGAATTCAAGATATAAGTCCTCATGAAAATTACACAGCTTACTTCAATTTATATATGTTTTCAAGATACTGAAATATTGTTTACCAGCATCTATGTTAGAAACACTTAGTGCTATTTCCAAACCAACATAGACATATAGTAGTCTACAATACAACCTGATCTGCAACCTATTATATTGTATGTTGGAGGTTTTGTTTAGCTTAGATTATACTGCAGAGTATCTGATCAAATCTGAAATGTTAGTGCCCATGAGAAATCACTGTTAGCATATTTATAGGTATTTATTCCCAGTAAATTTCCTATTTTTCCCCAAAATGGGCCAGCAATGCAGTAGTGAAAGTGTTAAGTAATATTACATCTAATAGAATTGCATTTAATATTCATTGAATCTAAATCTCAAACCCATCAATATATTTTCAACTGGATGGGTGTTCTATCACTTCTACACTGGCTACACAATTTATTTTATATAATGTTCAGAGATGATAAAAGTTCAGTATTCACAAGTTCTGTAAAATGCACAAGGTTTATTTTAAAACAAATGAGTTATAATAGCAACAAAAACCTTATTAAAAGCGTCAAGTACCAAATGTTTTCAGGGGATCAAAGGCAAAATTCCGATTTAGAATTTTTCTACAAATGAATCAAGGAATTATACAAAGGCAGACATCAAAATAAATTCAAGAATGTTTTGGTTATTTGAAAAGAATTGTTTAAAGAAAAACAAGAAAAACCTTAGAAAAGAAAAGTTTGAAGTTGTTAAATTAGAAAACCTAACAGTTTCCTCCCTATGATGTAGTTGTTTGTATAATGTAATATTGACGGCATCAAGAACACTAGGGTGGAGCTTCTGCAGAAGGTTTCAATTAAAGAAACAGAGGAAAAATGCTGAGAAGCATTGCTTGGGATTAACTAGAACACTGAGAATGCAAAGCCCAAAAAAGATGAGGATAACAGTTTGGGAGAAAACTTAAAAAGACGAATGATGTCTCATCTTGCAAATGCAATCAGTAGAAAAGAAAAAGAATTCATTCTGCAGGTGCAATAGTTCCACATTTTTAAACTAAAACACTCAACACCAAGTTACGGGGGGGATAGCTCTTAGAGATGACAAGCTGAGTGTTGCATTAGGTTGGGGTGAGAAAAACAGATAAGGGTAAAATGTTGAAGTGGAGATAGAAGATTTTGCAAGGACAGCAAAGGGAATCGGGGTGGATTGCATATTTGAGCTTTAGATTGATGCAAAGGTGGTGGTTTGGTCTGGGGAAAAAGGAGAAAGGATGGATTTAGGGTTGGGAATGAAGAAAACTGGCAGTACCTGAAGACAAGAGTGTGAATGGCTGTTGTATATTTGATTCCATACTGCATCTGTCTGCCAATCAAAATGCCAGCTTGACTCTACAATCTCCTCCCATTCTACCATTATTTCTTTCTTTATTTCTGCATCTTTCTTTTCTACACTGTATTATTTGCCTTTTTTTCTTTCTATTTTTTGTGGGAAGAGGCTTCCTTTCTTTCTGAATTTTTTTCAATTTTCTTTCATTTTTTTTCTTTTTAATTCCTTATCACCTAGTATTTTATTCATTTTTTTTCTCTATTTTTCCCAGTCTTTCTATATTTAACTAGTTATTTTTATTTTATTTTTTACCATCTTCCTCTCCCAATACATTTTATGATTCTCATCATTCTAAACAGTTTTTGAGTCGTTTTTTTTTTTTTTTTTTTATATCCATTCCTTTTTTTCGTTCCGTCAATTTGATTTTTTCTTGTTCATGTATTTTCAAAAAAAAAATTGATTTTTTTTCCTTCACTATTCTTATTCTTTCTTTTTACTTCTCTTCATTTTTTATCTTTTTTTTTTATTTTTGGTTAATTTTTTTCATAATTTATTTCTTCTTGATTTTCTTTTCAGTCTTTCTCATGTTTTCCCCCTTTTCTTTGTTTCTTTCTCTCTTCATTTTCTTTCTTTATATTTTTCGTTTTTCAATATTCTCTTTCTTATTCTCTCTTTATCTCATTCTTTCTTTATTTTCCTTCCCCATTATTTTTCTTTCTTTTTTTTTAAAAAATCTTTGAGTTTTTTTGTCCTTATTATTCTGATATTATATTTCTTCATCTTTCTTTTTCATTCTTAATATCTTTCTATGACTTGTTTTCGTACTTTCCTTTCCATTTTCTTTCTTGTTTTTGTACTTTCCATTTTCTTTCTTGTTTTCGTACTTTGTTTTTGTACTTTCCTTTCCTTTTTCTTTCTTGACTCAATTTATCTTGAATTTCTTTCATTTCTATTTCTTTAATTTCTTTCTAATTCCAACTTGTTTTTCTTTGTCCTCCTTTTTTTCTTTCTTTCATTTTTTGTTCATTTTTTTTCTTCCTTCTTGAAAAACATTTAACTAAAGCTCACTGCCTGAACATGTTTGATCATTAATAAAAGACAATAATCAATCAGGAAGATAAATGCCTATTTGATCATACGCAGTGGGTGGGGGATAATGATGCTTGCAACAATGATGGTGGTGGTGGTAGTGGCTACAGCAGTAATGACAATGATACCAAGTGGGTTTTAATAGTTCGATACTGAATAAAGGTGGTGGCATACATGAATGAAATGAAGGTGTTGGTAATACTAGATTTAGAGAAGCAATTGATAATAATGATAGTATTATTGGCCAAGATGTGGATGGTAAAGATGAGGGAGTGGCAGCACTCAAGTCTGAGGGTATCTCTCTACTTGAGAATGGATAATAATGATTTATAATATGGTTAGAGAAACATGAGATGACACTACTTAGAGCAACTTGTCTGCTCAAAAAAGATAGTGGAAAAGTTGCATAAATAGGTAGCAGAACAGGGAGTATTTTTTAAAAAATAATTTTTGCAGATAACCTTCCAATAGACTTTCCTCAATCCATGACATTTGTCAAATTGGTTCATTGTTTTTGTTTAGCAGCATATCAACCTCTATGGGTTATTTAATACTGAAATGTAAATATTTTGTACACAATATTATTCTATTATTTTTTTAGTGATACAAGTATTCCTAATTAACCCATAGGTGGGGAGTGGGAGAAAAGATGGATCCATACTTCCCCAAGGGTACTTGTGTGTAAATATAATGGACCCAACTGGAACTTGGCTCTCTGATTAACAATCCCAAGCCATTATCTATTACACCAGCCACACATCCAATTTTATAGTAGCTGGTATTCCCAAATGGTCACTCATCTAGGTACTGACCAGGCTTGACATTGCTTAACTTCAGTGCTTATATGGGAACTAGTTTTCAATATGATGTAAGCATATTTGTCAGAATTGAAAAGAAATGAGTCCTCTTCATAATATAAATACAGTGTCAAATTGATCCCTTGCTTTTTAAAGATTTCTTTGTACTTTGTTTTTATTTCTAAATGTCAAGTTTAGAACTGTGCTTTTGTCATTGATAATTGCATACTACTATAAATAAAAAAAAGAAAAAGATAACACTAGTACACAGTCACCAATGATACAGAGTTGCAAACTTGACATTTGTGAATAAAAACAAAGTACTGATAACTTTTTAAGAAGTCAGGAATCAATTTGACACTATATTTATATTATGAACAGGACCCCAACTTCTAAACTGATAAAAAAAATAGATATTTTTCAATTTTGGCAAATGTGGAGGAAAGGAAAGTCTAATGAATGCTAATAAAAAAGAATTGTTCAAAAATGTACATGTGTAATGACAAAAATACACAGGTGTCAGCTTTAAGAAAGCTTTATTCAACTGAGAATACATGGTTCGCTTGTAGTGTCCTTTTATAGTCCCAGTAAACAGAAACAGCTCTCTTAAAGAGGAGAGTAACAAAAGGGAAGAACACTTTTGATTATTTATAACAACAAGTATACTAGTTCATGTGAGGAGTGCCTGTTGGATTATGATTTCATTTAAAAAGGTGCTGCTATAGATTAAATTTCAGACAATACTGACTGTAGAAACTCAGGTACCATGAAGAAAGAAGATAACTTTGAAGAGAAGAAATCTCAAGAAATGAAAAAGGAATTTTGTACTTTTAAAATGAACAGAACTTCATAAATCATAACTTGAACAGGTTGACTGTAATCAAGATGTTGATGTCCCACATAACTTCAAACAAAAGATTAGGGAAGAAACTTCCATCAATACTGAAAAGAGAGATAACAGTAAACTTGATAAATCTATTTTCCTGAAGAATTGTTTTAATAGAAAGATTTTATAAATTTCAGATAATAGTAACAATGGCTGCCTGGTCATTGAATACTGAATGCTTCTTTATAAGGAAATGGCTAATCTCACCATTCTAGTATGCCTCAAATGAGTAACAGTCATTGAATAATGACATTTTCTACATGATTCTTTGTCCCTCTGTCATACCTAAGTGAATGAACATATAAACATGAGTCCTACCCTGATTTAAACATCCAATCTGCATGTAGCATATCCACTATGCCACAGTTCTGCTGCTTGAACAGCACTGTAAAATTAACTTTGGAACGTCAAGAGAGAGCACAACACTGATTCTAGGTAGATGGCTGAGCTCAGATCTAAGGCAGAGTGTATATATACTCTGATCTGAAATGGAAGCACTAATTCATGAATAAATAATTGTCATTTTTTATGGGCATTATGCAAGTCTAATTTTTTTTTCATCCCTGAATAGTTAGATGTGTGTACATCCTACTTTTGCTTATTTTTCATGTTTTTGTTAACATTTGGAACAACATGGTTTATCTATAAAGAGTGAGTGTTTTATAAAAGACAATTAGGATTTTTTTTTTTTACTTTAATAAGCTTCACTGATTATAATGCCTCATCAAATAAAAAAGAATGTATTTATATGAGTAATGATAGAATTTTCAGGAAAATGGTAACAAAAAGGACAATTATACATAAAAACAGAAAGAGCTGAAATATCAAGGATACAAGGAGGCTTGGAAAGTTTGACACTCACAGGAGATATTGAAAGCAAGAGGGAGAGAGAGAAATGAGTAACTCACTTAAACTTGTGTAAATGGATGGAAAAACAGGGGTTGAACTCACAATAACTACTTCACCAAATTTGCGAACATCTACTTTAATCTATAGCACAATCCTGAGTAGAGAACTTGGAGCTTTAAACCTAACCTGACTGCTGAGATAACAAGACAAGAATCATAGTCATTTAGTATCAATATTAGCAAAATGTCTTTCAAGTTTGTAGGTAATATGTGCCTAGTTTTTGCATGTTTGTTTATATTTTTTCTCTTTTTATTCCTATTTGGTAAACTACTGTTGCCCATGCAAAATTAAGCCTGCTTTGTAAACATTTATCTATGTCTGTAAAATTGAATAATTTAGACTAATCTTTAGATTTAAAAAAAAATTATCTCAATGGTCTAATTTTTATGTATCCTATGCAATGTGTATATTTTGTTAAACCAGATTGACAATGTATTTTTTTTTTAAATTTATCATGTTTTTCTTGCATGTAGACAAAGTTTTCTTTTCTGAATTTAATGCATATAAAAATTATCCATCTGTTTGTTGGTCCTGAGTGCTTTCGGATAATGAAGTATATATCTAATTTCAATGACTTTCAAATTGTCTAAAACAATAATTATATACTTATTATTATTATATATCTTTTATTATAGCAGCATAACAAAATAAAATAATCCTTAAAAATGGGTAACACTCTAGTGAAAAGCGCTTGGGGCCTACAAGCTTTTTGTCAATTTTTACATTCATTAAATTCAGAAAAAGAGACACTTGTACATATGCAAGGAAAACATAATAAAAAAAAAAAACTAAAGAAAAGTACGTTGTCAATCTTGTTCAAAAAAAAATTTTTTAAAGAGAGAGAGCTGCCTAAAAATACAATTCTGTCTTAATTCCTGTTCTTTTATTGTTCTTGATCCTTAATAATGTTTTTCTTTTTCTGATATTATTTTACACTCAGTACCCGCCTGCATCTTAGAGGCTTTATTGCTTTGCTTGGGGTAAAATGATATATATATATATATATATATATATATATATATATATATATATATATATATATATATATCATAGCAACAAAAAAAAGTTAGACTTATTTTACTTTTTATGATTAAAAAGAAAAATGAAAATAAAACAACACATATGGTTCCTCCATTGCAGAGCATCTTATTAAAAGCCAAAATTGTGCTGTTCACTCTATATAAAATAAATATAAAGGTGCTGGAAACAATTTACGCTCGGTCCAGACAGGCTTCCCTCTGTAAACAGACTCAACATGAATTCAACTTAAGTTATATTCTGCCTTCATTAACATTACATATCGTTTTTATGTTTTATTTTTATTACAATATATAATCCCTCGATCCAACTCTGTTGTGTGAGGGTGAAACTGGTCATAGGTTTTTATTTTTTATTTTTTTTAATCATAAAAAGTAAAATAAGTCTAACCTTTTTTATTGCTATAATAAAATTCTGTATCCCCACAGAAAATTATGGAATATATATATATATATGTGTGTGTGTGTGTGTGTGTCTGGAACACTTCATATAGCACATAAATTACTATACTCTGATCTTAGAGGACAAGAGTGAATCACTGATCCATGGCAGAAATGCTGACCCATGTGCAAATAATCTCACTATTTCTGACAGGTTCTATTCAAGTTATATAAGATAAGCCTAGCAATTTCTTCAAATGGTCAAATCTGTGGATATGAAAAGATAATTCTCAAAAGCCCAATTTGATGAACAAATAAGAAAAGTGATATAATGGAAATGCTTATTTGCATATTTAGATGTAATTCCAGATAAAACAAACTCTGCATTACTATAATAAAAGACACAAAAAAAATTTTCAACTTGATTAAAAATCTTTAACAATGTAAAAAACAAAGCCAAATATGTTCTCAAAATTAAACAGGTGTTTTCTTTTAAGATGTTAAAAATGTGCGCTAAATCAGATATTAAGTTTTAAAGATTTTTTTTCTATATTTTTTTATCTGCACATAAAATGAACATTTTTTAGGCATGTTATCCAATTGTAAACAATTTTTTTTTATTTTAAATATGTAGTATTTTTTATTTTTTTTTGCATGTATCTATTTTCTGGAATAAGATTGATAATGTTTTCCATATATAAGCCTTATAGGAAAGTTTTGGAAGATAATGTTTCCAGAAAAAAATAAAATAGAAGATGAAAAATGAAGTTTTCTGACATATTTTGAAAATTAATAACAGTAATGACTTTAGACAAATATTATAGCTCACCTCAGCAATATTGCTATAGATTGATACCAAGTGGACAAATTTAGTCTTCCGTTTCAGTAAAAAGTGAGGTAGGTACTGAAACCCCACAACCACCCCTCAAAAAATTATCAGCCAATTTATCCCGATTTCCTAATTTTTAATGCTTTTCTTGATTGATCGATTGATTTGTTTTTTTGCAGTTTATTTATAGCCAGAAAATATTTTGTTCATATTGTAAAAAGTTTTTGGAGATAATAATGATTCACTGATACAAGTTCTACTAATTAACCCATAGCTGGAGGGAGAAAAGATGGATTCATACCTTTCTCAAGGGTATTTGTGCATAAGCAAATATAAAAAACCTGACTGGAATTGGAACTTGGCTTTCTGATCTTGAGGTGTCTTCCATTAGGCCACCCCCACATTCAAACATACATCACCTGGTATTCCCAGGCAGTCACCCATGTGTGTATCAATCAAGAGTGATGCTGCTTAACTTTGGTGATTGTACAAGAACCAGTGTTTCAACATGATATGACCGTAATCCTAATACCTTTCTAGAGTAAAATTATTTGCAATGCATTTATATTACACTGTACTTTGTCAGTACCAAAAGTTTTAATTCCTAACCACTTACTTCAGATTTTTGGATGCATTTCTGTATTAACATATTTAACAAGTCATTTACTTTATATAACAGTTCTAATTTGTTGCATTGCCAGTACATGAGACTTAATGAAAGATGATCCTCTCAAAGACCTATACAGTTTATTTTCTCATTTCATTGGTCTGAGAATGTAGTTGTATACAACTGACAACTTAGATATTTCTGAATGATATTATACATTTGTTTAATAGGTCCTATTTGATAAACATTTAATATTAAAATAATTAATAGTGTTGATCTAGAGAAATTATTAATATTGCAATTCTATAAGAAAATCATTTGCATTGCATTTCTGTATTCAGTTTTCATAATTGCTGTATCACTAGAGATGTGATTACCTGATTATAAAACTGCTGGTCTCCCACCTAACTCATCAGCAAAACTGTTACAGGCTGCCAATATCTCATAAATAATAGACTATTTTGTTTTGATTGTGTGGAAAGATGGAAAAGACATATCAGAGACACTATTTGTCTTCTGTGAGAAAATGAAAGAAAGAAAAAACAAGATAGGAGTGTTTAACATCTATTTCATTGTAATGGAAAAAGTTGGGAATTTGAAATCTTTTCATTTGTACCCCCTTACTTCTTAAAATAATAACCAGCATTCATATTTATGATTATTATTGCAATATTTTGTTGAAGTTGTTAAGCTCAGATATTTAATGATGCAATAGTGGAATTTCTAGATATTTTATTGCTTTAGAACTCTTCATGAGCTTATTCAACTTAAGATACATCAAAAAAATTAAAATACAAATATAGGTATTTCTAGTTAGAGAGAATGTTTTGATATTATATGTTTAATATATCCTACCTGTGATAACCCAGTATTACAATAATAATGACAAAATTGGAAGCTAATTTAAAATATACATAAAATCAATCAAAGCATTTAATTAACTTAAATGCTTTGATTGATTTTATGCATATTTTAAATTATTTTATATCAAGAAGCATTCACTTTGGTAATTGAATAGGCAAGAGTAAATGTTCCAAGATTTTTTTTGTGTAATGAGGCATTATAATTTTGATTGTTATAGTCAGTCTATCAAGGAATTGGGTTCTTCTATTACGCTTGCAATGGTATAAAAAAGCAGTTACCATTACTTCTAAAAGAATTTTTCAGAATTACCTCATATTAATAACAGCTTTCTTGATCACACTGCCAAAGAACAAATACATAAGAATCTGTGTATGTATGTATATATATATATATATATATATATATATATATATATATACACACAAACACAAATGAATAGGATAAAATATTTACATACACACATGTATATTTATTCCTAAAGTGTTATAAAAACAGTTCTCAATGTCATGAAACAGAGCTATAAGTATATATTAGTGAATATACATAATATCCAATGATCAATAAAACTACTCATAGTTTAATGCAATCTTCAGGTGTGGAGATTGCATGAAACTCCAAGTAGTGTTATTGATGTTGGATATTAGGTATATATATATATATATATATATATATATATATATATATATATATATATATGTGTGTGTGTGTGTGTGTGTGTGTGTGTATGTATGTATAGGAATAAATAAATATGAATATATAATATTGCACATTGAGTGCTCAAAATAGTGCTCAATGTAAAATAACAGAGCTAGAAATTATATATAAATAATACATTTTTTTCCTCATCAGTACCATGACTAAGTTTCATGGACAATACAATCTTTAGGTACCAAGTTAAGACCAACCAGTACATAATTTAAAGTTTGATATATATACTGGATTATCACAATAGTAGAGCAGTCTATTTTATTTATTGGGATTGTTAAAAAAAAACAACAAATTTTGTATTTAATATAAACAATTATAAGAAAAAAAAAAGGGTAAAAGCACACATCGACGCAATTTATATACTTAAAGTTATAAAAAACTGAAGAATTATAATATAAAATATACATATCTAAGTAATTATAAAAATAACATGGCACATCTACAATGTTACTCACAAATAGTAACTTTGTATTACTTTTATAATTATTTCAATGTGTATATTTATTTTTAATTTATAATTCTACCTTTGAAACTTGAAGTGCAGTGGAACCTCACTTCACAAATTTAATTCGTTCCTGAAGTCCATTTGTAACCCAAAATGTTTGTAAACCGAAACTATTTTTCCAGTAGGAATCAATGTAGAGAAAAAACTCACAGTACAATAAAATTAGAAAAGAAAGGTACAACACAACACACAAATGTATGCAACATGGCAGTCGACTCAGAAATTATTCCGTTCTAGTTAATTTGGTTCAGCAATATTGTTCGAGAACCAAAATCTTGTTAGATAACCAAAGCATTTTCATCTTGAATTTTTTGTTCAAAAATCGATTTGTTCAACATGTGAGATATTCGAAGACTGAGGTTGCACTGTATATAAATTATGTAGACATGTGTTTTTACCCTTTTTTTGTCTATAGTTATGTTTATTTTAAATACAAATTTTTTTTAGACAATCCCTTTAAATAATATGGATTGCCTCCACTATTAAGAGGAACTGGTATATATCTCAAAATTGCATTGTGCATTAAATGCAGTCATGCTACCAAGAAGGACAAAAACTAATTTGTGTATATATATATATATATAAAGTAACTGTCTATATTTCTGAGATAAGGTATTATGTACATTATTTACATCAATCGGACTATTGTCCTCATCTTTGTCGCCATATTTATTACAACATTTCGGCCGTTGTACTCTCCGGCTTTCTTTGGGTGATTGGAATGTCAAACTGAACCCTTTATTTCACTCACTGGGTTAGACTGTTCTAGTTCTATGTGCCATGTTTAATGGATGTCAGTTATCAGTTATCTCCTGTTAATTTCCCTCTGACGGTTCTCCAGTGCCTTAGCCGGGTATTGAACTCATACTCTTTGGGTCCTGTCACTGGATCTAACTAATGCCTTTATCAGAACAGTCTACCCCAGTGAGTGAAATAAAGGGTTCAGTTCGACATTCCAACCACCTGAAGAAGGCCAGAGTGTACAACGGCCGAAATGTAATAAATAGGGCAACAAAGATGAGGACAATAGTCCGATTGATGTAAATATAAAGTAAGTACAAGTGCTTGAGCAGAAATCTGTTTTTGTTTTAAATTGTGAAATTAATATTTGCTAACCTTGCTTAAAAATCTTATTTAAGAAAAATGTATCTTTTGACAAGAGTCACATTTTTTTTTTTATAAGACTTTTGATTTCTAGGCTAGTAAACATTAATTTCATCATTCCAAAAACAAAAAGCAAATCAAAAATGTAACATTTATTTTTTGTGTGTGTATATATATTTATTTATTTTTCCTATGTTTATATATATCATCATCATCATCTCCTTGACTTTAGTAATCATAGGATGGGATCCAAATGCAGAAGACACACCAAATCTCCTCCACATTTGTCTATCAACGGCAGCCATCAGCAATTCTGGTATAGACATACCTGTCCATTGTTTGACATTGTCCAACCAGTTTTTGTGTTGGTGTCCTCTCCTACGTCCACCTTCAATGGTGCCTTGCACAGGCTGTTGTGCCTTGTAACATATCCAAACCACACCATTTTTCTCTGTTTGACAGTCGCAAGAGGAGGTTCATATGTATGTGTGTGTGTATATATATATATATATATATATATATATATGTGTGTGTGTGTGTGTGTATGTAAAAGCTTTTAAATGGCATCTTGTGTGACATGTTAAGTTCAGCTTCTTCATGATGGAATGAAAGACAAAACAGTGTATAAGGAAAATTCTATCTATTGTCCCTCTTAACATCAAAAATCCCAAGCATTTTTCTTATACACAGAATTGCCTTTCATTCCAACCTGATGAAGCTGGACATAACATATCATGTCAGGGAAATGCATTGTTTAAAAGCTTTTCCTCTTTGACACAGCATCTTCATTTTTGTTTTGGATACTATTATGCATCCTACAAACACACACACACACACACATATATATATATATATATATATATATATATATATATATATATATATATATATATATATATATATATATAAGCAGTTATAGTTGTTTCAACAAGTGAAAAGTATATATATCAAAAAGAAGAGAGAAACTGCAAACATTTTTGTTTGTAATGTGGACTTTTTTTAAAAAATATATATTATAGTTTATTTTTCATAATTTTGCAAAATTATGGAAAATAAAACATTTTTGAAAGAAAAAATAATCCACATTACAACAAAAGATGTTTTCGGTTTCTCTCTTCTTTTTAATATATATATATATATATATATATATATTTTCATTCAAATGTAAAAGAACAAAGAATAAAATTGCAATGTTCAAAACATTAAAACAGTGCTCAAGAGTAGAGCAATAAATAATTATTATGCACTATCACTTTAGAACATGTAAGTTTTGTTTCAACATTTAATAAACAACATCTCATCAGGTAGTACTACCTGATGAGACCTTTATTAAACATTGAAACAAAATTTACAAATTTTGTAATAATAACTTATATGTTCTAATGTAACAGTGTATAATATATATATATATATATATATATATATATATATATATATATATGTGTGTGTTTGTATGTATACTATAAACATATTTATAAATCTGTTATTTTTTTATAACAAGAAAGATTTGACTAATATTTTAATATTCATATTGTAAATTCATCAATATGCTATTTTGATTATCTAAGATGTCCTGGGAAATGAGAAATGGTAACAGGACAACATGGAGATTCAAGATTTATCAGGCAATTCCCTTGACCAAATCAAATTGTAAGAAAAATACAGAAGAATCAGATATGCAAGTCCAAGGCCTTTTTTGCCTACTAAACCCTCTCCTCACTTACATAGCCCTCATTCACCACCTAAGAGTCAGACATAGACATGGAAATGCTTAAAGACAAGTGATATATATAACGGATTTTTTTAATTCAACTTTATTTTTTATGACTATATACGTCATTTTTAGTTGGTGTCCATAGTCGAAGTAACATCCCTGTTTTATAGTTTTTAAATAAAGTAATTAATATCAACCAACCTTTTCTTTATTAAGACTTCTCAATCTAGGCCAGTTGATATTAATTTTGCTGTTTAAGAAAATAAAAAAAGGAATAGCAATTTAAACACATGCACCCACTAAAGACAACATACAAGGGTGGTTTGAAAAATTTTTTTTTGACACATTTTCCAAAGATTGAACACATGACCAAACATCAGAATATTTTTTGAATTTCTTAGTCTGGTTGTGAAGTTATGCGTATATATATATATATATATATTATAATATAATATAAATCATTATTATTCTAATTATTTATGCTCTATCCCTTGGTATTGAGCATTATATTTATTGTTTGCCTTAAAAACATTTTCCAAATTGTTTTTTGTTAAAATACAGTATTTGTTTTTTTTTATATATAAATATATGTACTTGTGTGTGAGGTTTTGTGCATTGGTAAATCAGTGTCTGCACCCTAATTTGAAAAATTAAAACATTTATTTCATACAAAAATATTTATTTTTCTCTGTAATCCACTTCCTTGTCAATGCACTTCATCTACTCATATAGAGAGAACATTACAGAATAAAAATTTGACAATAAAATTCAGATAATAATTTCTATGTACTTATTAACACTTTTCTTATATATATATATATATATATATATATATATATATATATATTCAGTTGTATAGATATGAGTTTGTGACCCTGGGTTTCACAAACTCATATCCATACAATTGAATATGTTAGCTCTATCACTGATATTGAGTGCTTTACACTAAGTATTTCACATACAAAATTATATATATATATATATATATATATATATATATATATATATGAAGAAAAATATACAGAAAAAACAAACAAAAAATCTTAATATGTAATTATGCTGTATTAATGTTAATATAAAGTCAACGTCGGATGTTTCGGTCTATTTTAGACCATCATCAGGACATATTCATAAAACATAATTAACATTAGAACAGGAAATATATAAGGATCTATTGATCTCAGCCTATTCCTGTAAGTAAGGAAACGATTTATTAACGAACTGTTTAAAATTGTTCCATCGTGCCTGTCTAATATTTTGAAATCATTTTTGATTTACTTTGTAACATGGAAGACATCAAGCTTATATGAAAATATAAGAACCTATTGATCTCTGTGTATTCCTATATCAAGGGAAGGGATTTCTTGACGAACTGTTTATATGAGAAAATAGTTCAATCGAGTTTGTTTAATATTTTAATATTTTGAAATCATCTTCGAATACGTTTTCACAACATCACCCATGTGACGACGACGTGATTATATTTTAAACAGAACGGTGATCTTATATAAAAATTTCAGTTATCTGTTTGGATTAGTTGTGCTCTTATGTCCATCGTCTTTTTCATATTGAATTTTATATGTTCTAATGTTAATTATGTTTTATAAATATGTCCTGATGATGGTCTAAAATAGACAGAAACGTCCGACGTTGACTTTATATTAACATTAATACAGCATAATTACATATTAAGATTTTTGTTTGTTTTTTCTGTATATTTTTCTTCATACTGTCGGATCTATATCCATATATTTGCTTATATATATATATATATATATATATATATATATATATATATATATTATGAGGAGATGATATATATTTTTATATATCAAAAAAAGTACTAGGTAAATTTCATGACAAAGTGGAAAATGTTTACTTGTGATGCATTTCATTCTTCAGGACTTCAACGGACTAATTTAATGGTGGTAGGACTACACATGCACACAGTAGAGGATCTGTAGTCCTACCAACACAAATTTAGCCTGATGAAGTCCTGTATGACAAAATGCATCACATGTAAACTTTTTCCACTTTGCCATATATATATAATTTATATATATATGTGTGTGTGTGTGTGTGTTCTTAACATAAACAATGAAATATTTATACGTCTGATCTTTATCCTGTTCAGTTTCTGTCAGAGATTAATAGTTAGCAAATCTAGTTTATTAATTAATTAATAATAATAATACTAGTAACCTCAAAAATTCATGTACTGAGTTTCTCTTTATTCTGCATATTTTATATATATATATATATATATATATATATATATATATCTTAATCATTTCATATCAAGCAAGGTGATGAAGCCACAAAGTGTGAAAGAATCTAAGAAAAAAACAAAAAAACAAAGTGGAGAGGCCAATAAAAAAACAGAAATTAAGGCAACAGAAGATAATGATTGTCATTGCATTTAAATTTTTGGATATCAAAATTAATTGGAAGCAAGAAGCCAGAAGAAAGTTCTACAAATAAGAAGTGTGAGAGAAATGACAGATCAGGCTCTTAATCCTGAAACAGTTTTTTTCTTCTTAACAAACTTTGTAAGAATATTTAATAAAGAACACTGTTACGAAAAAAAAAAAAAAATTGTACACTGATGAATTGGTAACTGAAGAAAAAGTTCAAGACAATTAAAAATTCTTGACAAGAAAACAATGCAAAGCATTTAATAAAAGTTATATGGCAATTATCTACAGTGAAATTGGGTAATTTAAATTTAAAAAAAAAGATAAAAAATAATTTAAACTGAAAAGAATTGATTTTAAAGTTAATCAACTTCATTATAATTATTATCCTCTTTTTTTTCAATTAAAGTTCTTTGGAGCAAAATAAAGTTCTAAGATGATTTTATGATTTGGAGATTAAGATGTTCAGTTTTGGTAACAGCAATGCTGATAATGATATAAGTGAAGGTGATTGTGTGGGCGGGTCAGAAAGCTGAGAGTGAGAATGGCAGGATGAGGGTGCATTTCATTGAGGTAAAAAGGAAAGCAGCAAGTAGCAGAGGTCAAAGGTAAACAAGCAATGAAACGACCACAGAAATAGCCAATCGCTGCTTTCATAATTTTACTTTGATACTGATAAGAACAACAAAGAAACAACCAAACAGGAAGAGGCAGAGGAATGAGAAGACTGATGGCATCAGGATGAAGGGCGTGATGATAGCTTTGTGTAAAACCATCCAATGACTCATTCAATAAAGCAATTATTTGCCATAATCAGATCCAAGAAATTCTCTTGTCCATTTTTTTTCATTCATTTCTTTCTTTATTACTCTTCTCTTTCTTTCTTTCTTTCTTTATTACCCTTCTCTCTATTTATTACTCTTCTCTCTCTCTCTCTATTTATTACTCTTCTTTATTTATTACCCTTACCTCTCTTTCTTTATTACTCCTCCCTTTCTTTCTTTATTACTCCTCCCTTTCTTTATTATATTAATAAAAAAAGTCAATATTTTAAAATACCTCATATCTCCAAACAGTCTTTTCTACCCTCATCACCTCCTGCTTTCATAACTTAATAGCTTTTTCGGGCTACAGAAAACTAATATCAGGTCCATGGCCTTAACATAGAAAAAAATAAATGAAATTTGATCTTGAAGTATAAAATTTAATCAAAAATAGATAAAAATAACTTGTCGGTTTGGCATAGTTGTGAATGCATCAAAGATTTAAAAAATTAGGTTTTGCAACTTGAGAAATTTAAATAATTTTCTTTAAGACATGGGCGATTATGGCTTTCCACAACGTCTGGTTCTTTGCAGCTCTAAGCAATGAAGTTGTTCTAAGGGTGAAAGAGTAAGAAGTGCATATTATGTGGACATGTAGGTTGGTTGGTTGATTTTGTTTAGTAGTATATCAACCTCTACAGGTTATTTAATGCTGAAATCTAAATATTTTGAACTTCAATTAAATATATTTTGAATGCATTTGTATGCCTTCAACTTCAGATAAAATATATTTTTGGTCACTGTACTATAAATATGCATTGTTGGTAATTTTTTTATATAAAAATGTCTTGCTGGTATTTTTACTATAAAAATGTATTTTTATACTTTCATAGTTTTGTATTTGTTTAGGGGTTCATTATTTGCCCATAGCTGGGACCCTGACAGGTGCTACCACCCCGAGTCAAAGTGGATCTAAGAACAGCAACAATTAAGAGGTGGTTAAATGTATCTCAAAACCTTCAATCTCCCAATCAGAGGCCTTGCTGCTGGATGTAGTTTATCATCATACCCAGGACTATGGATATGTAGGACAGATAACCTGTGACTCTAGACTTGAAGAGCTGAAGATTATAGTGACCAAGGAAGAATTCTTTCAGGAGTCTGTTCTACAAAGTAACAGTTCTTTGGAAAAAGCAGTCTGAGTGGAACTTCATCCTAACAAATGGGTCACTATGTATAAGTCCACCCTGTGTACATGGCATGGAGAAGTCTAGGTGGAAAGGTCTGAACTGGTGGAACGAAGGAATGTGTGTCTGAACATTTCCCACAAAAGTTGTGACAGATTTGTGAGAGGCAAGCGAATTTTTTTCTGTGAAAATAGGGTTGTAGAATGGAAAATAATGCATCACCCACAAGGCCACATAAATGCTTTTGTACTCTATCAAGGTTGAAAAGGGGACCACATACACTTACAGCAAAGTTCTCTTTCAGGATGACCAACAGCTGCTCCTTCACATTCTCCTAAATCTCAATCACGGTATTAGTTGATTAACTGATTGATTTGCTTATTATGGTTTATCAACACTTTGGGGGTTATTTAAAGGTGTATTGAATTGTAAGAATAATTCTTTTTTTCTAAGAGAATATTGCATTAACAATTTTTTTGAGAATAAAGACGATTTTTTCCAGATAGAGTTGTTGCTATTTAACTCATAGCTAGGGGGAGAATTTGTATCTAAGTGACTGTAACAACCCAAACTGGAATTTGAACTCAGCTCTTTGATTTCTCATTTTGAGCTGCTATTACACCAACTGCACACCCAGGCATTTGACTTGGGGTGATGCAATGTTTTACAAGATAAACCTTCAAAATATGGGACAAATCTATGAAAACTCACTCAATGGTGTTTCACTACCAACTCAGTAAAAACCATGAAAGAGAATGTTCACATGAGTAATGCATTTGTAAAATTACATCAAGTCCCCACAACCAGTTCATCAGATTCTTAAAATGATTAGATACATTCTGAACAGATCTTGTATTTTAAAAACATATTTCTCATATAATTTTGTTCCAAATAAATATCTTCAACTCGTGAAGTTTTATTGTTGTTAGATTAAGACAAATTTTTAAAAAAAGTTTATTTTACATTCAGGATGTATAAAATATATACTTCTTATTGTATCGCTATGTAAAATTACCTGTGTAAATACAAATTTGTTTATATATAACTAATTTATATATATATAATTATGGGGTTACTTACTCATGTATTGACAATAACAAAAAATGCAGCATACAAGGGTATACGAACATGTAGCAATAAGGTGAATTTTGATCTGAAAATTTCAATGTATAATGTCAAGTCTAATGATGGAGATTATGCTGAAAAATAACTATTAGATACATATTTTTATATCATTAGATTAAGGACTTATTAATGTACTAGCATCAATTGGCACAAATATATGAATTTGTGTTTAATAAGGTGTGTATATATATATATATATATATATATATATGTGTGTGTGTGTGTGTGTGTGTGTATATATATATATATATATATATATATATATATATAAAAAGGGTGTTCCAATAACTTGGACCAATTTTAAATGGGAATTAAGCTGAAGTGTCTAATGATTTTTTTTCTTTTAGATTTAACAACTGAAGTCTTTAGCAATTTTAACTACTGAAAGATTAACAATCAAACAATGCGTTAAAGTTATTGAAGCTTATTACAAAAATAGATGTTCAAACAGAAATGCATTTTGTGCACTTCATGAGACAAAAATGACCCAGATTTATGGATTTTGTATTTATCAAGACAAAGTTATAGAATATCCTTGAAATATGAATTAAACAAAGAAATTGTATTTAATATATTTTTTAATTCAAATTCACCCCAAGCAAGGCTTTTTAATCAGTTTTCATTCTTGACATACAAATTAATTAAACTATTTCCAAAAAATATCTCTCTATATTTTTGAGATGTGGTATTGTAACTATTTACAATATTTCCGTTGTCCTGACTGCTGTCCTCATCTTTATTGTCATATTCATGATGTTTCAGCCGTTATATGTTCCGGCCTTCTTCAAGTGATTCAAATTTTGAACTGAGTCCTTTATTTTGTCTACCAGAGTAGATTGTTCTCATTCCACATGTCAGTTTTCAGTTGGTTCTCTTTAGTAACTCTTAAGTTACTAAAGGGAGTCAACTGAAAACTGAGATATCTGGAAGAGGCATGAAACGTGGAACTAGAACAATCTACCCCAGTAGATGAAATAAAGTGCTCGGTTCAAAATTCCACCCATCAGAAGATTGCTGAAGTGAATATGACAACAAAGATGAGGACAACAGTTTGAACAATGTAAATAGTACAAATATTTCCAGAAAATTGTCTTTTATTTTTCAACAAAATAGACTATTCATAAATACAATAATCAATGAATATGTTTTATTAAGTATTATTAATTAGCTGAATATTGGTAGACTTTTTTATTATATACATTTTGACTAATATCAATGTTTTTGTTATTATCACAATATTCCATCCATTGCAGCCTCCAGTCTTCTTTAGGCATCTGTCGATCCAGATAACCTTCAGCAAATTTCAAGCTGAATCCTTTATGTAATCTATGAGAGTAGAATGTGAACATTCTACTCTTCATGTATTGGGAGATCTCATTCCATTCTTTGTAGTATTGCTCAATTATTGCTTCCTCTGTTTTCACAGAGGCTGTACTACCTGACCCAGGGGAGTGAATTAAAATATTGCTTCATGAATTTGATGGCATAATAATTGCTAGTTCAGTCCTAGGATTGGGTAGAACAAATGTAAACTTAATGGAAACAGGGTTAGCAATTACTAAGCAGTATTAAAAAGAATGAGACAAGATTTCCCAAGACATGGATAGCAGAACAAGAACAATCTATCCCTGGTAAATTAAATAAAAGGTTCAGTTAGAAATTTAATCAAGGTTACTCAAATCAACAGACACCTAAAGAAGACTTGAGATCACAACAGACAAAATATTATGACAATAACAACAAAGATAAAAACATTTGTCTAACTATAAATAATGATAGTCCCACATCTCAGAATATTCAGACATTTTTAAAAAACATGTGGATATTTGGCACTGAAAATTTTCGAGTTGGTTCTTCATATTTTTCATCTGATACAATTTTGATGAAATTTGATGAAATTGCAATACATGATAACAAAGAATATTTTTATGAATGGGGATCAATTTTTCATCAAATCCATAATTATTCAAACAAAGTGGATAATAGCAAAGTACAAAGTCAGCGAGATTCAATATGATTTTTTTTTCAACTTGTATGAGAGTCACTCAAGGTAGAAGGCAATACAGTAAAAGGCTCAGTTTATGAGGATATGTGGGGAAGATAACAGTTAACCCCAGATTTGAACAGGATAAAATTGTAGTAATCAGAGAAGCATCCTCTTAGGAGTTGGTTCCACAAAGCAATGGTTTGTGAGAAGCTGCTGCTTGAGTGGAACTTACATCTCACCATTGGAATATGAAGTGAATGAGGGTGGTTTGATACAATGTGCATGCCATGGCAGGTCTTAAATGTAAAGGTTAGAGTTTGTGGAACTGATGAATGTACTTTGTCTGAACACTTTCAACGGAAGAGTGTAAAAAATAGGAATTCCAATTTTTTGAAAATGAGATAATTAGTCTGGTTCCATTAGTAATATATGAATGTTTACAACATTTGACTATGCATTTATCCATTACATATTGTTGTATCATACCTACGGACAATAATGGGTATGTCCCCATTCACATAAATACAGTAGTAAATACTGTATGTTGGTCTGCAGTTGGAGATTCATTGTGGAATTCAGTTGACTCACTTCTAGCAGTTGACTACTTCTTCTACACACTGTTAGTGAATTTTATATGTGTTGTTTGTGTCCTAAGTATTATCGTTCATTACTAGATTTGTTTGATTATTCTATTCAGTAATCTTCCCTAGGTTATAACACATATAAAAAAGAGAAATAAAGTCAATGGGAATAGTCATGTAAGCCATTTCCTTATAATGAAACATTTAGCATTCATTGACTAAGCAGCCAGTACTGGTTTTGGTTGAAATTTATCAAATCTATCTCTTAAAACAATTTTTCAGGAAAACAGATTTCTCAAGTCCAGTAACTGTTATATATATGAGGGTTTCCTTCCTAACCTTTTATTTGAAGTAGTTGGAATATCAACATTTTGATTATGTTATTATTTTCTCTTTTTGAATTACACATGCTATCCATTTTAGTTGTTGCCGCTGTTGAAAGTCCTCAAGTAATGTAGTTTCTGTTACAGTTCTTTCTATAGTACCAGTTCACAATAGTCAAAGAAGGATAGTCTTTGCCAAGACCCTCAGGCTTATGGTAATATCAATTCAGATACAAACAAAAATATTTATAAAATATGAAACCTGTGGCATTTTTAATGGTATTCCAAATCCATCTTAATTTTTCCTGTGTGTATATGCATGAACAATTCCAAAAATGATAATATTTTTCAAAGTAATTCATTTAATGAAGGATGAGTGAAATATTTTTTTTTGTTTTTTAAATTTGGTCCAGTATTTATAATATCAAGATTTGAATGCATCTGTCTATATTTCCGAGATGAGGTATTGTAATTATTTACACTATTTACAGTGTTCAGACTATTGTCCTCATCTTTATTGTCATATTTATGATGTTTCAGCCTTTGTACGCTCTTGCCTTCTTCAGGTGATATACATTAGTATTTCAAACCGAACCCTTTATTTAGTCCACTGGAATAGATGGTTCTTGTTCCATGTGCCATGCATTTTCTGAATATCTCAGTTTCACTTATTTCCTTTTAGTAACACAAATCTCCAAATTTTTGTTCACCTCTACTGTTCACATGGCCTAGTGGATAAAAGCACTGGTTAATGAAATCCAGTGACTTGACACAAAGAGTGGAGTGTTCAATAACTAGCCACAGCAGAGGTGAACAAAAACTTGCAGAGTTGAGTTACTGATTATGAAAATAATGATGAGCTAAACAATGTAAATAGTATGTATAAACATAAAAATGTCTTAAAATAATTGTCGGACTTTGTCCATTTCATAATGTGTGACGTCATTTGTTTACATTTGGATATGCATTGAGCAGATATGAATGTACGTGAGAGAATCATGGAAGATTGCAGTTTAAAAACAGTAAAATCAACCTTGCTAACCGAATGCTCCTCTGTGGCGAAATCAGTAAAAGCATGTCAGACTATATGACGGTTCCGTATAGGATACAGGTTTGATTCCTATCGAAGGACGCATATTTTCTATGACAATTTCTTGGACATTCAAGCCGGTATATGTTGTTAATACTGTTTATTATAAAACAGAGCTTTTATTTAAATATTTGTATCTATAAAAAAGAATGTATAAACATAAAAATGTCTTAAAATAAATGTAAATAGTGTAAACAAGATTTTAATGTTGTTGTTGTTGTTGTTGGCTAATTCTCCAAAGCCCATGAAATCAATGCAGGCATCTCTCCTTGGTCCTACCCTCTTTCTGTTTCATGTTAAAAATTCTCAGATGCTTAGTTAATATTTATGCAGATGGCATAATAATGGGTGAAAATCCAAAAATTTAGATGACCAGATGAGATGATCTAACTCTTAAGAAAAACTAGCTTGTAACATTAAATATCTCCAAAACCAAGCTAGTAACTTTTCATCATCACTGAGCAGACCCTAAATTTTCTCAAGTAATGATGAACAGTTGTATTGTCAATAAGGCTCCTTGTCTTGAATATCTATTAGGACTTGAGCATGCAACAGATGTTGTCGACTTCATATATACAATCCATTGCTAAAGATGCTGTAAAAATGGCCAGTTCTTTTTACCACTCCAGAAAGTACCTGACTTCTGCCATATCTTTAGAAGCTTTAATAAAAATGAAATTTGTTAAATTCACAAATGTTTCCTATTTGTCCTTTATCTTATCGTTCTATCAGATACTGTTCTGTATTTGATATCAACTCATCTATAATAAATACCAAAAAGGAAGTAAGGTTATGATAGAAAGCAGATACAAGTCGGACCATGAATATGTACAAATGTGTAAGTCTCAAGAATTAGATTAGACAAAAAGACTGGTATGAAATAAAATGCACTAGAAAGAAAAATATTAAATTTGAATGACAAATACTAAAAAAAATAATTATTTTTATTGGTTTGTCTTTGTCTCTTATGGAAAACATGTCTAGAGAAATGAAGAAGGGACAAAAGAATAAAATGTAAAATGGTGCAAGTCTATGCTTATAAAATTTTAAAATGATGCAAAGAAAAAAAGTTAAAAAGAAAAAGGTAAAGGAAACAAAAGGTAATGGAAAATTAAAAATGACAAAGAAATAAAAAACAAAGGAATTTGAAAAAAATATGATAGAAATAAAAGCAGAAAATTAATTTAAAAAGCTAAAAACAAAAAATAAGAAAAAATATTCAAAGAAAAAATAAAAAGTAGCAGAAATAAAAAAAATGGGGAAAAAACTAAGAAAATAGAAAAATTAATTAAAATAAAAAAAATTAATAATGAAGATAAATATTTAAATTATGATAAAAATAAAATAAATATAAAATGAAAAAAATAAAATAAAAAGCAAATAGAAAAAAATACAAAAAGAGAATTTAGTCAACTGAGAGAAACAGCAAAAATAAGTAAATAGGTGAGAAAGAAAAACACTAGAAAGTAATGGCCAGACTCAGAAAATGAATGAACTTGAACTTAATCAATTGTGAATTGTTAAATAATAAAAACAAACATCAAATCCACAGGCAATATAAAATGATTTTACATGCTTTCCAATTCTTGAATATTGAGGTTTTTCTCCAAAGATGTTACAAATGAATATTTGAAAATTTCTGGGCAATAATTTTTGTGATTATATTTTTATATTTTCTTTCTCTATTTTCTCAAAGGGCTTTTGCTCATTATTAGAACTCACTTTTTTTATGAGATAGAATTAAAAAAATAAACTAAATACCAAGACAGATTTCCAAGGAAAAAATATTTGTAATCTTAATTGCAACTTAAAAGGTCTCCTTTTACACACACACAACATATTAATTTATATAATTATACAGGATACAGCAGAAATACCCCCGCCCACATAAGACGTCAGTAGAAATGGTGTCTTTATCTTACCATTATGTGGGAGATGTTTCTGCTGTATGCTATATATGCATATACAAATAGGGAAACTTTTGACGAGTAAACACATTATTATCTGTGTGTACAAACGTGTGCGTGTGTGTGTGTGTGTATATTTCTATGTGAAAAATTTCTCAGAGTTAACCTGTAGAAAAAGACAATATTTATAAATGTAAAAGACAATATACTATTATATTCATATTGTCAAATTACAATATGTACTCAACTGTATCAAGAAATCAAAGGAAAATGGTTGAATCCGTCAACACAACAATAAAAATGATATTTCCGCATGTGACAGTACTTGACATAATTTTCAGTTTACAATATAAATATAACAGCATTTTCTAAATTCTTCCAGTTGCTAAGGACATATTGTTTTGTTATTATTAGTTACTTTGTTTTAATAAATTCATTTCATTTTTGCCTTGAAAATGTTCACATTGGATGAAACACGTTAGCTCATATTACAGTTTTCCTATTGTCTTTTATATATATATATATATATATATATAATGTATGTATGTTTGCACATACTGATGTCAAATCAGTCAGGTTTCAATCCTGGCTTGAAAGAGTCAGACGTCTAGCCACACTGAGGAGCTGTGATACAGCGAAATAGTCTGTCTGCGGATGACTATATATGATCCTGGAAATCCGGTTGTGCTCTCTAAGGAAAGTGTTTTTTTAAAAACAGCAGCTCCTCCAAGTATGAATCGAGTTTTTTGAGCCACTGGCATATTTTGTACAGAGAAAAACCTTAAAATTCCCTTCCTTTTTGCCGGGTGACTATGACCTCAAGGTAAGATATCTGACTAATATCAAATCAGTTGGGTTTCGATCCTGGCTTCAACCAATCAGATGTCTAGCCACACTGAGGAGCTGTGATATAGCGAAAAAGTCTGTCTGTGGATGAATATATATATACATATATATATAGGCAGCATATTTTCATTCAAACAGGTTTGGTTAAATAATTTAGACATATCTTGTTGATTTATTTTGGTTGTGATCCTTTCAAGTTCAAAGATTAATTTCTTGGTAGCCTTAAAAATACAAAAATTTTCTTTCAAATAAATTTTATTTTCCCTAAGTACTTTCAATCCCATCCGAGATCATATTCAGGGAGTTAAATTGTCTCAATGTATTTCTGTAAATTCAAAATATTTCTATTGTTCATTTTCTGATTGTATTTTTTGCTAACTTTTTTTTAACTGCATAATGCAGTTAAATGAACAACTGAAATATTTTGAATTTACAGAAACACATATATACATTCCAGACAATTTAACTCCCTGAAGATAGTTTTTATTTTTCCAAGTACTTTCAATCTCATCTGAGACTATTTGAAAGAAAATTTTGGTATTTTTCTTAATCAATTTCCTAAGCCTACATGAGCCTTAGGAAATTGATTAAGAAAAATACCAAAATTTTCTTTCAAATAGTCTCAGATGAAATTGAAAGTACTTGGGAAAATAAAAACTATCTACATATTTATGTTATAAATTTTTTTAAAATAAATAATTATATATATATATATATATATATTTTTTTGTTCAAGAAATATATATTTTCAAACAAGTTTGGTTAAATAATTTATTCATATCATGTTGATTTATTTTGGTTGTGATCCTTTCAAGTTCATGGATATAGGTGGGAGAGTCTATTAACTATAGAATAGGTGTGTTCCACTATAACAATTACCCAACATTAGTCTGATATATCAAGTTTATATATCATATTATCCCATATATAAATATATATAATAATAATAGCCAACTACTTGTTTCATAACACACCTGTCTGCTTAGGTGATTACCTAATCCCTGTTGCAGATTTAAGCATGATTGGCAACTAGGTCCCACTGTTTTACTGCTGGGGCCTAGTTGCCAATCTAGTAGCATGCTTAAATTCATGCAGTCACAGAATTAAGAACAGTTGACTTGGAAATATTTTGTAGAAAAGAGAAGGAATCCATGTTGTCAGTAGTAAAGTGACTGAAGTTGAAGTCCCAGGTTAGGATTGATTACATTACAGACTCTTCTTTGAATTTTGTCAAGAATCTCAAGATATGTAGTAGAAGCACCAAACCAGATATGGCAGCAGTATTCAATACATGGATGAACGGTAGATTTATAAATGTGCAAGAAGAATTGTCTAGCACAACACAGAATCAATTTTCCTAGTAGTAGACCTAGCAATTGATTCGGTATTATCACTCAGTTTCATGTCAGAGTTAAATGTAAGTCCAAGAAAGTGCAAAGTGTTGCTCTCTTGGAGTTTAGCATCAGCAATGTTGATAGCAGAAAAAAAATTCTCTATGGTGATTAAATGAAAGGTGTTCAAATTTACGAGCCATTCCTGCTGAGTTAACCACTGAATGGAGGTCCTTTTTGAGAACATTTGCCAATTCTACTTTGTCAGGGCTGTCAGACTTGCTACTAACACAGGAATAAATAGTTGTGTCATCTGCACAGACACCTCGTTGGGAACTGATGATATTGAGAATGTTGTTGATGAAGATCAGAAACAGTTTATGTCTAAGGATAGAGAACATTAATATAAAATGAACTAGAAGTGTGTCCATTCAACATTATCATCATTACACTATTTGTTAGGAATAATTGGATTAGGTCAAATGTTTGCCCAGTGATACCATAGCCCTTGAGCTTGTGGAGAAAGCCATCATGCTAAGCTCTGTTGAATGCCTTTGAGATATTTTGAGCCACAGCCTGAGCTTCACCATTCTTACCTAAAGCTTGATAGACAAATTCAGTGATGGCTGTTAGCACATTGGTGGTAGAGCTAGAGAAAGAGAAACCATATTGTTTATCCAAAAGGAGGCTGTATGAATTAAGATGCTTAACCAATTTGGCATTGATTAGAGACTCTAATACTTTGCCAAAAAGAGGTAAGAGGCTAATTGAGCAAGAATTTGATGGCTCCTAGTGTTCAAATCTCTGCATGGTCGATCTGTCAGGAAAGAGACTTCCTGATTTTATTAGACTGGAGGGGTTGATCACATTGTGTGGTACCTTTAGAAAGTGCCTGAAAACCATACCACGAGTTGACCCAAGCCTTGACCCTAGCACAAAGTCACAAGTCATCGTGACCGAAGGTTTGAGCAATCTGGCCTTGTTCAGATTGTTGATCAAGCTAGATAACATGCTCTTTTCCAGAAACTGTAACTAAGGTCTACTCAACATAGTTACAGTATAAACCACAGATGGGCTCTGTGGGTGTTGAACAAATACAAATGTGCCTGAGCAAGTGTCTGCTATAGGGACTGGCTAGACACCCTAATAGACTGGTATCCTCAAATATGAGTGGCCAGTTATACATATGTATATTATATATATGGTGGTGGCTGAATTATATGGAATATCCCTGTCTACTAGGTTGGGTAGGTAATCTCTATTGCAGATGCCTAGTTAGACACATTTGTGTTTGCTCAAAAACCACAGAGCTCACCTGAGCTCTATGATGAGTATAACTTAGTTACAGTTTCTGGTAGAGAGCACATTATCCGGCGTGATCAATAGTCTGAATAAGGCCAGCACACTCAAACCCTCAGTCATGATGACTTGTGACTGTGCTAGCATAACCATTGACAGATTCCCAAATATTTCTACCTATCCAATTTCATACACAAGGCTTGCGTCAACCTGTGGTATGGTTTTCAGGCACTTCAGACAAAGGTGCTGCATTCTGGGATCATCTGACTGGGGTTAATAACATCAAGAAGTCAGCTCCCTGATAATAATATCTCCGTTAGAACTTTTTTTATTTTATTTAATTTCTCTTTCTTTTCTGGTAGTAGATAGGTTTGCCTGTCATCCAGTCCAAACTCCTCCCTGTTTTTGTTTTTTTTTATCTATAGTTCCCCATTTAGGATTGGGTTTTCTGGTTTCTTCTAAAATCTTTTCATTCTCTTTCACCCCCAGTATCTCCTTGTGGTTTAATGGCATTTTTGTCTTGTTTGGGGCAAACTGATTATATATATATATATATATATATATATATATAAAAGGAAACTTAGTGATAAAGTGGGAATAACTTTACATATGACACCTTTCCTTCACTCGACTAAAGTGATGTTTATATTGAGGAAACTACACATTTGCACAAAGGAAAGGACTTTAAAATTTAAAATTTGAATTTTATAATATTGTAAATTACTTTCTCTCTTAATTAAAGTAGCAGTTTTTAAATAAAAATCATGGTCAAACACATTATGGTGAGCAACTAACGCATTAGAAAGTGTTTTTTGCAAAGATTCTTTTTGTGTTCACATAATCTTTTATTTAAATTCCTTAATCTTCTCAATATTGTTTTGGTATATAAAAATGTATATATCTTTTTTTCAATATCTGTGTGTGCGTGTATATATATATATATATATATATATATATATATATATATATATATAGTGGAGTGGTTTCCTGTTACCTTCTACATGGTTTTGAATTATAAATTTTTGTTCACTTAGACTGGTTGCTACTCAAACCAGGAGGCTCCAGTCAACTTTGCCATTTAGCCTATAGCAGGACAGATTCATGCTTTTCCCAAGGGCATTTGTGTGAAAGTGAATGCAGCAGAGTAGACCAGAATTTAAACTCACGTTGCTGATTCGGATTTCCTCTCTAATACCCATTCCCTGACCCACCCATCTGCTTAATGACCAAATAAAAAAATTTAATCTTAATACTAGCTTCTCACTGTAGAAATCTGAGCAGAATTTAGCTAATAAGCAAACTTAGACACCTTAAAGATGGGTAAAGTGTAGTAAAGAACAGATCCAATCTCATATCTCTTGTGTACGTTGCTGTGTTGGAAATTCATCAGCAGAGTGGACATCCCAGAGTTAAAAGAAAAATGTAGTTTGCCATATTTGCTCCTGTGTATTAAAAGCACAGAGGGTAACATAGCAATTTACCTAACAAGCTCAGAACAGAGACTGTGAGGAATAGTCCAGAAAGTCTGCAGCTAGGGAAGTTGGTTCCCTGTATTCTGTAAGACAATTTTACTCTTCAGAACCTATCTTATACCTTTATGAGTCTACCATCCATTGAATATTGCAGCCACATTTGGTCTGGTGCTTCTGCAATATATTTAGATATATTTACCGCATAGTTATTGCAGTATGAGTATGTGGCAAATAAAGAAAACAGCAACCGGCGAGTAAATTCAAGCTCTCCCAGCTGGTATTTCAACCTTGAGTCGTTTCTTCTTGAATTCTGTCTCAAAATCGCACTAACAGACTGTTCTTGCCACCAACCGTGAACGTCACTTGAAGAACACCGGGCACTGGGAAAAAGTAGTTGCTTTTATATTTGTCCATATACCCATAATCCCTTGCGTCTTCCTTTGATCCCATAATGCATGACTTCGGTCTATAGCCCACATTCAGTTCTCATCAGTGAAACACCACACTATGTCAAACATCTCCATTGTCAGAAGATGACGGCAGTGATAAGTTATCTGAGAGTGACTCAAATTCACTGCTGTTTTTCAGTGCAGGGCCAGACTATTCATCTACAGAACCAGAGGAAACAGATGCAGACAACGATGATGATGCCAACAACAAAAGAGACCAAGTGGGCAAATGGTGACAAGATGGGCAGATCCCATCCACCTTTATGTAGAAGCACTCAACAAAGGCAACTACCATCTCTGTGTCATTTATGTGATCAGGAGATCAGGGAGGAGTATAGAAGAGAAGATGACTTACTTTGTGTGGCAAAGTGAAAATGTATATGCCTGACATGTAAAATAAATGAAGGATATGGCCACTCTAACACCTTAATTTAAGAAAGACAGTTTCAGTGCTAGGAAAATTAGCAAAGTGGTTGGGCATATGCAAAGTTTTCATGAGATCAGCTCAACATAAAAACACCATGCAAGAGAGAAAAAAGATAAGATACTTGTGAATGTGGTACTGTGTATACAGAGAGACTTTGTCAGTTGGGAAAACGATTACCTGGGTCCATTTCATATTGGCACCTTATATAAAAAGACCTTGTGTCACATCCTACCTTAGTGGAGAGGTCAGGTAAATAAAATCAGGTCCATCCAACATAGCTCTGCATTAATCCCTAAAAATTGAAAACTTTGACCAACTTAAACATTTCTGTCTATGATGTTTACTTAAAGATGCTAGTTTGGTTGCTTTCTTGTCTTTAGCCAATGTTCTTAAAATTCTGCATCTTTTCTTTCTGTTTACATTTGCAACAGCATCGGCATCTTCAAATATTTTCTTGCTAGTCAATGTAATTTGCTGGCTTATTACCCATTTGATTTTTTCAAATGTCTTTATATGATATTCTTTTGTGTTTATCTTGCTAAGAACATTCTCAGATCCTTAGTAAATATGTATGCAGATGATGTATGGATGCATCTCTGAATATCCATGTATCCAGTGTTTGGCAGCTGTTCTCACTTCTGACCTAAATCTCAATGGGGGAAATGATTGATTTGTTTTTTTGGGTTTTTTTTTTTTTTACAGCTCATGAACCTTTTGCAGGTCTTTTCAAAGACACCAAAGGTTCACAAATAAAAGTCCTACTAATTAACCCATACTTGGAGGTAAAAGAGGTGGATTCATACTTTTCTCAAGTGTATTTGCATACAATTGAGTATAACAAACCCAACTGGAATTTGTACTCAGCTCTCTGTTGTGGAATAAATAAGACACCCTGGTAACATGAAATGAACTAGGCAAGATGCCTTAAATAAAGAACTCAAATTGAGTCAAAAGAAATTTGTTGGAGTCAGTCAGGAGAATTTCTGATATACATCACAGTGAGTAGCCTCAGCAAGACCTAATATTATAACTGTTAAAAGCGAGTTATAACACTCCAATTTCTACAATTCTGTGCTGTTATCCATTACCCACCTGGTATTCCAAAGCAGTCACCCATCTAGGTACTGACCAGACTCAATGTTGCTTAACTTCGGTGATTGTAAGAGAACCAATATTTCAGTATAATATATCTGTAAACCTAAATGGGTGAAAAGCTGGTTAGTATAATTCAATACCACCAAAATAAAACTAGTAACATTTCATCACCACCGAACTGACCTTAAACCTGCACCAATCTTGAGTGGTTATACTCTGAAAGTAGCTTTTTGCCTTGAATGCCTACTGGGTTTAAAGTCGCCCCCATGCCCCCGGTACCTCAAATGGAACACATATACTCATGCCATCTCAAAAGATGCTGGGAGAATGCTTGGTTCATTGTACTGCTCCAGAAAATACCTGAACTGAATTCTGCTTTGTTGCTTTAACTTTACAAGAATCAGATCAGACCAAGAATGGATTATTGCTGACATATCCAGCCTCAACAGAGTTCAAACACAATTATGCAGCCTCATGTGTATTATTCTCCATCCAGTAATACTTACCCCACAGACGAAATGTCACTAGTCTCTTACTACTCTAGTATTCGGACAAGTTATATTCCTTAGAACCAACAGCTCAGACTGTCATGGCTAGGAACCACCATGCCAAGTTCACATTGGCAAATCATCCCCATTCTCTTTGCGTTCATTTGATAAGAAATTCCACTCAGCTTCTTCCCTAGAAGTGTTTCTGATTGGGACAAAATCCTGATAGAATGCTTCTCTGACAACTACAATCTTGGTCTTTTCAAGTCCACAGTCAACTATCCGGGGTCATATCTAACCTAAATGTCGTCATAATGTGCACTTCTTTCTTGCTCCTTACCCTTCTTTTACAACAATCTCACTCAGTAATTGTCTATATTGAGTGGCGCTTTGGCCTTTTATTAGGTGAGCTAACAATGAAAAAAAAAAAATTATGTTTGCAATATTTTTTTATTCTATGATCTCTTTTCATCTTCACAATTTCCAATATTCTGTTCTCCTCAATCAATAACTTTACAAGATCTTGTTTCTCATTTGAGGCTATAGCATTTTTACAACCCATGGAAATCTTCATATACCTAAAAATATTGTATCAAAAAATATGAAAAGTTCAGGATATGCATCAAATCTCACTGTCAAAAGTCATATTCACTTATCTTCTGAAGGGACATAGCTTTAAAAATAAACATTCAGTTTTTAGTTAAAAAAAAAAAAAAAAAAAAGAGTGCTGTGAATTTTCCACACACGTAACAAGACAAATGAAATGAAAAGAAGATAAAGATAATTCAATTCACAACTGTTGCCAATAGAAAAAAAAAAAAAGATCAGACAATTTTTTTCTGCTTCATTTGTGTTGAAAGGCAATCAAACAATTTCTTTACCAGATGAGCAATGACCCCTTCCCTAAAGCTGGTCAGTGTTGCCGAGCTTAAGGGATGACTCATCATGGCCAAGCAGCAACCTGAACATCAATAGTGACGAACTGCCCCACCCCTGACTCAGTTATGAATAAAAAATCCTTTTATGTTTATGTTCTGCTACAGCCATTAATGAATTAACACAGCCAGTCTCAGAAACAGGTTACATGCATCTGTTCACATGAGCAAAACGATGGATCTCAGTGTAGCTGTACTTATTGTCAGAAATCCTTAGATAAACTCTTTTCATTATTCATTAGATTATTTAACCAATTGCCTTCATATTCCTTATTTTCTGAAGTTCCGACATAAATCCTTTTCATTATTCCATAGATAATATTTAACCAATTGCCTTCATATTTCTTATTTTCTGAAGTTCCGACATAAATCCTTTTCATTATTCCATAGATAATATTTAACCAATTGCCTTCATATTTCTTATTTTCTGAAGTTCCGACATAAATCCTTTTCATTATTCCATAGATAATATTTAACCAATTGCCTTCATATTTCTTATTTTCTGAAGTTCATACATAAATCCTTTTCATTATTCCATAGATAATATTTAACCAATTGCCTTCATATTTCTTATTTTCTGAAGTTCCGACATAAATCCTTTTCATTATTCCATAGATAATATTTAACCAATTGCCTTCATATTTCTCATTTTCTGAAGTTCATACATAAATCCTTTTCATTATTCTGCAAAAATTTACATGCTCATATATTTCATTTGCTTTATTTAAACGATATTTCATTTAATATAGTTTTCTCAAGAACCTTAAATTTGTTCCATTATCAAGCAATATTCAGTAACTTTTGAAGAAAATGATTTACTTTTTAAAGTAGAGTGGTATCATATTGAAGAGTTTAAGTTGGAAGTGGGAACAAGATTTCAAAATTTTATTTGACAAATCAAGAGACAGATTGAAGCTAAAGCAGAAAAGTGAAAAACGTACATCAGAGGTTAGGTGCGTGTATGTTATTCATACTTGTCTAGATGATCCATCATGTATAGATGTGTCACCATTGCTTCTAGTTCAGGATATATTCATAAGATACAATAAAATAAAACAGAGAGGTAAATGTATCCAACAATGGGTTAATTTGGGGATTTTATATTTTTTTAAATTATTTTTGTATATACTTTAAGACTGTCTTAAAGAGGCCTCTGGTATAATTAAATCATTTTTTATATATTTAATCATTTTGATGTAAAATACAATACTTATTGTATTCAGTGATTCAATTAGACATGTGAATGTTAAAATTAAAAGTCAAGGAATTAAGTAAATATTATATGTACCATAACATGTATTCAAATAATAGATGTATAAATATATAGATTTTTTTATAAAAAATCTTATTAACTGTTTTCATGTAAACATTGTGCAATGCCTACAAAATACAGTTAGTTCATTCCTTTAATTTCTTACTTCATTTAATAAATCATTATTTTTAGGAAGTTTAATATTATGTAACTTTTCATGTAAACATAGAGGATATAGGTCATTTAATGACCTACAAATTCTTGTTTTTTTAATAATTTCCATTTTACTGTGATTTCTTTAAAGCAAGTAAAATTTTATCGCTAAACTGATTAACCTTCAACATCCCAACTCCAGAGTTTCACAGGCAGACCTGTTCGTTCACTCTTCAGGAAGTATCAGCAATTTACTGCTTATATTTTGTTTTTTCTTTTTTATGTACATTTAACATTGAGATTGAGTAGATTGGGCTGTCTAGATTGGCCACCATTCGAAAAGAAAGAAAACCCTGAATTCAAAGCTGTAAACACTCAATTGTCCTTCTCAAGAATGCATGGTAATTCATAGATAAAAGAAAAGGAATCTGTAGCGATCACATGTACCCTAAAGAGATATAGCATGAAAAGATATAAATATATATTATTTTATCTGGCGGTCTCAAGAGATCAGAGATCTGTGCCTAAAGAGTTATGCCCTCTCCTGAGTGCAGAGTTTTTATGCAAGATCAACAAGATCAACAGTTGCTCATGCTGCATGTCTTCTTTCTCCACACCTCTGATGTTGTTCAAGGGAAAGATAGAAGCCAATATATGTCATTAGACTGTTTTAGGGATTCTGACTCCAGATTTGAATTCAGAGTTGTCCCAATCTGGTTGCCAACCATGGCTACAGAGCCAAGATTAATCTACTATTTATCCATAGTTAGAGGTTTTGAATTTGGAATTTTTACTTCTCCTAGACTGGGTGCCACCCAAGACTATAAAACCCAGTCTGTTCTACAATCACCCTATAGCTGGCTGGGAGGAGAGATGGATTCATATCTACTAATACATACTAATACCCTTGGAAAAGGGTATTAGTATGTAAGTGAATGTAATGGACTCAACTGGAATTTGAACTTGGCTCTTTGATTCCTCAATCCATTACTACACCCTGCCTCCATTATTTATATATATATATATATATAAAAGGAGAGGGAGAGAAAGACTATAGATATAATTACACAAAATTCAGATTAGAAACAAAATAAGTTAATAAATTTAAGCAAAACAACCACCTGTACTAATCACTTTCATTAACTTCAGTAAAGCCTTTGACTCAATACACAGAGGCATGGAAATCCTTATTGGGTGAACTTTTCTTCCTCTTCCTTAATTAGTATGCACCATGGCAAGTATCCTCACAAGCTAAATTCATTAGTTCAACCTGTCCTAATCATCACACTTAAGACCCTCCATGCCATGTATATTAGAATGAATTACCCACATTCTCTTCATATTCCATTAATAAGAAGGAAGTTCTACTCAGACAGCTTCTTCCCAAGAACTAATACTTTGTGGAACCAACTCCTGAGGTACTGAATATTGCTTGATAATGGAACAAATTAAAGGTTCTAAAAACATAGAAATTTCCATGTCATGATGAAAAAATATTTTTAAATATAAATATTATAATATTATTTTGTATCAATCACTTTTTAAAAAAATAAATGCTAAAGAACTGTGGATTATTAATCTGAATATTCTTTCTCTTCATTTGGAGATATATCTGTGTGAGTAGAAGATATCTTTCTTTGATTGAAGTACGAACGTATAGACAACAGGAATTATTTAAAGTATTTCTGTAATGGTATCTTCATCTTTGATATGTTTAGCTCAAACCACGTTTCAGCCTTCTTTTGCATTTTAACATTTGTTCCCTGACCTTATGACCTGTAAATGATTTTATTCAGGTGAAAACAAAAACAAAGAGATAAGCAACTCTGCATGTTCAATGTTGTCTTGAGAAAATTATATTCAATGAAATGTTGTTTAAAAAAGCAAATATATGAGCATGTAAATTTTTGTGAGTAAAGACATTTTCGTAACAGCCATTAGCTTTCCTTTTCAGGGTAAGAGGGAAGGTATATAACATATATAACACTTTTTTTAGCATGTTCTCCTTCTAGAAAATAAAACCTTCTTTTATATTTTTCTAACTTATACCTAGCCATCTTTATTTTTTATTTTTAATGTTAAATATCTGTACCTAAGGCAGGTGTTACTCAGGCCACCTACATATATGTAGTAAACCTTACATCCTAAAAGTATACAGAATACCAGCAAAGACAGTGGATGCTATAAGTATACAAACTACTTAAAACTGGAACAATTTTTTCTTCTCTGACTAGATGCTGCTACAGATGTGGGGGGATTATAGAAAACTGAGTTTATATTATACAAATCACAACTAGGAGGTGATATCATCACCTCAGAAGGAAATAAGCTGAAACAAGTAAATGACTTCAAATAGCTTGGTTCTTGAATTCAGTCAGATGGACATGAATATCAAAATTGGACAAGCCTTGGGTGCACTAAACAAAATGGAAAAGATATAGAAGTCAAAACTCCAAAACTCTCTGAAAATATGTTTGTCTTAAGCCACACTTGAAAGCATGCTGCTCCCCAATGCTGAAATCTGGACTGAAACAAAGATGAGTAATAGACTTAATGGAACCTATACAAAGATGCTCAGTGTATAGTGGAAAGAACACAAAACAAACAAGGAGATCTATGGAAAACTGCAAAGTGACAGAATCGCTACAAATTAGAACACTGCAATTTATTGGTCATATTTGGAGGGGAAAGAAAAGCCATTAAGGAAAGTATTGTTGTTGTACTCTCAATGCTGAAAATTGAAAAGAAGCAAACTGGCTAAAACATATGTGGACAGAAAAGAATGGAATTTTTGGCTTAGTTTACTACAGCACAATGTTAACTAGAAGGAAAATGCATAGAAGAAGACTGTCTTGTCAATCATCTTGATGTAATGGAATAACCTGTCACCCCCATGAATGATTACACTATAGGTAGTAAGTACCTATAAAGTCTTGAGTCTATGAGAGACTCAAGGAAGAGGAGGAGTGAGTGAGATGACACAAGCATATCCAACCTTCCAATTAGTGGCACTCACTACTAGATTGACCTGTGTGTATAACTGTACCGTATTTCATCTTGTACTTGTTGTGTACAATAAATCTTTCTTCTACACTGCGTGCCAAATTATTATCATAACTTTTTTCTAATATTTCAAAAACCGTCCAATCAATTCACACAAAATTTTCACAAATCGTTGGCAATACTGACCTGCACAATCACTGAATTTTTTGTACTGATCTGTGCAATGTAAACCAACTGGCGCCATATTTGTTATCAGCATAGTGATTTGAGAGTGCCAAATTATTAGAAAGGTTTAGTAAAATTCCCAGAATTGAGCAAACAAAATGTTTATTAATGTTGCACGTGAATGTTTATGATCAAAAGAAGCTAATAAATATGATAATCAAACAAATAATAACAGATACAAACAAAGGCACAGTTATAAACAAATTAATAGGGAATGTGCTTTTCCAGTTTTTAAATTACTTGAAGAAGTCTACGATCCATAGAATTTGTTAATTGTAGGATGTCATCTGCTGTAATGCCGCGAGATATGTCAAGAATTGCTTCCCACAACTCAGCGTTGCTCCTGAATTGTCGTCTGTTGGCATACAGTCTTCGCTTTGTGATGCTCCAAAGGTTTTTGATTGGGTTCAAATCCAGAGAATTTGCTGGCCACTTCATTTTTCGAGGTCTAGCGAAGCCTGTTTCAAATATTCAGTAGTCTTGTGAGCAGCATGTGAGGGAGCATTATCTTGCATAAAAACAATTGCCCTTCTGAAGGCAACTCTTTGCCTTTTCATCCACGGTTCAAGATGCTCCTTCATAAATGCTATGTATGCATCAGCAGTCATTTTGACGCCATCTGGTACTCTCCATTGGCTCACTAATGTTTTTCCAATAATACCACCCCAGATCATTATGCCTCCACTGCCTTGTTGGCGTCTCAAAAGCTGATGGCGATTCTGTCCGTTCATTACCCAGCCTTTGCACCATCTATCTGGCCCATCAAGTGTTGCTCGAGTTTCGTCTGTGGACAAAACTTTAGAGAAGTCAATCTTCATATTGTTCTCGGCCCATTTCAATCAATTTTGAATGTGATTTCTCGTCAATGGAGGCTTCGATACAGGTTTGACTGTTGTTGCTATTTACCTCAGATACCGACACCAAGTACTTTTAGTCACAGTAGGATCCCCAATGCGACTGAAAAGCTCTTGACTGGTAAGTCCAAGGTTCTCCGTGGCCTCTTGTTTAAGTCGTGACATGAGATGATGTGAAATAACATTCAGCATGCCTTTATCTGCCCTTTTGCGTACTTGTGTAGGGTCGGCGGTGAACTTTTCTTTTGATGACACCTCCCTATCATTTTAGAAATTTCTAGGGTATATTTACCTTTTGAGAGTTCTGAGGTGATAGTTTTCTTTTCAGCATCACTTAAATTGCTTTTATGGCCCATTTTTTCACTAAATTCTTACACTTTTTTAATAATTTGGCACGCTCAAATCACCGTGCTGATAACAAATACGACACCAGTTTGTTTACATTGCGCAGATCAGTACAAAAATTTCAGTGATTGTGCAGGTCTGTGTTGCCAACATTGTGTGAAAATTGATTGGAGGGTTTTTGAAATATTAGAAAAAAAGTTATCTCAATAATAATTTGGCACGCAGTGTAGTATCCACCTGGTGTTATGTGTTAGTTCCCTTCACACAGAATATAACAGTGGCGATGAGGATGCTTGAAACGAACTCACACGGAAAATAACAGTGGTGATGAAGACGTTTGAAATGAACTCACACCAATATAACAGTGGTGACAAGAATTGTTGAAATGAATTTGCACCAATATAACAGTGGCAACGAGGATGTTTGAAACAAACTCACACCAATATAACACATCTAAATAAGGAAAGCTTGTTTCCATGCTGGAAAATCAGCATTCTGAACCCAAACTCAGATATCAATCAATAACACTACCTATGTAATATTTAATAAGCTTAATGGTAGAGCAGAATGCTTTCTACTATAGCTTGAAAGAAACCTGGTTTTGGAGGTTCAATTCTATAACATTTCCGTTTTGTTTATTGCACTCCAAGCTTTCCCAATTCTAATCTCCATATACTTTTCACTTGATTGAATTCAGATATTAAGGTACTTTAACAAAGATGACTGACAGGCTTAACAGCAAATATATGAGGATGTATAAGACTATTCTAGGTGTATCATGGAAAGAATGCAAAACCACCAAGGATCTCGGTGGATAACTGGGAAGTAAAATGGAATAAGTATGGATTAGAAGACGGATTCATTTGTGCACATTTGCCCAGAATCCACTGGTCTGTTAGGAGATTGCCCAGAATCCGCTGGTCTGTTAGGAGATTGCCCAGAATCCGCTGGTCTGTTAGGAGGGCCAATATTACCTGACAAATCAGCAGGAGAGAAGAAACAATAAAAGGAAAAGAAAAGTTAATTCAATTCTCTCTAGCTCTGAAGAGTGTCATGAACTTTCAAAGTTTAGTTCAGACAACTGAACTCATTGGTATTTGAGACGAAGCAATGATCAAAACTGAAAACTTAGTATTGCCGGGATTTCAAAAGTAGATCCCAAAGTAAGTTTAATATTGCTGGGATTACCAGAGTAGCCAAAAATATTGCTACCAGCAAAATACAAAATTTAGTGTCATTGGTTTTCAAAAGCAGCCCCAAATGTCACAAGTAATGAAATTGAAAATTTGGTATTGCTGGGATTTCAACAAGTAACTTGAGATGTTACTATCACCAGCAAAATAAAGAATTTAGTATTGGTGAAATTTCAAAAGTAGTCCATGAAGTTGCTGCCAGCAAAATTCAAAGTTTAGTATTGTTAAGATTCAAATGTAGCCAAATGCTACTAACAAAATTTAGTATCACTGGTCTTTCAAAACTAGTCCTAAATATAACAATGAATGAAATTCAAATTTTAGTATAGCTGGGATTTCAAAATTAGCCCAAAAGATTACAAGTTGTGTAATTCAAAATTTAGTTGCACTGGTCTTTCTAAGGTTGTGTGCCTGTACAAAAGAGAAACAATGTGGAAAAGTAGAGAGAAGAAAAAAAAGTGGGTCGATGAATGTAGTAGAAAAGAGTGAGAATGCTCATAAAAAAAAAAAATGGCAAAAAGAGAAAGAATGAAAATGTTAAAAGTGGAGTTTTCAGAATCTGCAGGGCAAAAATGAAAAGAAGAATAAGGACAAATAGTAGCAATGAAGTGTATACAAGAAATGAGATTTAAGGAAAAAAAATCTAAAATAGTCAAAGGAGACAGGGTTAAGAAGAAAGAGAAACAGAAGAAAACAATGAGTAAAAAAAAAGCATCCTCGTCTCTTGTATAAAGTATTGATCCAATAACCTGGGGTGAGGACGTGTTCTGGCATGTTCACAAAACAAAAGGTAATTTGATTGCTTTATCTGGGCTGCTCATACAGTACAGAACTAGGAATGAAGAGAACCAGGTGGGTTTGAGTTAGGGTGAAGGCACACCCACTTTTTTTCTCTTCTTCCTTCATCTTTTCTCCTTCCCATCTCAGCTGTCAATTGGCAACCAAATGATAGAAGAAAGATGGTGGAAACAATCAGAGCCAGTTGAAATAGAGTACATCACCCCCTGAAAATAAAAAATGAACTACAAATGTTTTGAGCACAAGTTTTGGGAATGACCATCTGCCTATTTATTTATTTATTTTTTTTTTTGTGAAGAGGGCTGGGGAATAAACATTTCCAACAAAGACAGTCAATGATACCTAATGATAAGAAGATCAATGTTTCCCCTGAGCACTTCTTTATCTATATGTATGTTATTGAAGCAGTACATGAAAAAAAATTTTAATCGATATACAAATATTAAAAAAAAAAATTATTCCTTTGAAATAGAATGAAGAATGTAAAATTCCATATATTTTACCCGAGGCAGAATATCTAATTTCTCTTGGCAGAAACAGTGCATTTAGCAGAGATGATGGTTAGAATTAACTTGAGATAAAGATAGAATTTTGTCAGGTAGATAAAATTAAGGTGTCAGTTATTAAATAGAGCAAAAACCTGCTTGAATAATTAAAGCATAAATCTGAACAAAATATACCTGATTTCTTATTTCCAAATAAAAAAAAATATAAATCTGAAGAAAATCTATCTAATTTCATATTTCTAAATAAATCTACATATATTGTATATACTTGAGTATGGTGTGAGTTTTAATGATCAGTTTTTTACGTAAAAATAGGGGATCGCCCTGTACACATATAATTTTAGAAGAGGTTAAAAATCATGCATTTTTGGTGACTAGTAGTGCTATACACAGGTAAATTTTTGGGGGAGGGGTTAAAATTCATGTAAAAAATTAAGGGGCTGCAATATACATGACATCAGCTTATATACGAGTATATATGGTAATAAACCAATATTTTAAACTAATAGTAGATTGCAGGGCCAGTGCAAGGGTCTCATGCCCCACTAATCTAAGATGGTATTTATCAATCCACCCACGGGGATCGAATGTGGCACAAGGCCTTTTTAATGTGGGTATCTCCGAGCCCGTAGGCCCAGCCAAAAAAAGCCTCCTATACAATACTACTACATCTCAATTTCATAAGGTAGTATCCATATAAAATAAAAATTTTATTATAACCAAATTATGTACAATAATGGATCATATGCAATACAGGTGAACAATTCAACTAGAAAAATTGAAAATAATTACAATGAATCTAAATACGAGTTAGTGACATGTCATAATAATATGTCAATCCATCTTAAGTAAATCAACGATATTTTGCAACAATTGTTAACAGTTTTTTTTTCCCCACTGAGCTGTTAAATCTAGGTCAGAGTAGAGATCAGCTGCCAAGCTCTGGTCATGTAGAGTTTTGGAGGTGTCTGCATATACCATTGTATTATCAGCATAGATATTCACAAATGATCAGAGTATACTCTTATGCAGATCATTTATGTAAAGTAGAAAGAGGGTTGGACTGAAAAGTGAGCCTTGATGGATGCCTGCATTGATCACTTGGGCCTTGGAGGACTGAGCATTAAAATCTACCTTCAGTGACCTACCTGTTAGTAAGGACACTAATTGATAAGTGAGAAGACTCTTTCAATGATTCCATAACTAGAGACAGGGCTGGTGCAAGGGTCTTGTGCCCCACCAACAAATCTATGATACAGCCCCCACCACCACCACTACCATTCTGATACATCTCAGTTTTCATAAAGTAGTATCCATATAAAATAAAAATGTTATTATAACTTAATTATGTACATCAATGGATCATATGCAATATAGATGAACAATTCAACTAGAAAAATTGAAAACAAATGTAATGTATGTAAATAGAAATTAGAGACATGTCATAATAGATCATTCCATCTTAAATAATTAAAGACATGTCATAATAGATCATTCCATCTTAAGTAAATCAACAATGTTTTGTGTGAATTTTTAATATCAACTTGATATTTTTCTTGTAAAAATGTTGAATAATTTTAACACGCTCAACATTAGGGATAAAAAATAGTGAATTTTATATAGTGTTTTTTTGAAACTTACCATGAGCAAAACAAATTCACAGATTTGGACAAAAAAAGAAAAGACCTCAGAATTTATTTATGTTTAGTTTAATTTGTGACATATATAAATGTAGGTAGAAAAACTTCAACAAGAAAAATTGAAAATAAATAAAATGTATCTAAATACAAATTAGAAACATGTCATAATAGATTATTCTATCTTTAAAAAAATCAACACTGTTTTGCATCCTCAGTTTTGTTTTCATTATTGCATTTTGGCAACTATACTCTCCAGCCTTCACCTACAGGGAATTTTGAACTGAACCCTTTGTTTAATTTTATCTTGTTCTTATTCAATACTGCTCAGTTATTGCTCACTCTGTTTTCACTGAGTCTAAGTCTGTACTACCCAGCCTGGCAATAGCTATATCACCAAATTCATTGACCAATGCTTTAACCCATAAGGATACTGTTCCATCATGTAAATAACAAAGATGAAGACGTTAATCAAAATATTAATAATGTAAACTTCTCATCTTGAAAATTATGACAGAAATAAAGTTATTAAATCATATTTGGAGTAATTGGCCATGATTAAGTGTCATTGGCAAAAATGCTCAACAAATGGAATTGACAAAGTTTCCAATAAACATTAAGAAAAGGAAGAAAAAAATGGCAAAATAATATATATGCAAGACAAAACTCAGAAAAACAACAGTAATAAGACAAAAAGAATTATGTTCACACACAAAAGTGATACAGTCAAGTAATTATAATGTTCTGATTTCAAGACAAGAAAGAACAAATATATGGTTGATGGGACTAAAAAGTGATCCATTTTTATTGGTTAGGAAGAAATCCCAGCATGCATCTGTAGTATTTGGTTATAAATTTGAGGAATCAGTGTTTTTAGCAATTGTTTCTATATGATTCGAACTAACAAGAAAAAATATATATATTATTTTCTAACTTTTTGCAGTGTAGTTCATTGTTTCTTTAACTTTTTTTGGGTTGTGACACAAAATCTTAAATAAAATCTGCCATGGAGATCCAGGTTTCATAAATAACATTTATTTTAAACAAAATGAAAAAAATAATGTCTGTTATAAAAAAAAAAAATTAAAAGATAATTTACAATATTTAACATGAATTGGTGTGAAAAATTCTGGGCCAATCAAGAAACTATTTCACAAAGAAATTTGATCTTCGATTTTAAGAAATAAGTTTCTTCATCAACCTCTCAGTAACCCTCTCAGATCTTTTTAGAATTTGGCCCAGGCTAGTTCTAATGTCAGTCTTATGATGAAATGAAACTGAAAGTTTATTGGTTAAAAAAAAAAAAATGAAGAATTTTCAAAAATAAGAAGATAAAATGGAAGCAAAACATTTTCCAAAAATTTGACAATAAAATTGAAGCATGCCATTCTTTACTAAAGAACATGTCATCATGCATCTCTTGCTCAGAACTGAAGGTCTATCTCAAACCTTGTTGTTTCAGTGAGAGTGAAGATTTTTAGTTTTGGTTGGTGATTGTTCATTGCTAAAAAATCAAAAATGTTCTAAGCCAACAACGGCTTAGAACATTTTTGATTTTTACATTTGGAATAAGCTTGTTTAATTGAAGTAAGTTTAAGATTTATTTTATTTCTTTCAGACTTGCTATATTATTTTATCTTTTCATTGCAAACACCAATGTTTTTAATTTCTTTGTGTGAAATTCACTAAAAAATGTTACTTGGAAGTTAATTTAATATTTTGTGTAATCTGTATTTCTGTTTCTAACAAATGAAAAAAAATATGTTGAATTTTTACCACACTTCATATAGCAAAAATGTAACAATTTTACTTGATTTAAAGAATTTATTAATCTGATTTTTCCTAGTCATTATGTTACAAAGTGCTACCCAATAAAGTTGTTAGGCTGTGTATTTCTCTTTGGTTATTAGCAATCATATGTTATATGTTATGTTTTGCAAAATGGGTTTGCTGATTAATGCTGCTTTGTCCACCCTCTGCACTCGATTTATGTTGTCATTCTCATTTGCATATGATACTACAAAAATTAATTTTAATAATATTTTTGTTTAATTTTTAAGTGATGTTTCTCCTGAAGACTTATTTCTTAGATTCTGTTTTTACATATCAAAATTTGTCTATATTTCTGAGATGAGGTATCATTTACATTATTTGGACTATTGTCCTCATCTTTGTCGCCATATTTATTGCAACGTTTCACCTTTATCCACTGTGTCATGTGTCCTCGATGACATATGGGACAGTGGATAAAGACGTTAGGTTAGATCCAATGACAGGACCCAAAGAGTGTGAGTTCAATACCTGGTTAAGGCAGTGGAGAACTTTCAGAGGGAAATTAACAGGAGATAACTGATAACTGAGATCCATTAAACGTGTCACGTGGAACTAGAACAGTCTACCCCATTGAGCAAAATAAAGGGTTCAGTTCAACATTCCAACCACCTGAAGAAGGCTGGAGCATACAACAGCCAAAACGTTGTAATAAATATGGCAACAAAGATGAGGACAATAGTCTGGATAATGTAAATAATGTGTATCAGAATTTATTTTAAAAAGCTATTATTACATAAAGTTAATTTAATATTTTTCTCTATGATTTTGTTATTCATAACAACAAATATATTTATGATAAGAATTAATTTATGAGTAATTTGTGATGTTCTTTCTGAAATGTATTTTAAAAAAAGAATGTCGAATTTTAGTTTACTGTTAAAAGCCATAAAATAGGAGCAAATGTAAAATTTTATGCCACAAAGCTAATGAAAAATCATTTATTAAGAACATTGTTAGGTAAAGTTAATGTCATAATTACATTCAATAAATTTAATCTGATATTTTTAGATATTGTAAACAAAAACAAGGTTGTAGCAAAAAAAGCTTTTAACTTTTTTGTTTCTTTCTTTGCAAACAATATGTTCAAATAATTGATATGGCCACCCAATTCCACAACAAAATAAAATTGCAAGTCCGAACTCGAAGATCCAGGAGTATAAAGAAATGTCAAAATCACAAATTGCAGGTTCAATGTTGCAAATTCCCATACAAGTAAACAGTCAGAAATCCAACATGCAAGCTGACAGATGAGGTAGACAAATAAAAACAACTTTCCAATTCAAGAAGACCAACCACTTTTAGCGATAGAACAATTTTTTCATTTGTCAACAGGCGGGAGAGGACACCCACTATCTGAGATGCATTTATGGCAACACTTGCAACTGACTTGTTTCTATTTTGGTTATTTTGTCTTCAATACATCATACAAAACACACATGCCCTTTTTCTTGGTAAGAGACTTTCTCTTTCACCACGTTAATCCAAATCCTGCTGCTAAACCATGTGTTTTTAAGTGTAATTTTTTTCTAGGTGCTTCCATAATCATAAAAAGTAGATTGATGACAAAATAAATTAGCATAACAACACTTACTTTATTTCTAAACAATAAAATAAAAATGTTACTTTTCTGTTTTTGTTTCATGTCATATTTTTGTCCCAGAATTCAAAGTTGCAAATATGTTTTTTCTTTCATAAAACTGTTTTAATGTAAATAATTAATTCAAAGATTAAAATGCATATAATATTTTGCATGTCCTTGTTAAAAAGGTGGAGGGTAAAGTACCTGAAACTATATTAAATTATATATTAATAGTAATATAAATTAAATATAATATTAAATTATATATTAATAGTAATATAAATTAAATATAATATTAAATTATATATTAATAGTAATATAAATTAAATATAATATTAAATTATATATTAATAGTAATATAAATTAAATATAATATTAAATTATATATTAATAGTAATATAAATTAAATATAATATTAAATTATATATTAATAGTAATATAAATTAAATATAATATAATATAATATTAAATTATATATTAATAGTAATATAACTTTAGGAAAGAAAAATATAACATATTAAAGTTGATTAACTTTTCAAGCAAAATTAATTATCTTCTTAATCTCTACTTTTTTCTTTGAATTTCTTAAGATGACTACAACAGTTAACTACTGCAAACCCAAACAAAACTAAAAATCTTTACTCCCAGTGGAATGACAAAATTTGAGACAGGTCTCCAAGTGCTAGGCAAGGCACTGTGACATGGCAACTCATTAGAAAATGCCATGAATTGAAGTAAGACATTTTCCAAAAGTTTGATGGTCAAATTAGAGCAAGGTGAAGTAAATTTATACTTCAAATAAAAGATGCTGTTAATATACACTCTTATTAGTCAATGATTGTTTAATTCAGAGTGAATGATGATTTTTTTATGCGATTTGTTACATCTGTAAAGCATCATTTTGACCACACACAGGCGACTGAAGGTGAGGAGCCATTGTACAACCTTGTAACTTTCTCTAATTCAAGCCCCTTCCACTTCAGGATGGTTTTATATTCAGAGTTGTCCTCCTAAACTAATTGTCCTACCAATGTTAAAGCATTCAGTCTACCCTTTTATTTACAAGGGTTTGAATTCAGAGTTTTTCTTCTCTTAGACTGGCTGCTAGTCAAGACAAGAGAGTCCTGTTTACTCTTCAATTTAATCCATAGCTGGAGAAAGATTGATGCCTTTTCCAAGAGAATTGGCAATGGTGAGATTAACTGTTTCCATACCATTAAGCATGCTATCCATTTTTGTTGTTGCTGCTATTGGAAGCATTCAAATTATGTGTTTTTTTATACAACATTTGTTCTATGAGATAGTTCTAAATTTAAGCTAGATTATATAACACATGGGTAAGAAAAGCTAAAAACACAGTATAACATGCTTTGCATGTTACAAAGCAATGGACATCAACATGTGCACATACACGGTCTTTGAGTTATGACTCACACTTGCCAAACCTGTTCAGAAATATCTAAACTGTCAGCAGTATACAATATCTTTCTAAGATCAATTGTGAAAAAAGGCTTTGAATAAGCGAAGCCTGAGGGTCTTAGCAAAGATCATCCTTCTTTGAACATTGCGGATTGGTGCTAGAAAGCAAGAGCTGTACCAAATAACAGAAACTACATCACTTGAGGACTACCAACAGCAGCAACAATTTAAATGAATAGCATAGCTTACTCAACTAGAAAATAATGATATAATCAAGATGTTGACATATCACCTTACTTCAAATAAAATATTAGGAAGGACCCCCCCCCCCGCATCAAACCTGGAAAGAGAGCAATAACATTTACTGGACTTGAGAAACCTATTTTCCTGAAAAATGTTTCTAAGAGAGTGATTTTATGAATTTCAACCAAAAGCAGTAATGGCTGTTTGGTCAATGAATATCAAATGTTTCCTTGTAGAGAAATAACAGCTAATATTACCATTACCATTTTAAGATGACTCAGTCTACATTTGCTAAGGATTGTATTGGTGGAAGACAGAAGGATAATGGAGGTTTGGCTACTTAAAATGTATGCTGGGGATTCCTGGCCTTATTTCAGGCAACAGCTGCAAAATAGCAATATCCCATAAATAAGCCTTGAGTAAACTTTTATATTTGTACATATGGCAGCTTTAAAAATAAAATAAAGATCACCAGTAGTCAACTCTGTGCACTTTTGATAAGGCAACATGTGTTAATAAAACCTTTTTATTACTATTTATGTTCCTTGAGACTCAAAAACAAAAAAAAGACACCAATGTTAAATGACACTATGACTACAACTGCCTGCAGGAGGTATTCGACTGACCATAAACTGGTCAGAATGGAACTCTGTTGGTGACTACCTGTATATTGTAATTAAAGCAAAGCATAAACACTTATGGGAAGCATTTATTATTACATGTCAAATTTATCGAAATCCAATATCAGTTCAAGCAATGGGATGTTTACTGTATCCATAACAGGCTAAACGGAGGTGGCTAGGGGTTTGGGTTTGGAACGGAATCAAATGACAGCCAGCAAAGATGAATGCAGCTGTGAGAAATGGTTTTCAAAATATGAGATAAATAACCAACTAATCCAAATTTCTTATAAATATAGTTTTTTTTTTTAAAGTAAAGAAATCAAGTTTTAAATTTGTATTTAAGTTTTTAAAAAGATTATATGCTTTAAATTTTTTTTTCTTTAAAATCATTTCACCCCAAGCAAGGTGGAGTGCCACTAGCATGCAAGGAACTGCAGAGAGTATGAGCAAGAATAAAAAGATGTGATTAAGGAAAGGATAAAGATAAGGATGGGGAATTAGATCAAGGCATCAGAAGATGTTGATTGACATTACATTTGAATATTTCAAGACTATAAGAGGAAGGTAGTTCCAAAGATGGGAAGTGCAAGACATGAAGCTATTGGAGTAGAAGAGACGGCTACATTTAACCGTTTCAACAGTGAAAGAGTGGGATTGACTGGCTTTCATTTCTCTGTCATTCAAAAATTGATCGAGAAAATAAAACAAATTAGTGCCACAACCAAAAAATGGAAAAATAAACTAAATGTGGATTGAATATATAGATATATCAATAATATAACAATTTATGCATCTCCAGTACAGGTAGATCACATTGAGAACTAACAGCCATTCCTTCTGTTTTCAAAGAGATGGTCATAAAAATTTAATGAATGTAGTCAGTGTCTGACTCAAAGTCTGAATGTGACCAGCATAAAAGTTAAAACATACCCTCATGGCAGAGCATATCATACTGAAAATTATTTATTAGATGCACTGTTATGACAGACATGGATGGATATTTGGCCTGGAGCCCTCGCTGTTTGTCTTAAGGTCCTCGACAAAATCCAGAGATCGATATGCAATGCAATTGGTTATGATCTGGTATCTTGTATACAGTCGCACTCTCACAAGTGGGCTGTTGCTTCCCTTTTCTACAAATACCTTCACAGTAACTGCTCTGATCAGCGACTTTCGCTGGTTCCCAAACTGCATGAATGTAAACGTGCTACTAGGTTGGCATCTCAGTTTCACCCTTCCACTGTCAAAACGGTTAAATGTAGTTGTCTCTTCTACTCCAATACCTTCCCGTCTGTGGAACTCACTTCCTCTTATTTGCTTCCCTGATAGCTATAATCTTCAAATATTCAAATGCAATGTCAATCAACTGATGCCTTGATTTATTCCCTGTCCTTCTCTTCATCCTTTCTTCTCTCACACCTCTTTACTTTTGCTCCCACTCTCTGTAACCCCTTGTGTTCTAGTGGCACTCCTGCCTTGCTTGGGGTGAAATGTTTAAAAAAAAAAAAAAAAAAAAAAAAAAAAAATTCATGTACTTATGCAAGTTATAAAATTTACAATGATTATATATATATATATATATATATATATATGTTTATATATTTATCTAAGCTGACACATGATTCATTCTCTTCTCCATCTACTGAGTGGTTCTAATTATATAGTGGTAAATCTTCAACCTTCAATACCTGCAAAATAAAAAAAAACAAAAAAAACAAAACAAATGGAATGTCAAAAGGACAGTTTTTCCCTTGACACCACTATTATTTTAACTATGTTCCTCTGCAATGTTTATTGCTTTAAAGGGAGATTATTGGAATTTTAATAAAACCTAAACATAACAAAGTGAATTCATAAATTTCCTTTGTTCTTGAGAATTGATAACAAAAATAATAAATCCTATTTATTTATTATAGTGTTCATTGGAATGTTTAGCAAAACATCAGCTGATTGCTAATCAATTCAAACTTCATAAAATGTTAAATTATAAAGATTTCCTTATAGTTGGTTGAGATATTTTAATAATTTAGTAAATGTTTATAAATTTAAAAATAAAAAGTTGTTTTCATATTTATTTTTTTTTATAAATTTTTTATAAATGATAAATATTGCAATGTATTAGTTTTAATTGTTTTAGTTTTTAGAATGTTGGAAATATAGAATTGTTAAAATTACACCTTTAAGTGCTGAATCTAGGTGCATTGTCAGTGTTGTTGCTCCTGTGTCATTAGAAGTTTCAAGTCTAAAAAAAACAATAGACTTCTTCGATGGGTGACCTGACCAAATATGATCAGTATTCGGTCTGCACCCAGAGTAAATTTGCTACTAGCTTTAGGACGTGCTTTATATAAGTTCCCTCAGAAAACGGCAACTAATGATGTCTACACTTGGGCTATACAATGTTATAGATCGGGTAAGCTTGGTTGTACTGAATTTCCTACAAGTGGCCAAGACAGGGTGTTGTTTTTAGGAAGAAGAAGAAAAAATATGATAAAATTATTCTTGTAAATAATCAAATAATTAAATAGCATTTAATATTTTTGTTGTAAATTATCAAGAACAAAAGAAATGTATAAATTCACTTTCATTATATGTTTAAGTTCTATTCATTGCTTTTTAAAACAATAAACATTGTCGAGGAGTAAAAATAATAGTAGTGTCAAGGGAAAAACTGTCCTTTTGACATTGTTTTTTGTGGGCATGAAGGTCTAAGGTTGCTTATATAGTAAGAATGACACTGACATTTAAAATTATAAATAATAGAACTAATCTGATAAATAGGTGGACATTTTTATGGACCAAATTCAACAAAGGTTAGGCAGAACGGACAATTCATGGATTGGCAGCCAAATAACAATTTCTGACACTAACAGAGATTCAATTAACAAACTTTGTTTTAACATTACTAATCATTGGCAAATATAAACACAAAGGATATCTATAGGCACCCAACAATTTAGGTATATGAAACTGTGCCCTGAAGCCAAATACTTGATTGCACAACAAGAGGGTAGTCATTATCATACGAGACATTCTCAATAAATTCTATTTCATTAACCATTTTTAAATTAACCATTTTCTATAATATTTTATTACTAATTTTTCACTATCTTTGTATCCTGACACTTTAGAAATAAAATAAACATAATAATGAATGAAGACTATATCAATTTGTCATTATTACAATTATTTTATTTCTAATTTTACTCCATCCGCTGGAAAGCTTTTTCCTCAATATACTTATACACTTAAAGCTGAATACTTTGCCCATAAATTCTCCTTAAACTCTACTCTTGATTCATCTGGAGTATCCCTGCCTAACTTCCAACAGAAATCTGTTGAGTGATATGCATCTAACCCCTTCCATGGTTTCTGCTATTATCTCTAATCTATATCCCTACAAAGTATGTGAAGCCAATGGTATCCCTGTAATAGTCATTAAGAAGTGTGCTCTCAAACTGGCTCCTGTTCTCTGTATAATAAATGCCTTGCTGCCTCCTACTTTCTGCCTGCTGGAAGTCATCATATGTTGTTCCAGTCTTTAAGAACTCTGGTGAACTTTTTGACCCTTCCAACTATCGGCTTATTAGCCTACTGACTCATTTTGGAAAACTCCTAGAGGCCCTAATCAATGCTCAATTGGTTCAACATTACTCATCATAGGGCCTTTTTTCAGACAAGTAACATGACTTCCATTTCTCCAGGTCAACTGCAGATGTACTGATGATAATTGCAGAAAGAGTCTATCATGCCTTAGATAAAAACAGTGAAGCCTGGGCTGTAGGTTTGGACATCTTGAAAGCCTTTGATAGAGTTTGGCATACTGTTCTTCTCCACAAGCTGAAAAGTTATGGTGTCTTCGAATACATTTTTGAACTGATCCAGTTTTTCCTATCAAATCATGTAATGAATGTTATCCTGAATGGCCACTCATCTAGATCCTTTCGTACAGATATGGGTGTCGTCTAGGGATTCATTCTTGGTCCAATTCTGTTGTTAATTTTTATTAATGACCTTCCCAATGACATCACTACCTAACTTGGTATCTACACTGATGACATGATGATTTACTCCTGCCTCGATAGTAAAGCTGATCAGTCCGACAAGGTCAAAATGGCAGTCGATGTCCAAAACAACCTCAAGTCCATCGTTAACTGGGGCAAAAGATGTCTTGTTAATGCTTCCAAGTAAAAAACTTCTCTCCATTAATCATCCGAGAGATCCCTGTCTGTCTTTCATCAGCATGACTGATGCTAACAACCAGGAAAGTGATTCATGTCTTCTTGGGCTAACGTTTTCAGCTGACATAAAGTGGAATGACTATCCTTTGCTAGATCGGCTGCTCAGTAAGTTGATTCACTGTGTCATGCAAGATAGTTTTTCTCTCCAGAATCTAGCTTACATATCTATAAGTATACCATTCATCCATGCTTAGAATATTGCTGCCACATATGGTCCAGTGCCCCTGCTCTTTACCTTGAACTCCTTGATAAGATCCAAAGAAGAATCAACAATATTATTGGTCCTGATTTGGCAACTCAGCTTCAGTCACTTTCCTATTGCTGTAAGGTTCCCTCTCAGTACCCTTTTCTATAAATAGTTTTATGGTAATTGTTCGGATGAGCTCTTCACTATAGTACCTAGACTTTTTGAATTTAAACACAGTACTAGACTGGCATCAAAATCTTATCAGTTTACAGTTGAGCTGGAAAGATGTGGCTGTAAGTTCTATGCTAATAGTTTCTTTTCTCACACTTCTTGCTTATGGAACTCTCTACCAGCTCCATGCTTTTCAGACAACATAATCTTAAAAACTTTAAATGCAATGTCAATCGCTATCTACTGTCCTCCTGATTACTCTTTTCTCTCCATGCTCATTATTAATGTTTCTGTTTCTAATTCTTCCACACCCTGTAACCCCTTGTGTTTTAGTGGCTTTATTGCCTTGCCTAGGGTGATACTGATTAAAAAAAAAAGAAGAATTCTTAGGACAATACAATCAGTTAATATATTCTTCATAATTACTATTATTTTATTACTAGTTTTAATCTACCTTTTTGCTTTTTATAACAAAATATTATGGACTTTACTTCTAGTTTTACTTGATCTTATAATTTCTTTTCAAAACAATATAGGTCAATACACACTTCATTATTCTTCTTTTATGTGCCATGTCCTTTCAGGATATGGGTGAACATGGCTCTCCACAATTTCCTGTCATTTAAATGTAATGTCAATTGACATTTCCAGTTGCCATGATCTATCCACTATCCTTCTCATCCTTTCCTCTATCATTCCTATCTGCTCTCCACAATTTCCTGTCATTCAAATGTAATGTCAATCGACATCTCCAGTTGCCATGATCTATCCACTATCCTTCTCCTCATCCTTTCTTCTATCATTCCTATCTGCTCTCGCTCCAAATCTTCTATAACCCCTTGCATGGTAGTGGCTTCCCGCCTTGCTAGGGGTGAAATGCTTGAAAAAAAAAAAAATTTTTTTAGTTCCTACTAAATTTAACCTTTTTACTATTTTGTCTAATCCCTGTTCTGCTAACCATTTACACAAATTCATTAGGTAGGTTATTCACTGCTTTCTTGTCCATCTTGCCTTCATTCTGTCCTGTGAGTGTCAAATTTTCTAAGCCCTCATTCTTCATTATATACCACAGAAATTTCAATTCTTTCTGATGTTATGTATATGTCCTTTTCATTTCCATTTTCCTTAAAACTTCATCATTGCTCACATGTTCAGTAAGTGTTATTCTCAGCAACTTTCTATAGAACCACATTTCTGTAACCTCAAATATCTTCTTCCTCTGTCAGGACATTGTCCAGCATTCACTGCTATATAAGGGTACCAATATTGCATAACAGATTAGTACTTTTTTCCTTGTTTCTAATAAGATTTTTCTGTTTCTTAATACTTTGCTTAGCTTTTGGAAGGTAACCTTTGCCAACCCAATATGTCTTCGGATATCAGTGTCACATTTTCTGTCCTCTGTTAAAACACTTTTTAGATATTTAAATTTTTGTACTTGTTAGATTTTGACATCTCCAATTTGTAATTAACATGTTATGTTCTTCTGTTTGTTAGTGTAGTGACCGAGAGTGTTTTGATATATAGAATAAATGCAATAAAAATAGTACTAAAATAATAGTATTATTGAAGAGTGTATTGAACTAGAGTGTTGTGACAAAAAGAAATTAATTATAGAGTAGTATAATGAGGAGGCATGGTGGAGTAATGGATAGTGGCTTGGATTGAAGAATCAGAGAGCCGAGTTCGAATTCCAGTTGAATCCATTACATTCACTTAAATGCTAATACTCTTGGGAAAGGTATGAATCCTCCTCTTCTCTCTTCAGCTATGGGTAAAAAGCAGGACAGACCAGGTTCTATAGCCTTGGATGGCAATTGGTCTACTGCAGAAAGAAATGGCAACCTACTGCAGGAAAAAAAATCTGCCTTGTCAGTCATGTATCAAAAGATACATGATTGCCTATGCATGTATCACGCATGGCACATAACTAACTGATAATAATAATAATGAAGAAGTGTGTACTGACCCAGAGTGTTTTGATAAAATGCAATACCATCTTATTGTAACTTTTTCTCATAACTGGATGAAGTAATGTGAGATGTTCACATCATTATGAAGCTGGAAAACAGCAACAGTTTATGTTTTTTGAGTTACTAAGTAACTCTGAGATAAATAATTATACTGTTGATTTGATTATTTTAGATTAATGGTGTTAGTTTCTTATAGGTATGATGGTGGGAGCTGCTTTTGTGATATCTCAGCAGTACGAGTCATTTTACTTACTTGTACCTATTTATAAAGATTTGGATTGGCTCCAGAGAAAGGATTCAAAAACTGGGTTTTCAGCAGTGCATTTAGATTGACTGGAAAATATGTATGATAATATGCAGGTGTGTCTTTCTCTAAAACTGTGCTTAGTAATGAGTTACATGTTCAAAAGAACTTAGCTAATTCATATTAAAAATACAACAATACTATATTGTCTACATTATTTACATTGTTCATTATTGTCCTCATCTTTGTCGCCATATTTATTACAACATTTCGACCGTTGTATGCTTCGGCCTTCTTCAGGTAGTTGGAATGTTGAACTGAACCCTTTATTTCACTTACTGGGGTAGACTGTTCTAGTTCCACGTGACATGTTTAATGGATGTCAGTTATCAGTTATCTCCTGTTAATTTCCCTCTGAAAGTTCTCCACTGCCTTAGCCGGGTACTGAACTCACACTCTTTGAGTCTTGTCACTGGATCTAACTAACACCTTTATCCAGTGTGTCATGCATCCTTGTATGGTGACAAAGATGAGGACAATAGTCCGAATAATGTAAATAATGTACATAATACCTCATCTCAGAAATATAGACAGATACTATATTGCCTGTTTTAATACTATATCCTTCCCACAAGATATGACAACACAAGATCAGACAGACAAGAAAAACGTTAACCTGGAATCAAATTTACAATATCAAGAGATTTATTTTAGTTCAGTTTGATAAGCTATTTGAGTGTTCAGTAATGATAATAAAACTCTTTGTTAAATGCCAATCTTTTTTGTACAGATTATATAAAATGTGACACTAAAATTCAAATGCACATGAGACAATCAAAAGACACCTTCTAAAAGCTAAGCAAAGTATTAAGGAACAAGGAAATTTCATTAAAAACAAAGAGTGCTGAACTGCTATGCAATATGAGTCTTTTTATATGGCAGTGAACTTTCTTATATGGCTAGACAATTTCCTCAAAGATGAAAAGAAAACTGGAAGTAACAGAAATGTGTTTCTATCAAAAGAAGGCAAGAATACCATGGATGGAGTGTATAAATGTGGTGAACACATATCAGTACAGATGCAAAAGAGTCCCTGAATCACATGCAGACATGTCTGTCAAAGCTAGGCTTATCTGCCACCCCCACCATTACCAGCATAACAACTTGACATCTCCTGATATGGGCCTCTCTGCAAGTTGTCCAGATTTGGCTCTTTTCAAGTATCTCATGTCAACAAAAGCAATGGAAAAACCAGCAGTTTGCAAGACTCGCTTTGCTATTGTCTTTTGTGAAGATGTTCTCTTGGTGCATTTTGTTCCGAAAGTTGTGTACCACCCAGCGTACTGTGGTTTCTGAGGCAGTGGTCTCAATAGTCATTACTCAGTTTTATTTTATTTCTTCCTGTGTCTTTCCCACCTCTGCCTATTCCCTCAATTTCAACACACCCTTACCTTATTTTACAACAGTAAGCAACAAAGTAGTCTTAAGGAAAATGGAAACAAAAAGGACACTTATACTCAGAATCAGAATAATGAGGAAGGTTAGATTGGAGAATTTGACACTCACAGAATATGTCAAAGATGACAAGAACAAGGAGCAGACCACTTAGCTGGTGTGCTTTTTAAATGGATTTTTTAAAATGGATTTAATTTGAAAGGAGGGGGATAAAGGGTTCTAAGAGCTATAAGGGATAGAAGATTGTGGAGAACCATAATCACCAACATCATGAAGATGAAGGGACACAGTATATACATACTTTCACAAGTTCAGACCTTTTCAGTTAAGACATGTCCTGCTACTTCCATAGAATAAAATTATCCTCATTCACCCCATATTTCACATATAAGAATGCTCCCCTCAGACAAGTTTTTCCCAAGAATTATCACTTTGTGGAATAAATTTCTTTGAACACTTCAATTTTACTCTTCTTTTTTTTTTTAGAATCATTTCACCCCAAGTAAGGCAGTAAAGCCATTAAGATACAAGAGGTTACTGATTGTTAGAGAGTATGTGAAAAAAGAAAAAAATACTATTATACAGTAAGAATAATAAAAGAAAAAAATCAAGACAAGATAACAATTGACATTACATTTCAATTTTTGAAAATCAAAGTTGACTGGGAAGCTATTAGGTTGGTGCAAAAATAATGTCGGTTTTGACGTATTTTTTAACATCAAAAACCGACATTATTTTTGCACCAACCTAATAGAAGCCAGAAGAAAGTTCCACAAGCAAGAAGTGCGATATACCAGATGTAGCAGCAATATTCAGTGCATGAACAAATGACAGACTTATAAATTTGTCAGATTCTGGAGAAAAAAAAAATTGTCTAACATAACACAGTGAACCAACTTACCTAGCAGCCATCCTAGCAATTGATTCAGTATAATCTTTCCACTTCAAGTCAGTGGAAAAAGTTAGCCCAAGAAAGCACAATGAATCACTCTTTTGGAGGTTAGCATTAGTAATGCTGATGGAAGGCCAAAATGAGTCTCTCAGATGATTGATAGAGAGCAGTTTCATTTTGGAAGTGTTCAAATTAACTAGTCATTCTTTACTCATGTTAACAGCAAAGTGTAGGGCATTTTTGAAGAATTTGATTTTATTGAACTGATCAGATTTACTATTAAAACAGGAGTGAAGCCATTGCTAGGTCATCTGCTAAGAAAGTTGGTTCACTGTGTCGGGTGTGATAATTCTTCTCTCCTGATCTATCTTACATATCTATAAGTCTACCATTCACCCATGCTTAGAATATTGCTACTATATATGGTCTGGTGCCACTGAAATTTACCTGGAGCTCCTTGATAAGATCCAAAGAAGAATCAGCAATATTATTGATCTTGATTTGGCAGCTTAGCTACAGTCACTTGCCCACTGCCATAAGATTGACTTTCTGTGCCATTTTTTTATAAATAATTTGAGTGCAATACTAGACTGGCAGCAAGATTTCATCAATTTACAGTTGAGCTAGCTAGATGTAGCTGTAGCTTCTACACTAACAGTTTCTTTTCTTGCACCTCTGGCTTATAGAACCTCTGGCTTATAGAACTTCTGGCTCCATGCTTTCCAACCAACTTTAATCTGCAAGAATTTAAATGCAATGTCAATCACTATCTACTGTCCTCCTGATTAATATTTTCTCTTCCTCTTTCCAATGTTTTTGTTCCTAATTCCCTCACACCCTATAACTCTTTTCATGTTAGTGTCTGAAATGCCTCCTAAAAAAAATAGTTGTATCATCAGCATAGATACCAAGTTGAGAACTAATGTTATTAGAAATGATGTAATGAATATGCATACAACTGGGTTCCCCCTCACAGTAATATGATTGGCTGGTGTCAGCCATAAATACAGACTAATGTGGAGGTACAGGAGGATGCCTATTGTCTTCACCTATTGCCTATGTCTATTGCAGTTACCTGCTAGATTGTCCTACCTGGTTACAGTAGTCAACAACCACTTTGCTACTTCGAACAAATATATCCCTTCTGGGACATATCAAGGAACCATGTAGGTTCAAGAATAGTCCTGGGAGATACCTACATTACTATAGAAAATCTAGAAGAGTAGCCGTTCATGACAATTTTCATTTTACAATTTGATAAGAAAGATTGAATCAGTTTAAAAATTTGTCCAAAAATACCATGACCTTTCAACTTGTGAAGACCTACATGCCAAACCGTCTCAAATGCCTTCAAGATTTCCAAAGCAACAGTCTGAGATTAACCATTTTTGTCAAAAGCTTGATAGACTCTTTCAGCAATAATTGTTAATACATCAGTTGACCTAGAGAAGTGAAAGCCATATTGTTATTTGAAAGAAGACTGTGATATGAGATGATCAACCAATTCAGAGTTGATTAGGGCCTCTATTACTTTGCCAAAAAGAGGTAGAAGTCTAATAGGCAGATAGAATAATCAGATGGTTCACCTGAGTTCTGAAAAACTGGAAGAAGAAGATTTCCAACAGGCAGAAAAGCAGGAAGCAGACAGCCATTTATTGAATAGTTTAGAAAGGTGCCATGTATGTTGCAAGAAGTAGAAAAGGCACAGTTAAAAGAAACAACATGGTCAAAGAGAAAATGATTGAATTCTATCAAAAGTCAGAGTCTGTAATTCTAAATCAGGGCTGGTAATCCTACATTATGTGTATTTATTTGATGTCTAACATTATAATCTGTCTTTTATATACAAAAAAACATTTGTTTCATTATTTGAAAAATAAATTTTAAATGTACAGATAATTTTGCTGGCATATCATGTTGTCACTGTTGAGGTTGAAGAAAAAAAGAACAAGACTTTCAACAAAGGAATAGTTCTGGGGAAGAAGCTGAGTGGAATTTGCTTTTTATCAAAGGACCACAAAGAGAAAGGGGATGGTTTGCCACTGTGAACATGGCATGGCAAGTCCTAGTTGTGACAGTCTGAGCTGGTTGTTCAAAGGAATATGACTCATTAGAATATAGTAATAATATAGTTATTAATATTGCTTTTAATTTCAGATGTGTAAAATTGTCATCGGTTTTAAGAAAGATATAATCTCCAAAGAGAAAAGAAGATATTACAAATTTGTATCGGAAGGACATGATTGCCGGATGGATGATGGAATAATATTTTGGATTAGAATTGTAGGCAGAAAATTTAGAGGTCCTTTCAAAGTTGATGGCTCCAAGATAAATGGAGAAAATTATGTATGCTGGGTAAAGGAATACATAAAATTTGAATTTTCAGCAGTAATTTTAAGTGATGAAAGTAGTACTATACTCCATAGACCTGAGACCTGGGCTTGAAGCTGTCTCCTTCAATAAAAATAGTCAACCAATGCAACAACTGGGAGGTGGAGTAATGTTTTGGGTTAGAATTGTAAGCAGTAAAATAATAGTTTCCTTCAAAGTTGATGATGGTAGCTAATAAATGATAAATGCAAAGAATTATTTCAAAGTTCTTGGACAAGATATTTTTTGAGTGAGAATGTTCAGAATGAAGATGCTTCCAGGTAAAGAGTATATTCAAGCCAAAAAAAATGCTCCTTCACTATTGATCACCTTACCAAAAAAGTTTCAAAAAACACTGAATTAATGGAATGGTCCCCAGCCTCTCTAGATAGTTATCCAATAGAAAAACTTGTAAGTCATCGTTAAAATACATGTATATCAAAATGGAAAAACAATAACAAAGCAAGGAAAATTGTCAGTAAAGTTTGAGTTGATTGTTGTTTTGTTTGTTTAAAACTTAATGACCCATCGATCAGCAAGAGATCATTTAAGGTCAAAGTTGTTTTTTTCTTTTTCTTTAAATAAGGTCGAAATGCTTTCAAAAAGACTTTCACTTTCCTTTCCTTCTTTTTCAATGTTGTATTGCTTTTTGTTTTTAAAAATTCACTGTTTTCAGAGGTGTGTTGTTGTTTGAAAATTCCTCACCTGGCAAGTATCCAAAGGTTTCCCCTTTCATCATCAGACACCAAATTGGAATTATATTTTATTATATAGTCCAACTTTCCTAAGGAAAGTCAAGATCAAATTGGGGTCTGATTTTTCGAAAAGTTCTTTCAAGTTGTTCACGTTGTAAAATAATTTTCGAATATGTGCCATATCACCGCAATCAAGCAGGAAGTGCTTCACAGTATAAGCCTCCTGGCATGCTATGCATTCAGAAGGATCTTCATCTTTTAGGAGGAAGGAGTGAGTTATGCGAGTGTGTCCTATGTGAATACGGGATAAAACCACTTCTTCTTTGCGTGATTTTCTGTGTTCAGTTAGTTGTTTCTTTAGAGAGGGTTTGATTTTAAATAATTTGTTGTTTTGACAGCTGTTCCAAGCATCTTGCCATCTTCAAAATAAAGTCATTTATTAGAGGTTTATAGTCAGTGTATGGAACCTTTATGTTACTTGTGTTAAGTTTCAGAGAGTTTTTTGCAGCCACATCAGCTTTTTCATTTCCATGAAAACCAGAGTGGCTGGGAATCCAACAGAAAATGATAGTTTTATTTTGTAAGATCGCATGTATTCTCTGCAGGAGTTTGATGAGCAAAGGATTGTCTAATTTTTGGTTTTTTAATGATTTGAGTACTGATAATGAGTCTGCAAAAATAATGAATTTATTTGAGTTATGTTTAGTGATGAGGTCTAGAGCTAAATCAATGGCTGTAATTTCAGCACTAAAAATTGAGGAGTTGTTAGGTAATCTTTTCTGTAGAACAGTACTTTTAAAGATAGCCGCACATCCTACTTTGTTTTTGACTTTGGAGCCATCGGTATATATGTGGGCCCAATCCGGGTATTGTTCCAGAATATCATTCAGTTTTTCTACATAGTATAAGGGGTGTGTGTCAGATTTAGTGTGGGCAGCCAGTCTTAAAATGACTTTTGGTCGTTCCATTAGCCAAGGTGGATGTTTGGGTAGCTTGAATTCATGTATACTATTTTTGTCTATCGAACTGTCTGTAAGTGGTTTTATCATTTTTTCCATGTAAAGACCAAAAGGTTTGATAACATTTTCGTTTTTGTCAAACAGATGTTTATAGCTTGGGTTGAATGTGCATTGATAGGCCGAATTTGATGGATTGGATTTGAGTTTTAAGTAATATTGTATAGCTAATTTCTCACTTCTCAGTTTTAGAGGAGCCTCATGAGCTTCAACATATAGGCTTTCTCTGGGAGATGTTTTAAAGGCACAAAGAGCAAGTCTTAGACCTGTGTGGTGGATGGGGTCAAGAATCTTTAGGTAGGATTTCCTAGCCATACCATATATGAAACTTCCATAATCCAATTTGGATCTTATTAGTGTTCTGTATATTTTCAGGAGTGATATGCGATCTGCTCCCCATTCTGTGTTAGCTATAACCCGCAAAAGTTGTAGTGTTTTGAAACATTTTTGTTTTAAGTATTTCAGATGGGGAATGAATGTGAGTTTTTTATCAAATATTATTCCCAGAAATTTGTGTTGTTCAGTCATTTCTATTTCAGTTTCTTCTAATTTATGTGTTGGGTCGTTGTGCATTTTTCTTTGATTACAAAAATGCATACACTTTGTTTTGGTTTGTGAGAGTTTGAAACCATTTTCAATGGTCCATTGATTTATTTGATTTCTGCATATCTGCAGTTGACATTCTGAGGTATGCATATTTTTTGATCTATGGCAAATTAAAAGATCATCTACATATAAGGAACCATCAACTTCATTGTTCAAACAGGTTACAATGTTGTTAATTTTTATGTTAAATAGAGTGACGGACAAGATGCATCCTTGTGGGACTCCTTCTTCTTGAATTTTTGAGTCTGAGAGAGTCGATCCTATTCTTACTTTGAAGCTTCTGTCAGATAAAAAGTCTTTTATCAACAAGGGTAATCTGCCTTTTAGGCCAAGATTGTATAAGTCTTTCATTATTCCCTGTCTCCATGTAGTTTCGTAGGCCTTTTCTAAGTCAAAGAAAATGGCTATTACATGTTTTTTATTGATGAAAGCCTCTCTGATAAAGGTTTCTAAGCGGACTATGTTATCTATTGTTCCTCTTTTATTTCGAAAGCCACTCTGTAAGTTGGTAATTAAATTATTGATTTCCAGATACCAATTTAGTCTTCTATTTATTATTCTTTCAAATGTTTTGCATAAGCAGCTTGTTAATGTTATGGGTCTAAAGTTTTTTGGATCTGATTTGTCTTTTTCTGGTTTTGGTATGGGAATCACAATAGCCTGTTTCCAGCTATTAGGTAGTTTTCCCTTGAACCATATTTCATTAAAGATGTTTAACAAAAATTTAATGGATTTGGGGGGGGAAGTTGTTTTAAAAATTCGTAATGAATTTCATCAGGACCAGTAGCTGTATTATGTGATTCACTTATAGCATTTATAAGTACGTCCTTCGTAAAAGAAAGATTGTATTCTTCTTTGTTATTTGAATTAAAATTTAGTTTATTATTCTTTTTTTCTGTATCCTGCTTAATTTTTTGGAAGATTTGTCTGTAGTTTTTGTTAGAGGAATTATTTTCGAAACTTTCCGCAAGTATGTTTGTTATATCTTTTGTTTCTGTTATTTTTTTGTTATTTAACGTGAGATGGTTAAGAGAAGAAGATAAATTCTTTCCAGAGATTTTCCTTAGCATGTTCCAAACTTTTTTTGGTTTTGTATTATAGTTTATTTTGTTTACATAATCTTTCCAGGATTTCCTTTTGGCTTCCTTGATAACTCTACGTGCTACTGCTCTTTTTTATTTGAAAAGATTTAAATTATGAGATGTAGGTTGTGAGTTAAATTTCCGTAGTGCTGCTTTTCGTAGTCTTATTGCCTTTTTACATTCATCATTGAACCAAGGTCTTTGTTGTTTGTTAGATCCATTGCTTTTTGGTATGCATGCTCTTGCAATGTCTATTAAAGTTTCTGTGAAGTATTCGATGGATTTGCTGGAGACTTCTTTGCCTGAAAGTTTTTGTTGGCATTTTTTTTTATATTCTCTCCAATCTGCTTTATTTAGCTTCCATCGATGAAGATGGTTTTCAATTTCTTTTGAATATGTCAACATAATTGGAAAATGGTCACTACCCCATGAATCATCTAGAACATTCCAATCGAAGTCCATAAGTGTAGACGAATCACAAAGTGATAGGTCAAGCACTGAATAAGTGCCTGATGCAGGATGTAGATATGTGTTAGATTTTTATTTAGTAGGCATAAGTCATTGTTGTTAATGATGTTTTCAAGATTTTTGCCTTTTTTATCAGAGTATTTAGATCCCCATATAACGTTATGACTATTAAAGTCACCTAGTAATAAATATGGTCTTGGTAGTTGATCTATTAGGTTGTTTAAATCAGTTTCGCTTATGGGATGGTGTTGTGGGATATAAATGGAGCAGATGTTGATGGTTCTAAGTAGAGTGGCCTTTGTAGCAACAGCTTGGATATGGGTCTTCAATTGTATTTTACTTTGAGGGATATCATTTCTAATTAGTATCGATACGCCCCCTGATGCCCTTTGATTGGGGTTATGAATGTAATTATATTGTGTATAGTTTTTTATTTTAATTTTATCATCAGTTTTTAGGAAGGTTTCCTGTAAGCAAATGATGATGGGGAGATGATTTGTTATAAGCAGAAGTAATTCATTTATATTTGGCTTTAAGCCACGACAGTTCCATTGTATAATTTTTTTGAGTCATTCTGTCTTATTTGTATTTTGTTTTTTGTTGTGTTTTTAACCCTTGGCTTTCTTTTGGTTCTGTTTGTTTAGTTAGAGATGTTGCTTTTGTTTTTCCCTTTGATTCATTTGCTCTTTGTTTAGATGTAGACCGTTCCCTTGTTTGAGATGGGCTGATTGTTTTTTGCTTGTTTTTGTCGGGACTTTTTAAGCTTCTCTGTCTTGAATGTCTTTCTTGACTATCAGTCTCCATCAGTTCAAAATTATTTTCATTTTCAATTAAAACAATTTCTGTCTTCTTTTTGCTGTGTTGATTTTTTAATGGAGATTTCCTTTTTGGAGGTGAGGAGTTATTGAATTCGTTTGAGGTGTTTGGGAGATTTGGCATTTGCTGTTGCTTGTATTGTAATTTTTTTGTAACCTCTTTGGTTTCGACGATCTGGTATTGAGGATTTTCCTTTAGATCTGACTTGGTATCAGTTCTAGTTGTTAAACAGTTTAAATTTTTCTTTAATATCTCTAGAAGTGATCTTAATTCTTCTACCAGATCGGACAGATTATTTTGTGATGTTTCTTGTTTTTTAATTGAATTGTCTGTTCTTCTGACTATATTTGCATATGTTGATACGTTCAGAGAACTCTCGACTATTCTTCTTGCCTCCGGGTATGATATATTTTTTATATGTTTAATTGAGGATATTTTTTTTTCTTTATTCCAGACTTCACATTCTTTCGAGTCTGCTGCATGATTTTGTTTGCAGTTGGCACATTTAACTCGGAGTTTACAGTCAATGTGATCCCCGATTTCTCCACAAACTTTACATATTGATGGTCTGGTGCATCTATCCTTATGGTGCCCGAACTTTTGGCAGTTGTGGCATCTCAGAGGATTTGGTATATATATTTCCACTTTTTCTCTTATATATCCAATTTTTATTTCTGCTGGAGGTTTTGAAGTATTAAAAATTAGGATATATGTGTTTGTAGGAATTATTTGGTTGTTTTTTTTAATTGATATTCTTTGAGCATCTATGACTCCTTGTTTTTTTAAATTATTTCTTATTTCATCCAGAGTACAGAGTGAGAGGTCTTTATTTTAAGCTTGGCAAAATTGTTTTGATTCAGTAACGTATTTGCAGAAGTTTTATTTGAAACTTCTACCAAAATGGTTTTGTTCCTTAGTTTTTTTATTGAAGATGTTTTTATTAGGGATTTCATTGTTTTTTCCACAATGAATGGAGACAGTTTGGTGATAGGTGTTTCCTCTATTGATTCCAAGACAATAAATCTAGGAAACTGATTTTGGTCAAGATCATTGTCAGACTCGGTTTCAGAGTATAGGCTCTCTGAACTGTCTTCTATATGGGGCCTTTTATTTTTATTTATAGCCAGCAGTGGGAGATGTTAGGGGGGAAACCCATTCGCCCTATTATCCCAGGGATACAAGGAAAGGTATACTCACACTAGTAAGTTGGCTCCTAGCATTTCAGGTTTGTTTTCACGACCCATTTTTTATGAAAATGTCCGTTAAAAACCCTATCTGTAACGGCTTTTTCTTACTAGTAGATTGACCCTTGCCACCGGCTTCTAATACTTACTTATAATCTATCTCTTGTTTGTGGTAAAAGAATAGACCAGTTTTGTATAACATAAGTGTTTTAGATAGATGGGTTTTAATGCGAGTAAGTATTAGTGCTTGACGTGACTAGCCGATTGATCGGATCGGGCCTCTAGCCCAGATAAGGGCCAAAGTGATGTATTGCATTACCATGTCCTTTTTGCACCTGGGCTATGGCTTGCTCAATCACCAGGATCCCGTCCCCAGATGACACGGGTCGCCAACCACGGCCAACAGGTGGCCCCATTGAGGGACTTTTACCCTCTGCAGAGGTGCAGTTGACGTATTCTGAAGCCCTGCCAACAGGGCGGAGTTTGAGTTGAAACAACAAAATCAATGTTGAAAGATTGATGAAGGTTGTATAATGTCAAAGAGCCATATTATGTAAAATAATGTATTCAGCACTATGAGATACTGTGTTACGTAAAAATAGGTTTCTATTACCTTTATCTTTTTGGATTTATTTATAAACAGAAAATTTACGTTGCACTTAATATTTTTTTTTATAAGGATAGACATTTACTCAAAGCTACAAAGGATTGTAAACTGTCATATAGGGATATGATACATAGAAGAAATTATAAACAGAAACACACTCAATATATTGCTCATATAAACTACCCTTAAATGTATCAAAGAATTAAAATTTCTGTTTCACATTCAAAATTCAGAAATAAGATGTCCACATGACATTTTGAAAATTAAAAAACAACACATCATATCTAACAAATAAAAATTGAGGTGCAATGTCATTTCAGGGATTGTAATAATCATCAAAAGAACTTTGATTCCTGATAAAGATTGAATTCAGTCAAAAGCTTGAAATGTTACATAAATTGACATGAAGTGTGGCCAGTTCCTTGACACTTGACAATTAAAAATTCAGAAAAAACAAAAATTAATCTAGCAACTAGCAAGAATAATTTGAAAACTTAATAAACCTAACTTATCGTTTATCTTTAATAAATCTTGTCAAGCTGAAGAATTGCTGCATAGATACACCCAAATGCAAAGTGTTTAAAATTTGTTATACTAAAGCAGAAAGGGTACTCAATATTGGAGTTATGTGTTTATAGATATAGAAAGTGTTGATAGAAAATCAACATTTCATGGTGATTGTCAGTTTCATGGCTCAAATCTTCAAACAATGGTGTTGCTTTTATATACACTGTATCTTCTCCAAATAAATATATATGCAGATTTGTTGACTTTTTTGTTCTTTTTTCACCATGTGTTGTATTACAAAATGGGAAAAAAATTCCAATATATTAAAATAGTAATACAACACATGAGGATAAAAAAAAAAATTTCTCAGAAGAGTGAGTCCCACTACATTGTTTATTTCTCATATCATTGATAAAGGACACAGGTGTGTCCAGAAATTCCAACTTTAAAATCTTTCCCTTTGTGCTTCAGTTTTGTGAAAAGGCCTGATAATATAAAATAAATATCATTAGTTATATTGACAATATTTTTATCATGCTGTTGTCATTTTATTCTTTGAATTTCATTAACTGGTCAATTAAATCTACATATTATAAGAAGTAGACATGAAATATCTTTCATTATATATATATATATATATATATATATATATATATATATATATATATATATATATATAATATATATATATATATATGAATGAAATAAATCCTAAAGAACCAGGAACAACCTACCTAGGTTTCACCTAAACAGATCTTCAGGGTAAGCTGGCTAAAGAGGAAATGACACGAAACAGCATTTATTGATAAAACCACTAAAAACTCTGTTCTATTTAGCATATTGAGCACACTCTATATTTTAGGTTTTTTTTACTCACTTGGGTTTTTTTTCTTTGGACTAAAAACTTAAGGCACAGAACAATTTATTTTGCCCTTTTTGAATGTTTCTAGTTCTTTCTTTTTTTTTTCAATTTTTTTCCTCGGGTACCAATTTGTTTTGATAGATTTACAAGTTGTGCTATCTGAGGTTTTATCCAACCGAGTATTACTAGTAGTATCATATATATATATATATGTGTGTGTGTGTAAAAATATATAGAAAATAGGAAAGAACTCATTAGGTAAATAATCCAGAGTATTTTTGTTATTATTTTAAAAAAATAGTGCTCGATACAAAAGTAGAGCATAAATATATATATATATATATATATATATATATAGGAAAAGTATGTGTATATAAATATATATATCTATGTATAATATATTATATATATTACTATTTATATATTATATGCGCGGTACTTATTAGAAAGCACTCAACATCAGAGATAGAGATAACATATTTCGTTGGAGTAATGTGAGTTTGTGACCCTGGGTTTCTTGCTTTTGCAATTGTCAGACAAACTGATTAATTTTTTTTAATTTTGGATTTATGTAGATTGCATGTATTGGTGTTATTATGGAAGTGGGGGGAAAATCGTCATCATGATGTCACTCATTATATATATATATATATATATATATATATATATATATATAATGTGGGTGTTGTGGGTGTGTGTATCTATGTATATATATTATATTTTACACATGAACGCACACACAATTTCTATATAAATAAATTGTATTTATACAAAAGGAAATGAATTCCGATTGACTAAAAAACAAATCATTATAATATTATTCATTTTAATTTCTTACTACTTCTTGCTTGCTCTGCTGTTGATGTATAAATTATCAACAGAAGATTGTTAGAATTTGTTTATCTAATATTTTTCCCAGGAAGTTCTTCACCTTGAAACTATCATTTGAATGACAATGATGATCATCAAGAAGGTGCTGAGGAGGGGTTATAAATACCACTAAAGAAAAATATTCCCCCTACCTGCACATAAATATCACCCTTATTTGGGACAAAATCCTAATTTATTATATTTGAATCTACTGACATAATTAACTCTAGACATTATTTATTATTCTATATTTTTTTAAAGAAAAAGATGAAACAAAATTCAATGTCATCAAATGGCGCTTCACTGAAATTAATATTTTCCTGAAAATACTATTAAATTCTTAATCTAATTCTAAAAGGTTCACTGCACAAAATCTTAATGGGACATTTGCCTGGTCTAACAAAATGGAAGGAAAGACAGCTTTTTCAAACAAACAGCATGAAGCAGTTATTAAAATTTACTTGATTTGATCAGTGAACTTGATCAATGGATTGATACAAGGTCAATACAAAAAGCTGGGATATACAGATGGCAGAGATACTGATTGAAAGATTGTGCTCCCCAGAGGTAATGGTGTTGGATGCTGGTTTTTAATATAATAAAGCAGATAATGAGTCATATTCAATCATTTTATCATTAAATGAAACTTGGAAATTCCGCCAAAAGATATACAGCTATTTTGTTAAAATTATTCCTGGTCAATTAATGCAGAACAATAAACAAAAATGCATACTATCATAAAAAATATGAACATGCAGAAGACAAAATATTTCTTCTTTGTTCTTCATATTTTTTTAAATTTTAGTGGTAAATATATATATATATATATATATATATATGTGTGTGTGTGTGTGTGTGTGTAAAGGAATTCAATTAATTTAGATGTGAGGGTTCATGTATGTATTGAATGTGCAACTAGTGTAATGAGAAAATGGTAAGCTGAGTTCAAAATCCAGCTGAATTTGATACATTCACTTTTGCACAAATATCCTTGGGAAAGGTATGAATCTATTCCTTCTTCCCCAGATATGGATTAAATAGCAAGGCAGACTCGGCCCCATCACCATGGTTGGCAAGTCTAGGAGAATGATGATTCTGAATTTAAAACCCAGCCACTTGAGGTTGTACAAAGATCATTAGACATGGAGTATAGATAATATTTCTATTAAACAAAAACACTCGAGATTTTAACAGATATGGATAATGCCTTGATTATCTGGGAACATTAATGAAAGCAAAGAGGTGACTAATAAGCTCAATGTAGATGTGTGTTCGTGTGTTTAGTACTGATTAATAACATAACAGAGAATCAATATCTATGCATTTACCTTGATAAAGTTCTTTAAAGGATGAAATGCATTAGTAAAGAAAGATTTTCTTTTTTGTCAGTTTTCAAAACTTTTAAATTTAAAAATGCTTTAAAACATTCTTAAAGGTAAACTATGGAGGATACTATGCAATTTTTACTTTCATCTATTAGGCATTAATTTACATCAATCACAGTTTTAAGAATATTTTAAAGTATTCTTAAATTTAAAAATGTATTTACTTCTGTTGAAAAATACATACATGTGCATGTGTGTGCATATATATATATATATATATATATATATATATATATATATATATATATATATATATAAGTGAATATAATGGATTTGACTGGAATTCAATCCTGGCTCTCCAATTCCTCAATTCAAGCTGCTGTCCATTACTCCACCGTAGTGAATATATATATGAGCATGTATGTGAATATATATATATATATATATATATATATATATATATATATGTGTGTGTGTGAGCTTGCACGTATGTAAATACATATGTGTGTGTCTGTGTGTGCATGTATGTATGTGAATATATATATGTGTGTGTGTGTGTATATATATATATATATATATATATTATATACATACATGTGTGTGTGTGTGTGTGTGCATGTATATGTGTGTGTTTCATAGCAGATTGCCTGATAGATACTCTCTGTTGCCCACTACACATTGCATATTTGTAATAGTGTTCTGATAAATTTGCAATATGAATATTAAAATATTAGACGAATCTTAGTTGTCCATCAATATATAACATATCAGATATGTAAATATATTTATAGTTTTGTCATAAATGATTTATATTAACATATAATATTGTTTAATTATATATCAAATTTATATGCACAAACATATATTTCTTCTTTCTATAAACATTACATTTGATGGGTACACATACTTGTGTATACATCTCTTTCTATTAAACAGTGAAATTAATGTCGACAAACTTTGATACGGAAAGTTTTACTAAAGAAAAAGTACCTCCTGAAAGAAATCAAAGTTGTATTCTCTTTTTAATTTCACTGTTTAAAAAACAAGAATGTATACTAAAACACATGTTATCACTAAATATAACATTTCTTGTGTCCTCAAGGACACATGGTCCATTTTGTAATCATTTGCAAGGCAATAAAGCCACTAAGACTTACTGAAAGTGAAAGAAGCAGAGAAAATGTTGAGGAGAAAAAGGACATTAAAAGGCCAGGATTTAAAGAGACAGAAGATGACAATTGACATTGCATTTAAATTTCCGAGATCATATTTAACAGTAAAGCCAGAAATCAGAAGAGAGTTCCACGAGTGAGAAGTGCGATAGAAAAGACTATTATCATAGAACTTACAATTTGCAATCATGAATCCTATAACACATCAGGATCGTAGAGGCACAACGTGTACTGCAGCCGCAGTAGAAGTGATGTTTCTTGGACAAAATAGCCTGAAGGAGTTGCCTTCTCTTAGACTGGTTGCTACCCAAGCCTATAGAACCTAGTCTGTTCTGAACTTACAATTACATTGAGCAATTTCAACTGTAAAATGATGATACCGAGCTGCTATTCATAACATTTTTTGCCTCTTCTAAAAATATTTTCAATCTAATTCTTCTGATGAGCTTTTCTCAAGGGTACCATGGTTTCATAAATTTAAGTGCAGTACTAAATTGGCAGTTAGGTCTCATAATTTCTCTGCTGAAATTGTTAGCTGTAGCCAAAAGTTCTATGATAATAATTTTTTCTCTTACACTTCTCGCTTGTGAAACTTTCTTCCAGCTTCCTGCTTTCCTCTTAACTATCATCTCCAAATATTTATATGCAATGTTAATCATTCTTGAATTCTATTCTGTATTGTACTCTGTTTCTTTCATTCCCAGTAACCCCTTGCACTTTATTGCCTTGTTTGGAGTGAAATGATTAAAATAAAGAGAGATAGAGAAGAGAGAGTTTAATAGTAATAGTAAAAGAGTAGTACTTATAGAATACCTGTCTCCTGTTAATTTTCATTCATATCCTGACTTTTAATACATAATGTTTGCATCTTTTATTCAAAGCTAACATTATATAAAGACTATGTTAATCAATTTTTTTTGTAGGCAAAAGGGCAGGTAAAGTGAATATTTTCAATCCCAAAATTTCCATTTCACCCTTCCTCTGTACTAAACAATATAAAAGAGTATAGGAAAAAGAAGCTTTCCCAATTAATTTTGAAGTGATGAATACATTGATTTTTATTCTTTTTCAACAAGAAATACACAATTTTCAGTTTAGGGATGTTATAAAAGAAACATCCCCTGAGAAAATTAAATAAAAAAAAAAAGATGTAGTTTGTTATCTTTTTGATGTTTCTGCTTTTGTTCTTTGACATTCTTCCTTTCATTAAAATAAATAAATAAAATAAATTCTGTCTTTTCTTATTCTTATCTTAATAATTGTTATAAGAATCTCATTAGAAAAATGGATTGACTGAATTCCATGGCTTTTTTTTATGTAAAATACAATTTCTCAGGAATAAAAGATGTCTTGGTGGAACTTCATCTTTTTCATTTGAACAATTGTCATGTTTTTTCTTTTTGGCAGAATTTTTTTTTTTTTTTTTTTTAATCCCTATTGGAGTTGCTTGCAGTCTTTAAAAAAAAAATTTCAGAGACAAATTAAAGAGTAACACAAACGAAAACAGAATCAAAATGCAGCCAATCAAAATAAGACAGATGCAATTAATAAAAAGTAAAAAAGAAATTGAAATTACAACTGGAAAGGAAAGTTCATAAAAACTGATCAAAAGAATGTCATTCAACTTTAAAATAGAAAAAAAAAGTCTATCATTTGCCCAAGCAGAAATCTAGAAAGTTACAAATTAGAATTTTTTAAATTTTAGTCCATACAGAAAACTACATGCTACAAAATACCATATGTCCTATAATATTTGATATATTTAATGTATGAAATGTCTATATAAATGTAACAACTATTATAGGACAGTGACAGTAAATTATTAGCAGCTTACTCTTACTTTTCCCATATAAAAAGAATTGGCAGTTCATCTTGAAAAATATCAAAATGCTATAAAATAGCATTCACTTTTTTTATTTCTAATTTATCAATGGCAATATTTTATGACATGATTAGTTTAGAGGTCACCTATCTATGTACTGATCACACTTGATGTTGCTTAACTTCAACAGTTGAAACAGAACAATCAATCAATGAAAAGATTTATTTACAAAAAAATATTTGTTTTCAATGAAAGGACATATTTCAAAGTTAATGAAAAAACTAAATCAAAAATGAACATACAACAATACTAAGAAAGAATAGAGGCGATCATGGCTCTCCACAACTTCTTGCTCCATGTAGCTCTTAATAAATTTTGTATTTTTGTTATTTCTCCTAAACCTTGTTTCACCATCCATTTACTCAAGCTCACTAAGCATGTTATACATTGTTTTCTTTTGTCTTTCTTGCCTTCAGTCTGCCCTGTGAGTATCAGATTCTCCAAGCCCTCTTTCCTCATTATGCATAGCAGAAATCTCAAATGTCTCTTCCTGATGTCAAGTATAAGTTTCCTTTTTCCGTAAAACATTGTTCACATGTTCGGTCCATGGTATCCTCAATATCCTTCTGTAGAACCCCATTTCTGTTGCTTTAAGCCTCTTCTTCATCTTTGAGGAGATTGTCCAGCATTCACTACCAAACAGAAGGACAGATATCATGTAACAGTTTAGTATACTTTTCCTTGTTTTTAGCAAAGTTTTTCTATTTCTTAGTACTCTTCTTAGCTTTTTGGAAGGCATTTTTGCTATCCCAATTCACCTTCAGATTTCAGTGTCACACATTCTGTCATCTTTTAAAAGCTTTTCTAAATATTTAAATTTCCATACTTGTTGGATTCTGGTATCTCCAATTTGCAATTCACATTTTGGGCTCATCCTTTAAAAATCTGTGGTGACAGTTTGGAAGTTTAGATTCTACCAAAGCAAGTCAATTCATTGAATCATCTTCAAATGATAATCAATGATGAAACATTCAACGTGTTGGAGCAACAACAAAGGAGATGAAAATGTTGAAGATGATGACATGCACACAAAAGAATTTCAATGTTCGTTTGAAAAACAGAAGACACTCCTATTTTTCTTATGAACGCAAATCCTAATGTTGAACAGAACAACTAGGTTCAGCAAAACTTTAGAAATGCCATTTAACACGCCAGAGACAAAAAGAAAAAAAAAAGAAACATGAAGAGAATGAGAAAAAACATCATCACTGAACAATTATTTCTTTGGGAAATAAAACTTTCAAATTGCAAGCAATTTTTTTTTCATTTTCCTAAAGGTTTTTTTTTTGTTGACAATCTATTTTATTTTAAATACCATCTCCCTTCAGAACATCAATGTTTTCTCGATACATTTCAATATCTGAATGAGCTGGAAAGATAGCAGAAAGGTTTCCCATTGCTTTCTCCACAGATTTTAATTCAAAGTCATCCTTTTCTTAGACAAGTTACTATACCAAACTAAACAATTTATTCTACTCTGCTATTTAATCTGTAACTAGAGACAAGATGGATACATGCCTTTCCTAACTATCTCAGTGTGAAAGTAAATGCAAAAGATTCCTGGTATTTTAACTGAGCTTTCCCATTTCCTTTTCTGCATCAATAAGTGTCATGTTACCTGCACCTACTTTGTGATACATTACAAATATTTTTGACTTACTATAGTGACAACCTTATTTAAACATGTAAACAGTGGAAATTATAAATAGTCTCCCTTAGACAAAAACATAGAAGGCTGTCTTTATTCAGTTTGTGTGACTACTTGATTTGATTGATTGATTTATTAATTTGTTTTTTACGGCTTATCAACCCTTTGCAGTTTATTTAAAGCCAGAAAATATTTTTGATTGTAAAATTTTTTGGTTTTACTGATACAGATTCTACTAATCTATAGCTTGGGGGAGAAAAGGTGTATTCATTTCCCAAGAGTATTTGCATATAAGCAAATATAACAACCCAACTGGAATTAGAACTTGGCTCTCTGGTTTCCATTTACATCCATTACACCAACTGTACATCCAAGCTTACAGCACCAGGTATTCCCAAGTGGTCATTTATGTACAGAACAGGCTTAACATTACTTAAGGTGATTATATGAGAAGTAGTATTTGAATGCGATGTGGCTTTAAGCAACTACTACAATGATATATGACTTTACAACAGTTAATAAGTTCTATTTTAAATTTTTTGACCTAAATCATGGCAGTAGCTAAGAGGAAAAAATCTACTCCCTCTGATACAATTGACAAACCCAACAATGGATGGTTTATCATGTTACCCCTGCCATTTAGCCTCCTAGCTCTCCTGATGTAAAACCTACCAAAAATTATGTATACAGCATCATTGAGAGGAAGACCAACGGGCATGCCCACAATAACAAGGACACACTGAAGAGATGTCATGGCCATTATAAATAAAGAACACTTAATCAATACATGTAAACCTTTTACAAGCTGCATTGAGGCTGTAATTGAAGCTGATGACCATTATATAGAATAGACTTATGCTTTGTGCATGTAAGAACATGTGTACTAAATTCTGTAAAAATATATTGTTTTCTCTGATAAATAAGATTACCTCAAATTAAAATTTGTTCTCAATCACCTAATACATGCTGTATATATGTTGTAGAGTGGTTTCACAGTGGAGGCTTGTATTTGTACTAAGTCGGTCCTAAAATAGGTTCAACATACAAAATGTTAGGAACTTGACATAATAGGACACAGAGAAATCTAGTGGTGGTCGCTGATACTTTAACGTCCGACTAACAGTCGTCCGACATCGACTGACTGACCATCTCCCCTGAGCGACTCCAAGTACTCCTAATTATTATAGGTGGGAAAGTCTATTAACTATAGAATAGGTGTGTTCCACAATAACATCCCCACCTAAAACTTTACTCTGTAGGAGTAAATGGTTTTCTTTATTTATTTTTCATTTTTTACAGGAAATATGAAGAAGAAAAAAATTTTTTTTTTTTTTTTAGCAACATCATAGTGTATCTTCTACGTTTTTTGATCCACTTTTAAATGATCAGTTGCCTTTCTTTTTTCTTCTGGATCAGCGTACCTCAGGTAAAATTGTTGCAGGCGTTAGATCAAACGTATTGAAAATCACCTCCATTGGCGTTTTTTCCGTGGGACCGCTGTCAACCACGTCTGAAAAACGTTGTCCGATCTGCTTACTGTACGTGAATTTTTCGCCTTTCACCAAGTACATCATATAGCCAATCCGCTTTTCTATTTTTTTTTTTAATACCTCCATAGTGTTACCAGAAACAACCTTCCGCTTTGAGCTTCTTAAGGATGGAGTCACAGTTTCTGTAGGTTCTTCGTGTGGTTCTATTTGTTCAGCATCTAGCTTTACTTCTGTTGATCTTGTGCTTCTTAACGTTTTCTGTGGTGACTTCAATTGACTTAAATCATTTAATAATACTGCATGTCCTTGGCTGCGGGTAACTCACTCCCCAGTTTTTCTCGGTGTCAGCTTCATCTTTACTTTCTGGAGCTTGTTTTTAATGTATATCGTCGGTGTTGCCCATTCAACTTTTTTAAGTACACTGGTTTTCTCTAATCTGTCCAATTCTTTATCTATCTGTTCAATTGAAGCTAACAGCACATTCCTTTTCTTTTTGAAAACTGCCTGAGCATTTTCTTTTAGCTGGAATTTTGCCTCCATCTTGGTACACATTCCCAAACCAGTAGGAAAAAGTTCCCTTAAGTTTCTTTACTAATTTTTTGGCTTCATAGTTTAAAAAATCTACCTTGTAACAGAAAGAATTTATCGGTAGATCCCATAATTGGAATTCTGTTATCCAATCCGTACCAAGTAAGTTCGTGGTATTTTCTATGACAAATAGTTTAGCTTTTTGTGTTTTTTTATTTAACGTGACGTTTGTAACAAATTCTCCAATAAATTGTATTTTTTCTCCCATCACTGACCTTGCGATTTTATTTGTTTTCATTAAAATTGGTTTCCCCAACTTCTTCTACGTATGCAAATTTATGATAGATAGGCCGGAACCAGTGTCGAGTTGCATTTTTATTTTTTTATTACTTATTTCGACGGTAACAAATTTTCTGGTTATTTC
>OZ010573.1:24069603-24103559 GCA_963932145.1 Acanthosepion lycidas
TCATGATTTATTTGTCAAGCCTTGTTAATAATATTAATCTGGGGATACAATCTAAGCATGAAGTTCCTGAAAATCACACTACAGATTCACCCAAGCCTTTTGAGTGAAGTTGAGCAGATGAAACTCCTTGGGAGCCATTGATGGTTAAGCATACATAAAGTCACAAGTCATTGTGACCAAGAGTTTAAACATATTAGCCTTGTTTAAATTTGTTCATGATAGATTATGTGTTTTCTTCCAGAAACTAAGATTGCAGTTTAAACCACATTGACTTTGTGGGTGTTGATGAAACACATATGTGCCAGAGCAGGCATCTGCAATATGGATTAGCTAGGCAAACTAAAAGATAGGTGTACTGAGAAACAAAAAGCCATGAGTATTGTTATTGCAATTTATACCAAAATCAAGTTTCCATTCAATACAAAGATATTGTGACTAATAGTTTGTTATAATTTTGATTCATATAATAAATAATAATTTTAATCATCCAATCAACAACTCTCAACTTTTTGAATTTATGATAATTAGCAAAGAGACAGGTTCTTATTAATTTTCAATTATGTAGGCTTCATAATTACTTTACACAAGATACAAATATAAATTACTTGTTTGTGCTGTGAACCGTTATTTGGTAATAATTATCCTCAAACTAGATAAAAATGCCATGTTAGTGTTAAATTCAGTCCTTACTCTTAAGTAGACATTAACGAATTGATAAAAGATTTCATAGTTTACCTGCCTTTCTATCATTTTCTGCAAGGTATTTTTAAATCCATTATTTTAATGTCATTTAAAAAATAAATATGAGTAAATCGAGTTTCTCAGCCATAACGAAGGTACTGTGTCTTGGCTATCTCCAGTATAAAAATGTGGGGTTATAAATTCTAGGTTGGTATCAGGTAAGCCCATGCCTCCTTTAAACTTGTTTGTGTATAAATCTTACCAACCATGGTGTCATGGTATGATACACTCTTCCAACATACCCAAAACCAGCATGGAAGAATAAGTTGATGAAAATAGCATGAGAATGTCAAACCAAAGATTTCTGAACCAGAGTTAGTCACTTCCTGATCCAGCAGAGACAGGTGGGACAGTAGTAGAAATGCAATCAGCCTTAGATGATTTTGGCACTATTGTCCTCATCTTTGTCACCATATTTATAACAACATTTCGGCCATTGTATGCTCTGGCCTTCTTCAGGTGGTTGGAATGTTAAACTGAACCCTTTATTTTGCTCACTGGGGTAGACTGGGGTTCAACGTGCTATGTTTGTAGAGAAAAATAAATGATGTCTCTTATACAATTAAAAGTGAACAGTTTGATTTTGAAGGCATTGAAATTAACAAGCCATTTCTTGCCCCAGTTAACAAGTGAAGGTCATTTTCAAGATCAGTTGCCAATCTGAACCTATCAAACTTAGAATTAAGACAGGTGTAAATACTTGTATCATCAGCATAGATACTGTCTTGAGAGGTTGTTGGGGAATATTAAGAATAAAATAAATCTAGAGATGGAGCCCTGGGGAACACCTGTATTAATGCAAGAAGATCTAGAAGAGTGGACATTCAAGACAACTTTCATTTCGCAATTTGATAAGAAAGATTGAATCAAATCAAAACTCTGCCAGAAATGCCATAACCCTTCAATTTGTGAAAAAGACCAGCATGTCAAATCTTGCCAAACACCTTTGAAATATCTAAGGCTTAACCATTTTAATGTAAATTTTAAACTTCATAATCAAAGTTATGTAAAACCATTCAAAATTATTTGGATGCTTGAATCTCCTCTTTTTGTAGTTGTTGATAGCACATTTCAGCCAGTCCATTCTTCAACCATCCTCAGGTATATTCAGTAAAAACAAAGGAAATCTTCCCTCCAGAAACAACCAAAATGGTGACGAATATTATTAATTCTGGTACCTATCATAGCATCAGGTACACCAATGTAATTGCATGCTACACCAGGAAGAGGAAAGTTAAATTCCCAATTAAAAACTAAATAGCAAAAAATGAACAAAAAAATATGTTGATGCCAATGTTCACACAACTGACATACCTTTTACATAAGGTTTTCTCAAACTTTTTGAATCACAACCCACTTTTATTAAAAGAAATTTATCACCACTCCACTAAACTTCTCATTTGGTACACCCCCCTCCCCTAATCACACACATACACACCACAACAAAAAAGGACCATATTCTGTTTAAGGTACCCAACACATTTCTGGTAAAGTCAATCATTGGAAAATTTCACTATATAAGATCAGTAAAAAATTCCTACTTTAGAAAATTGCTTACAAGCCTGCCATTCTTGAGACAATTCCTTTTACTTTTTTTTCAAAGAAAATTCTTAAAGTACACATTTATTTATTCTTTCATGACGCTAAATTGTTTACAATTAACTAATTTTTGGATTTATAATAAAAATTTTAGGTATTTATTTAATTATGGATAAGTTTCATTAAAAAAAAAATAATTCTAAATTTCAATGAAAAAAAATGAAACTAAAAAACAAGTGAACAAAAATGAAGTCAGTGTTGGAAAGAAAGTCGTCTATGAAATGGTAGGAGGCTACAACTAAGTAACCAATGCATTACTTCATTTGCATGTATTTAGTACCATGCTCTATGCATAGTAAAATCATGGTTTGCTTTTAGGAATCTGCCTTGAATTTATTTATTGTTGTTGGTTAAATACATCGATGCAAAACCTTGGATATGAAGGGCCTTCATACAAAAGATTAAGCCCTTTCAGAAAGGAAAAACATTTGACTTGGGCCTAATATAGTGACAAATTTTTAAACCTTTCTTATTACTGTAAAGGCATCAGTCTTAAAAGAAAATGTATCTATCAGCAGAGACTGAAACTGTATTCTTTTTATCACGGTAAATCACCTTTTAACCAGGAATCCTTACAGTGCACAGATTTATGAGTGACCCACAGTAAATTTTCATCCAGTTTCAAACTTTTACCTTTCTTAACAAATCTGTTGTCCCAATGTAGGAGAAACAACAGCAAAAATACAAAAGTTTTGAGAAATCAAATAAGATTGATCTAACTGCACATCTAAACACGTAAGACAATAAAAATTTAAAAAATTAGGATCCCTACATCTTTGTTTTCCCTCAAGGAATAATTATAATTAATTGTTATATTTATATCTTCCCTCCCCTATATATATATATATATATATATATATATATATATATATATATATATAATTCCATCAATAAGAACATTACTTTAGTCTGAAGTCCTTTTAGAGGATGAAATGCATATAAAAATTTTATTTTTAATACTTTAAAAAATGTTAGTCTTGAATAAATGTTTAATAATCTAGGTTGTTTTTTAGGGGTGCAGAATTAATTTCAACTCAGTTTGGCAACAAAAAAGAATGAAAATTGCAGAAAAGATGAATTCTGAGTTATCTCATCTACTAAGGATTTTTAATGCTAAATTAAAAAAGTAATGCCAACTCATTGGATTTTGTTTAGGAATTCACAGAAATTGATGACTTTGATTTTAAATCAAGTTGAAATTAGTTCTGTCACTTGTTTTTTTTAAGTACACACTCTTTTGAGAGAAGTCTTTTTGAAGAAGGCTAGATGGTTTGTGGGAAAAAAAATTGTTACACTTCTATATCTTTTTCAGCTTAGCAGTTAAAACCATCAAAATTGTGAAGGATACATTTCAAGCTTCTAGAAAATTATTTTTTCGTATATACTGACCAATGAAAGGTCTCAAGCCCTAATAAGAACAGGTATGACTTCTGTGAGTATACTTTTTGGAATAAATAGAACTCAGGTCAATGGACGAGAAAAAACATTTTGACAAGAGGACAAGGAAAACTTACATCAAGGAACAGAAGGCATTTGAGATCAAGAAGAGAACATAAAGAAAGTACAAGGTTACAAGCCAGCTACAGAGAGACTAAAGAATTTTGAAGTTCAAGTGCAAAAATCTCTTGTGGTTGGACAACAAAGAATGAAAAGAATTCAAAGAGATTTTCCCAAGCACGAACAGTGTGAATTTAAAATGGACAGAGATGCTTGTGAGGTAAGTAAAAGTAGGTGTTTTCATTTTTTTTTTTGTCATTGAATTCTTAACTTTTCACAAACTGTAACCTGTTTTTTTCCCCATTTTTTAATGGCAATCATTTTTATCAGAAATTTTTATCCTGCCTTAATAGGTGCACAAAAGGAAATTTTTTGTGCAAATTTTGTATTTGTACCTTCTTTTTTACCTTTACTTGTGTAATGTTTTTCTTTTAAAATTTTATGCAGTGGTTGAGTCTTATTTTGTTATTTGTGCCTATTTTGACCTCAAGGAGAAGAGAAGCACATGTTCTCTTTTCTATTTCATTTCCTACTAAATAGGAAGCACAAGATTTTAGATTTAGTAAGGAGTAAAAGTTTTTTTTATATGCATGACATAGAACTTTTCTACTTTGTGATTCAACAAACACTCATATAATTTGACAGTCTGTTTTAAATAAAGGATTGAATAATGTTAAGATTTGATTTACAAAAGGTTTTTGGTAAATGGAACAAGAAAGTTAAAATTTGTCAAGACAACAAAATAGGAAAATGAAAACATATATTTTAAGAAAACCTTCTCAGTATCACATTTGATGGCATCATAAACCTGCCCCCATTTGTGTTTAATAATGAAGTATTATGGATTTAGGTTTTTTAATTGACTGATTTGTTTTTATGGTTTATCAACCTTTTGCAGGTTATTTAAAGGCAGAAAATATATTCAGATTGTAAGAATGTCTTTGGAGATAATAATGATTTACTAATACAAGTCGTACTAATTAACCCATAGCTGGGGAAAGAAGAGGTAGATTCATAGCTTTCCCAAGGGTATTTGCACATAAGTGAATATAACAAACGAGACTGGAATTGGAACTTGGCTCTCTGATTCCCAATTCCAAACCATTAACCATTACACAGGGTATTCCCAAGTGGTCACCCATCTAGTTACTGATCAGGCTCAATGTTGCTCAACTTCGGTGATTGTAAAGGAACTGGTGTTTCAATGTGATGTCGCCATAAGCCCTCAAAGATTTAGGCTTGTTCCAAGTACTTGCTAGTCTGTAGAATTTACATTAAAGACCAGAAACTTTATTTTTTATTAACCTTTTTTGAAAGAAAATAAATATATATATACACACACACACACACACTATAGTTCAAAAGTTTGAAGCCACCTCCAGAATGAGCATGGAATGAACTTGACAGAAGAGTAAAAAAAAAAGGAAAAAGAGCTCTTAGAGTCATTGAAAAAAGAATGGAATCAATTATAAAACTTGCAATGAATGCCAAAAATTTATGCTGCATTAATCAAGACTAAAGGGGAATATTTATTTTTGTTATAATAGAATTTCAAATAAAAAATCATGTCTCAAAATTTTTAACCATGTATAATAATTTTCTCTTATTTAAAGTACTAAAGAACTACTTTTTGGGTCAATTTAAAAAATTACCAGGGGTTACCTCAAATTTTTTAACTGCTGTGTGTGTGTGTGTGTATATATGTATTTGCCATCAAAAGACAGTATTCTATAAACTGAAATTGTTGATTAAAATCTGTAAGACCTTTTTCTTAATACACTTTCCAGAAAACTAGATTTCTCAAGTTCGCTGTTGTAGCTCTTTCTAATACTCATGTTTTTCATAATGTGGAAAGTTAAAAGCTTCATTATTTCATTATTTTCTCTTCAAGCTACCTGTGCTACCCATTTTTGCTGCTGCTGTTGAAAGTGCTCAAATAATGTTGTTTTTGTTATTTGGTAAAGCTCTTTGCTTGTAATTTTTCTAGGACTAATCTTAAATACAGAAAAGGAATTTGTCATAATTTCTTTGAGAGAAGATGGTAATGGTGAGGTTAACAAATACCATACTGGAATATTTGGAATTCATTGATCCAACAGGGTTACTATCACAGCTGAAATTTCTAAAATCCTTCTCTTAAAAGAGTTCTTCAGAATAAAAAGCTTCTCAATTTCACTATTATCATCTCTTTCTTATATTGATGAGATTTTCCTTCCTAACCTTTTTATTGAAGATGGAAAGTGAATATCTAAATTATATCATTATTTTCTCTTCATATGCTGTTTTAATTGTTGTGTGGGTTTTGTTATTTGATAAAATTTCTTTAGCACCAATTTTTAGTTGTTGCTGCTGTTGGAAGTCTTCAACTCATGTGGATTTTGTTATTTGATAAATTTCTTTCCGATTCTTTAGCACCAATTGTTTAAGATCCGAACAAAGACTGTTTTTAAAGACTACTTCAGAATATAGCATCAGTGAGACTATTATAATAGATTAGATAATGATGATGACGAAGCTGACAATTGTGTAAAGAGAATTGCATGGTGAATTAGGGATAAAGATAGCAAAAAAGAAATATTAATGCTGACACGTCATCTTTCCTGAGTAACAAAGAAAGAGAGAAAATCTCAAAAACTATGGACATGACTAAAAGGAAAGTGATTAAAATATTGGATAAGTCATCTGCTCATCAATAGAGTTGGAAAGAGCATGGCACAAACATACAATCATCAAAGAACAACAAGGAGACTGGTGGGGGTAGAGAAAGAAAAACAAGCAGGATTGAGAAAGATAAGGGAGTGGGGCTGATACACAAGGATATCCAAAGATAAAAATCCATGGTCGAATTTGAGATGACCACACTGGTAAGCTTGTGACACAGAACCAATAGGAATTGAGTCAGACTTTATATGTCTTTATACTGTGTTTTTATATTTCTCATTTTCCTCATCCCAAACACTGAAATTGATGAGTCAGTTATTCTTTTGCTTTTCTGTTTATTTTCTTCAGTCAAAATAGTGCAAAAAAAAAAATTAAAAAAAAAAAAAAAAAGATCATTACTAGTTGTTGTTATCTATGTACAGTGTTCCTTTGATCATGGCCCTCCACAGTTTCCCGTCCGTTAAAGCTCTTTGATAAATTATATAAAGAGTGTGCCAACAACTTGGACCAATTTTAACATGAATTAAGTTTAAGCGTCTAATGATGTTTTTCTTTTTTTTTCACATTTGGCATTAATTTGGGCAATATTATTTTTCCCACACAATTGCCATGACTTAAATAACATGATCCAATAGAGAAATAAATAAATTTTCACAAATAACACTGATTTATTTACTGCTGACTTTGATCCGTCTTAATGAAACACCCTTACATATAATCCATCTTAATGAAACACCCATATATATATTTTTTATATCTCTACTCAACCCTGTTCTGCCATACATTTAACAAGCTTGTTAGAATGGTTATGTTCTGTTTTCTTCTGTCTCTCATACCCTTAATATGTCCTGTGAGTATCAAATTTTCCAAGCCCTCTTTCCTTATTATATTCCCTAAAAATTTCCGATGTTAAGTGTATTTTTTGTTTACATTTTCTCTAAAATTTTATCATTGCTCACATGTTAGGTTCATGTTATTCTCAGCATCCTTCTGCAGAACCACATTTCTGCTGCTTCAAGTCTCTTCTTCTGTGATGGATGAGATTGTCCAGCAATTCGCTGCCATATAGGAGGAGTGATATTATGTAAGAGTTCAATACTCTTTTCTTTGTTTCTAATGAAATTTTTCATTTTCTTAATACTTTTCTGAGCTTTGGGAAGTTGTCTTTCACTATGCTAATGAACCTTCAAATTCAAATTTCAGTGTCATCCAGTAATAAAACCTATAGAAATTCTATGGTGCATTTCTGCAATTTAGTAAGAAATCAAAATTTACATACAATAAATGCCCAACTTATTGAAATAACAATGAGAAAAGGATGACCATCCCAACCAAAAGCCTATTAAATCTGCATATAACTTCTGATAACAATTTTTCTTCTTTGTTTATATGCCATGTCTCTTCAACATATATGACCATGGGCTCTCCACAATTTCCTATTTTTTGCAGCTGTTAGCAATGTTTGTCTTTTCACCATCCTTCTCCGTCCCTGTTCTGCTACAAACTCATTAGTTAGGTTATTTGCTATTTCCCTTTATGTCTCTTGCATTCAGTATGACTTGTGTGTATTAAATTCTCCAATCCTCTTTCCTCATTATATATCCAAGAAATTTCAACTGTTTCTTTTTGACTTTAAGTATAAGTGCCCTTTCTGATTTATTTTCCTTAAAACTTCCTTGTTGCCCACATGTACTGTCCAAGGTATTCTCAGTGACATTTACCATTTAAAAAAAAATTTCAATGTAAAAAAAAAAAAAAAAAGGAATAAAATATATAGTAAAATACAGAACAATTACACAGCACTTATTTTGTTTAAATAATGTACTGACTATTTTTTTATCATGTGGCAATAATTGTAACTAAAAATAAGTAAGTAATGCACTAAAATAAGTGACCTAGTAGTCATTTTAAGTTCTCTGTTCTGAAATTATTAAATTATGGTTAAAGCATATGATTCTGTCTATATTTCTGTGATGAGGTATTATGTACAGTATTTACATTATTCGGACTATTGTCCTCATCTTTGTCGCCATATTTATCACAATGTTTCGGCTGTTGTATGCTCCGGCCTTCTTCAGGTGGTTGGAATTTCAAACTGAACCCTTTATTTCGATCACTGGTGTAGACTGTTCTAGTTCCATGTGCCATGTTTGATGGATGTCAGTTATCAGTTATCTCCTGCTAATTTTCCCTCTGAAAGTTCTCCACTGCCTTAACTGAGTATTGAACTCACACTCTTTGGGTCTGTGACTGGATCTAACCAACGCCTTTATCCACTGTGCCATGTGTCCTTGAGGAAATAAAGGGTTCAGTTCGAAATTCAAACCACCTGAAGAAGGCCGGAATGTACAACGGCTGAAACGTTGTGATAAATATGGCAACAAAAATGAGGACAATAGTCTGAATAATGTAAATACAAAAGCATATGATATTTAGATATATTTTAACATGGTAGTTTGAAGATTTTTAACCATTTCTGGCAATCAGCCAAACTTTTTAATTCTTACTATTTTTCACCTGATGCAAAGTTGAAGACCAAACAATGGAGAAGGCTATTAAATGAGGTTGTTGTACAGTGAGAGGGAGAGAGGTGCATGTTATGACAATATGTAGGATAGATAACAGTTGATCCTAGACTTGAGCAGGGCTTAGAAAATACTAACTGCATCCACTGCAGAAGAATTAAAACCTTGCAAAAGAGGCCAGCTTCAGGGTGTATACTTGCAGATTTGAGTGTAAGCATGACCAACATCTACCTTTTAATCTCGTTTCAAAGTGGGACAATTTCTACCTTTTCAGCTTTGGTATAATTTTGACCTTAAGATGATAGTGATCAGGGAAGCATCCTCTCAGGAGTCTGTTTTGCAATGCAGCAGTTCTGATTTTGTTCTATTCCTCCTGCCGTTTTTATCAGACACTGTCGTCAGTTTCTTTTCTTTATCACTGGTGATCTTTCAAAGATACGCAATTGGATTTAAAGCTGGATTTTGGATGGACAATGTCTTAATCTGTTTTCAGCACCTGCTATTTTAAAATATTCTTATAGATTACTGTGTTTACTTAGCCATATAACCAAATGAATGTGCCAACACCAGCACCATAGAACATTTTCATAAATACTCTTAACTCTCATTTGTGATGTTAAATATGGATAAATAGTCAGTGTCTCATGAAAATAAAGTCATGCATACCCAAGGATGTGCACCAAACCTCAGGCATGCCATTTCATCCATGTTTGCATCAGCATGTCTCTAATTATTTAGTTTGGACCTTAAAGCTAGGACCTGACATGACAAATACACAGTATCAAATCATGCACATTCCTTTTGTATTCCACTGGTAAGGAAGAAGTTCCACTCAGCTTTTTCTCCAGAACTTTTACTTTGTTGAACAGACTCCGGAGAAGATTTCCCTGATTATTATGATTTTAACCTCTTCATGTCTAAGGTCAACCATTATTTACCTGACATATCCTCACCCTTACAACAATCTAATTCAGTAACCCTCTACCTTGAGTGGTTCTTGGGCCTTGTATTAGATGAACAACAGTATAAAAGAAAATGTATCACAGATTTTCTTTCTCCAACACAGCTCAGTTTCAATGGCTTGAATTTTGAATTTCATTGCAGACACTTTTTGTTCATGCACCTGATTGACATTTTCTCTCTAACCATTGTGCAACAGGGTATTTCAATTCTGTTGTTCTATAGTTTCTATCATGACATGAATTCTTTTGATATCTGCCAAGTGACATGACCCCACCAAAATAATGATTTCTTCCATGACAAATATATAAGATTTTGCTTTATAAATTTTTAGAAACTTATACTATGTAGAGTGAAAAAATAAATATGAGTACTAAAGGATTAAATATATACAGTGAGCAGATTGCTAATCCAACCCCATTTTAAACTGATACAGAAGTGACTATATGATACCAGTGAAAGTTAATGTTATAAATAATATTTTACAAATGGATCCTCATGTAGTATGTACAGGTATCCACTGATTATTATAAATAGACAGGCAAATGCTTTTCTAAATATAATTGGATTGATGGATACTTGAGAAGATAGATACCAACAGACAAACATGGTCTCTGATAGCAAAGCCATACTAGCTTAATATTCAATAAGCCAAAAAAAATTAAGAAGCTTACTATATTCCACGCTGTATGACACACACCCAAATTTTTTTTTAGATACAATTCATGAAAAATATAAACTAATAAAAACAAGACAGTGAACTTCATACAGATACTGTAACATGAATATATCAGAAGAGAATAAAACTTATTTACTAATTTTAGTATATGCTGGTAAGATATGAATTGTATAAGAGACTATCAAAAGAATTTGTGCATTTTTTTTTTTTTGACAAGCCATTACTCCAAAGCTTATTTCATATACTTATCTGAATTGTTCTACTTGCAGGGCTTAGAAAATACTAACTGCATCCACTGCAGAAGAATTAAAACCTTGCAAAAGAGGTCAGCTTCAGGGTGTATACTTGCAGATTTGAGTGTAAGCATGACCAACATCTACCTTTTAATCTCTGGTTCAAAGTGGGCCAATTTCTACCTTTTCAGTTTTGGTGTAATTTTGACCTTTCTGAGTATAGTGCATAGTGAATAAATTTCTAGCTTTTCCACTCTAGCAATTAGCTACGACTATTATCTCCCTTTCTGACTCATGTAAACTGGACTTATCTTTACCTATCTATTAATTCAATATGATTTTTATCCCATAAGACTTACATTAAAAATTAAATAATCCAATAAGTTTTGATATGTGGCCAAATTAGCCAACTGTTAAAAGATTTGTATAATATTTGTAGTTCTGGTAGTTAATAATGCTGTAAGGAAAATACTAGAAACAAAGGTTGAGTGAAAAACAGGTTTAAAAACATGAGAGACGGATTAATAATACAGTAATAGAGAAAACTGTAGTTTTGTGTGTCAATGTGTACGACCCAACTGCTATGCCTTGTGATGACCCATCTACAACCCACTTTGTGAGAACCATTCCTATGAGCTGACATTCTACTCATACCAGAATAGTCCATGTTCAACAATTACTGAAGAGAAGGTCAGTCATTTTGCTACAGAACAACAATCTAACTACACATCAAAAGATTATCTTTTACTCTACTATACTATTTATATTGTTATATATTAGAGTGTATTGAAAATATTTTATTTATAAACCGTTTTTCCAGCAATTATTTGCCAGGCTATGTTGTTAACCATTTTTCCAACTTTCCTATCCAAATGAATCTATTTGTTAATGCAAACAAGTATTCTTAAATTTCCTAAACTTTCAAGTATTATTAAACATTTGCATATATGAAAGGCATGAGAGGAGGCAAATCGTAGTAATGGATAGTGGCTCAGATTGAGGAACTGGAGAGCCAAGTTCAAATTCCAGTTAAATCCATTACATTAACTTATATGCTAATACCCTTAGGAATGGTATGAATCCTCTTCTTCTAAGTTATGGGTAAATAGCATGACAGATCAGGTTCTATAGCTTTGGATGGAAACTGGTCTACTGCAGAAAGAAATGGTAACCTACTGCAGGAAAAAAAAAATCAGTCATGTATTGAAAGATAGATGATCACCAAAGTATGTATCATGCATGGCACATAACTGACTGACATGTGAAAGATGATTTTTTTTCTGCTACTAAAATCTACTTATTAGTTAAATAAGGCATGGAGAAATACTTTTAGTTATGTAATGGTGCATAAAAACAAATAATACAGAAATATTTCCAATATTTCATAAAGAAACAAAAAGACACAAAACTTAAAGTATAAAGAAAAACAAATAAAGTAGGTTGGAAAATTCAACTATGATAGTCAAATTCATTCATTGTTGCCAAAATTTTCAATTTTTGATAATTCATAACTATCATCTTTGCATTAAAAAAACAAATTGGGAAAAATTTTATCTCCACCAAAATCCAGTTCATTTGTGCACTGAATATTTCTACTACATCTGTTCTGATGCTTCTGCTATGTATCTAGAGATTAATGATAAAATCCAAAGGAAGATCTGCTCTGTTATCAGTCCTGACCTGGCATATTAGCTTCAATCACTTTCCCACAATCATAACATAGCTTCCTTGTGCTTTTTCTATAGGTATTTTCATAGCATTTGTTCTGATGAGCTCTCCTCTTTGGTACCTCATCTTTATGAATTTAAGCATAGCACTAGATTGGCAGCTAGGTCCCACCATTTTACTGTCAAAATTGCAAGATAATAGTTGCTTCTCTTTGGCTTCTTTTCTGTGGAAATCTCTTCCAGCTTATTGCTTTCTTGTAAACTATAATCTTCAAAAATTCAACGGCATCATCAATCATCACCTCCTGTTCCTCAAATCCTTTGTCTTTTCTCCTCAGTTTCTTTCACTCTCAGGTTCTTCCTGAATCTTAGTGGCTTTATCACTCTGCTTGGGGTGAAATGATTAAAGGAAATTACTTAATCCATACTTCTGAAAGACTTGACAATAATCTCTTAACTGATATATTTATGTAAACATCTACCAGGAACCTAATATCCCCCTCACTATTTCAAGGGGTTTCCTTGCTAGAGTAATATACTGGTAGGTTTTTAATTGCTAAGTTGCATTTTTAAAAATGTACAAATTATGAAATACAGTAATCTGAAAAGCAATCAAGGCAAATGCAACAGATGTTACACATATCATAGAGGATGATATATAAGCATCACAGCTACACAGGCAGTTGTAAAGGAATGAGGAGACAAAGTGTGCAGCTGTTGACCTCATCAGTGAGCAAGAGACATTAAGATTAACAGATTATGTCAAACAAAATGAAAATATCAAAGAATTCTATTTCAAAGCTACAATGAAATCATTATTTTGTAAAGCAACCAGTAAAATAGTAAAGTACATTTAAAAAAATGCATTTCCAATATGGCCATAATTGTCAAAGCAAACATTAAACTGGTTCAAATATTCTCCATTGCCTGGATTAAAAAAAATTTAGGGACAAGGATTGCTTGATTGATTTAACATGTCAATCCTTATTGGGTTATTTAATGGCAAAATCAGTCCTTTTTAATTGTACTTTAGTATATAAGTCCCTACTTGTTTCAAGGATATGTAAATATTGTTTATTTATATTTGAGTCTGTAAACATTTATTTCATTCCAGCATATATATTGTTTGTTTATATTTGAGTCTGTAAACATTTACTTGGTTCAGGGATAGGCAAATATGAGTCTAGATTGGAGCTTTTAAACATTTACCTGGTTTGGGGATTTACCTCAGTTCCTAGGAACTGGCAGCCAGACAACCTGCACATGTGATTTGATTACAGTGGTGATGGTTTTCTGCAGAACCAACCACTCTCTTTGAAGAGCCAAACACTGAGACCTGGTGCACTATGTGTCACAAGGTCCCCAAATGACCTTCCACAGGTTTTGAATTCAGAGTTGTCCTTCTCCTAGACCATTTGCTATCCAAGGCTATAGAACCCAGTCTGTCCTGATATTTACCCATAGCTGGTGGGAGAAGAAGAGGATTCATTCCTTTCCCAAGCACATATTATAGCACATTCCTTTCATCCTTGGATATTTTAATTCCTACATAATATCATCTATGTTTACATTAGAGTAACATTTAAAAATTGCTATCAGTTAGTTATGTGCCATGCATGATAAATGCTTAAGTGATCATGTATCAAAAGATACATGACTGATGAGGCAGATTTTTTCCTGCAGTAGGTTGCCATTTCTTTCTATGGTAGACCAGTTGCCATCCAAGGCTAAAGAACCCGATCTGTCCTGCTATTTACCCATAACTGGAGGGAGAAGAAGAGGATTCACACCTTTCCCAAGGGTATTAGCACATAAGTGAATGCAATGGATTTGACTGGAATTTGAACTCGGCTCTCCGATTCCTCAATCTGAGCCACTATCCATTACTCTACCATGCCTCCTGAAAAATTGCTATACTTATGTTTTATTGTGTTAAAAAAAATTAGATTTCTTAATAATCCACTACTACTTGTACAAGACTATGCTTGATGTATGTAAATAAAATTAAATTTATTAGTACTTTCATTTACAACTGTGTTATTTAAATACTCACAGAATGACATCTATAATTTTGATAGCGTTACCATTTTAAATTGCTTTTCCTTTGGTGCCATGCATGATTCACACTTGGGCAATCATGTCTCTTTTTGATTCATGACTGGCTTCACAGAAAAATTCTGACAGTGAGTTGCTGTTACTTTCTGTGGCAGTCTTGTTGCCAACCAAAGCTCTACAACCTAGTCTTCACTGCAATTTAACCCATAATTAGGGGGAAAAGAGATGGATTCATACCTTTCCCAAGAGTATTTGCATCTAAATGAATATAATGAACCCAGTGAGAACTGGAACTCAGCTCGCCGATTAACAATTCCAAGCCATTATCCATTACACCACTAACACATCCAAGCTTACAGCACCTAGTATTCTCAAGCAGTCACCCTTCTAGTTACTGACCAGGCTTGACATTGCTTAACTTTGATGACTGTACAGGAAATGACATTTCAATGCTATATGGTCATAATCCCAGGTTTTATTTTTAGGTTTACTTTGAAGCAAACTGATTTCTGTTGTTACTTTTCACTTTTCTTCTTCTATATGCCTCAGAACATAAGAGATAAAATCTCTCCACAGCTTCCTGTTTTAAGCAATTTTTGTCCACTGTCTCTGTTCTGTCATCCATTTACTCAAACTTGTTAAGTAGGTTCTTTACAGTTTCCCTCTGCACTTCTTAACTTCAATATGTCTTGTGAGTGTTAAATTCTTCAAGCCTCCCTCCTTCATGCATCTCGGATATTTCAACTGTTTCTTTCTAATTCTACGTATTCTTTTCTTAATAATCTAAATATTTTAGGAAGTCAGGAACTGCTGACAAGTAGTTTAAGTCATGAACTAAAAGCTTTACACAAACAAGTTTATTTGGAAAAGATTAAAAAAAAAAAGAAGAGCTCCACCCATTTAAGTATAAACATTCTGTTTACCAAAATTTTGATTTCTGTCTGGTACAATTTCTTGGGTCAAGTTATAGAGTGACATAATATATACTCATAATTCAATTATTGCTTATCTAATGTAGACAATATATACATTTTGGGGATTGAAAATCTTTGAATGATGGAATGAAATGTGAACCAAAGTTTAAAACAGACAAAGAAATAAATTGAAATAACTGCCTGGGGTCAGGGAGGAATGGTACAGTGAGTTTCAAAGTTTGGGAATAAAAGAAAGGAGAAAGAAAGGAAGGAAAAATACTTAGTGCCAGAAAAAAATGTGTCAAAAGGATGGTTATTCCTTTGACACTACTATTAGTGTATACACTTTTAACTCCCTTGGCAATGTTTATTGACAAGACTATAAAAATATGTGAACCAAGTACAAAGTGATATTTATTATTTATTTTTATAAAAATTTATTATGCACAATTTTATAAAGAAATAAATGTGAAAAGAAATCTTTTTATTCAAAAATTTATTAAAAAAAATTGAAAAATTATTAAAATATGTATACCAAATACAATGCAATATTTATGGTAAAAATTACAGACACTCTATAATTAAACACAAAGAAAACTTAGTCCACGCTATGGATAGGTAGATACACACCTAAAATATTGAGTGTTTGTGGTCTTGTCTAAAATCTGAAATTAAAATAATGTTTGGTTAAAAGGAAGAGACACTCTCAACCTATTTTAGTGAATTTATGTGCTGATAACAAATAAAAGAAATGCTCAGAAAATGTATTCTTCCCATATTTTATAATTACAGTTATCTGTCATCATGGGTTTATTTAAATCATCTTGTTCATAGACATTTTTATAAATTTATGAATAAAAAAATTTCTTTATAAAATAGTAAATAATAAATATTTCATTATAGTTGGTTCATATATTTTTATCATTCTGTAAATATAAAATTACCTTACAGGGTCTTCTTTAGGTTAAGCAATATGGCTTTCGCTTCTTTAGAGCAATTGCCGATGTGTTAGCAGTTATTGTTGAAAGAGTCTCTCAAGCTTTAGATAAGAATGATGAAAATTGAGCTGTTGCTTTGGATATCTCGAAGGCATTTGACAGGGTTTGGCATATTGAACTTCTTTACAAGTTGAAAGGTTATGGTATTTCTGGACAAATTTTTGAACTGATTCAGTCTTTTTTATCAAATTATAAAGTTCTATAGGCTCTAATCAACTCTGAATTGGTTAAGTATCTTGCAATGCAGAGTCTTCCTTCAGATATGGCTTTCACTTCTCTAGGTCAACTGCTGATGTGTTAATGGTTATTGCTGAAAGAGTCTACCAAGCTTTACATAAGAATGGTGAAACTTCAGCTGTTACTTTGGATATCTTGAAGGTATTTGAGGGGGTTTGGTATGCAGGTCTTCTTTACAAGTTGAAAGGTCATGATATTTCTGGACAAATTTTTGAACTGAGTCTATCTTTCAGTCTTGCATCTTAGTTATGGTATTGCCTTGTTTGGGGTGAAATGATTAAAAAAAACATTATTGTGAAAGAATATCTAATGTCTAAGTGTTGACAACAAGTCAATTCTCAAGAATAAAGAAAATGAATAAATCTGCTTTCATATGTTTGCATTTTATTAAAATTCTTAAAATCATTGCTTTTTAAAACAATAAACATTGCTGAGGGAGTCAAAAGTGCATACAGTAATAGCGGAGCCAAGGGAATAACTGTCCTTTTGACACATACAATTTTTTTGCAGGCACAAAGGTTAAATAATATCCCATAAAGAAAGGAGAAACACAGAAATTATACAAGGAAAGGAAAACAAAAGACCCTTAAACACAATAAAAAAAAGGAAAGGAAAAGTCAATAAAAAAAAGAGAAGAGTCCTCCTCATACCATGTTGGGTAGGGAACCACAGCAGCACCAAACTAGTGCTGTTGCTGTGGTTGTGGTTTTCATAGTAATTACGTTTTTTGGAGTAGAGTTGTTAGCTCCATGCCAACTGGCTTGAATTCAGAGCTATCATTCTCCTAGACTAGTTGCCAACTAAGGCTAGAGAGCCCAGATTGTGTTGCTATTTGATCCATAACTAAGGAAAGAAGAAATATATTCATACAATTCCTAAGGGTATTTGTGCAAAAATAAACTCAGTATGAATTGAAAAATCATTTTTTTTTCATATTAAGAGTGAATAAAAGTGAATAGGAATGAAAAATGAGTAAAAGAAACTAAAGATGAATGGACATAAGAAATAAGTGATGAGTGGAGAACATCAAAAAGAAAACATTGGACAGAATAAAAAAAGAAATGAAAAAGAAAAATTAAATAAGAAGAATAGATATTCTAAATATATATCTACATAGCTTTGCGTGATACAAGGCCACTTATTTAAGATGCTCCTGAGGAATAGACTCATAACACAATCATAAGAGACAAAGATAAACTCATTCATCATTACTAAAAAGGAGTATCAAAGTAAAATGATATATAGTTGTTTACAAAGTTTAGTTACATCTGGCACAAGACCATTTTGTATGGGCTATTGAGGATCAAATTCACAGCACAATGGTGGGCTAAAAAATATTACTAAACATTGCCACAGTAAAACATTCAAAATTATGCACCATTTGTACAGTGGTAATGGTTATAAATAAACAATGACTTGATACTAAGAAAAAAATTAATAAGGCCCTCAATAGTGCTAATGAAAGCATCTTAATATTAAAAAAGGCATCTAAGGAACATTTCAGCCAAGCCTTCTTCAGAGGTAAATCATTGGAAAAAACAATTTGGTTTTATTAATCCTAACAAAAACAATGAAAACATTTAGAGGACTTATGTATATATATTTTAGGCTTAGCAATGTCTGACATAGGGCTACTTGTATGGGGCAATTTTGAAGATAGAATTAATTGCTGCAGTCGTAACAGGGTGCTAAAATTAGCTTGCTTACCACTAACCCCACAGCAGGATGACAAATGAAAGTTTGCATAGACTATAAAAAAAGATCTGAATATCAAAAAAATGATGATGAAAATTAAAATTTCAATAAATTTTTAACTTGATATCCTCTTTTCTCTGAAATTGGCCTTTTTATATATTTTTTATTTTTTGCCAAATAAAAATGCAATTACTGATAAACATAAATTAATTGATAAAAAATGTTACAATTATTATTGTTGGATTTAAAATGAAAACTGGGATGATATCTTTCTTATTTTAGAACAAGCACATATTTATTATTATAAATCAATAATGAAAAAAATATTTTTGTTTAAACCTATTTATATGTAACCCTACTATCACCTGTAGTTTACAGTAAAAAAAAAAATGCATATTATTTTCAAGAAATTACAGTATGTATATTTATTCTTATTCCAAACAAGGAGGAATACATGCTAATCTTTATATATATATATCTATATATATATATATAATATGATAAAGTAAATTGGTAATCCATATGGATAATTCCAGGGAGGATATAAATCTCAAGAGCTCAATGTAATAAACAGAGCAAGTGATAATCAATTAACAAATCGGAGACTTCAGAAAGCCATGGTAATATTTCATTTTGCAAAATTGAATTATCGATTTCGCTTCATCAGACCAGGCAGTTTCAAAACAATGAATGGATTCAAAAATTCTTCCAGGAATCAAACGAAAACATATTCACATACATCTACACATGTTTTCACATAAATGGGTTCACACATTTGTATATAAACACGCATACTCACATATTTATCTATTTGTATTCATAAACACTTATACACGTATTTGATGAGTATATTCCTAAATAAGTATTTAGGTAACATGTAAGATGTCCTCAAATACATTATTAACTGTATAACTGTAAAAGGGGTAATTAAGGGTGTTTTCCATCAAGTGTACCCAGATATATACACAATGTGTTGTAATCTATGCACCTACTCATTAGAGAATACAACATATAGCACATGAATACACACCTGTACCTATCTACAGACAGGGGCATACATGTACACAAATACAAAGGCAAAGAAGTACAATAGTATGCTAGTGCATACACGTACATGAAGAAGAGAGATGTGTAAGCGATAGATGCCCAGGTAAGAGCGTTTTTTGTCAAGTGCGGTCACATGTGATGAGGGGAGGAGAATTACATAATGGATCATAGGGGGAAATTCTGACTATGCGATTTATTACATTATTTGAAAAGCATTAAGTATAAAAAAACTAACAGAAAATCAATAAAATGTTATTTAATATAGGAATAAATATACTAAACAAATATAAATAAAACATCAAAAATCATTACACAACATGAACTGTCATGTGAGGACATGACACATTTTTAAAAAAATGTCTTGATAGGAAAAATGAGGAAACTGACATAACATAGAAAACAATCTCTTATGGCCTATGAAAGAACTCAGACACTGGACAATTTATATTTAAACTTTCACTGTAAATCAGGAAAATGGTTCAAAATATAGAAAAAAAGACAAATAAAATCATTGAAGAATTTTTGTTAACTAGATTTTATTTATTTATATAAACAAGGCCATGAAGCCACTAGGATGCAAGGGGTTACTGAGTGTTAGAAAATATGACAAAAACTACTATTAAGGAGAAATGTCAATAAAAGAACATGAATTAAGAAGACAAAAGATAACAATTGACATTGCATTTACATTCTGATTGGGAAGTAAAAAGCCAGAAGAGAGTTCCCCAAGTAAGAATTGCTATAGAAGAAACTGTTATTATAGAACTTAGGGTTACATCTAGCCATTTTAACTGTAAAATGATGAGACTTTGCTACCAATATAGTCAGTCAATTATGTACCATACATCATACATGCTTAGGTGATCATGTATCTTTCGATACATGACTGATGCAGCAGATTTTTTTTCCTGCAGTAGGTTGCCATTTCTTTCTGTGGTAGACCATTTGCCATCCAAGACTATAGAACCCGGTCTATTTTTCTTTTTACCCATAGCTGGGGGAGAAGAAGAGGATTCATACCTTTCCCAAGGGTATTAGCATGTAAGCAAATGTAATGGATTCAACTGAAATTTGAACTTAGCTCTCCGATTCCTCAATCTGAGCTGCTATCCATTACTCAACTGTGCCTCCAATGTAGTACTGTACTTAAATTCATAAAGTCTAGGTGCCATAGAGGAAAGTTCATCAGAGCAATTACCTTATATTTATAAATACACAATTATCAAAGTGTAAATTTGAGGTGAAAGTTTAAGGAATTTAGTAAAACCAAATTTAGTGTAGACTCTTACCAATACCCTTTGTGAGATCAAAAGCGGCCAATTTCAAAGAAGACGGCAGAAACTAAGTTTTAGTATAAGTAATTATTTCCATTATCATATTCGCAAACGTATTTGGTAGCATCTTACATATATAAATAATGTTTATATCTACATGTGCAAACTTAATTTTATGCTTTACTCCATTTAACTCAAAGCTCAGGAAAAAAAAATCTTGTTTTTTTTTTAAACTAATGTTGATGACTAGCTACAATCTAGACATCAACCTAAAATAAGCTTTAGGTGAGAAATGCTTTCATTTCTAAAAAAGTAAAAAAAGAATGGAAAATTATCTTACATTTCCATTCTTATTTTACTGCAGTCATAGACTATCATCAGATCAGTGAGCAACGAAGAAGAACAGAGGATCTTGTTTCTACCTTCTAGTTATATCCAAGAACATTACCCAAAATAAGATGAGGAAATGAAAATCATTACCTTCTCTCTTCTAAACTGACTCTAAACATCACCTTTCTGATGCTTAATATCTGAGCCTAACTTTTGTTCTCTTTTAGAGAATCAGAAAACATGTAGTACCTTGTTTACCCTCAACTAATTACAACCAGTTCCTGTGATCTAAAAGATGAAGCTTTTAAGTTGAAAAGAGAAGCAAATATTTCTGCCAGAATTTCTGAAGCGAGGAGTTATCATCATTTACATTTGGACTTATATCCTCATCTTTGTTGTTATCTAAAGTTTTTAGCTATTGTGCCCGCCAAACTTCTTCATATATCTGTTAATCTAAGTAAACTTTGTGGAATTTCAAGTTAAACCTCTTATTTAATATATAGGAGCTATATCATTCTCATTCTGTTCTTTATGTGTATGGAGATCTCATCTTTTTTTCTTATTTTAGTACTGTTTAATTATTGCTCACTATAAAACAAGACATTCCAAGAAATGGATAACAGAATGAGAACAACCTACTCCTATTAATTAAATAAAGTGTTCAGTTCAAAATTCCCTGAAGGTTATCTGAATTAACAAATAAATAAGGCTGCAGAGTACAACAGCCAAAACAATTTGATAAAAACAACAAAGATGAAGACATTAGTCCTAATAAAAATAACAATGTAAATGTTTCTTTCTTATTCTGCACTGATGGTAATAGTGAATGTGTTTGCATATTGGTCTATAATTACATATTGTTGTTGCCAAGAGCATCTAGAGAAAATAGCAAATCCTAAAATTGTATCCCTGTCCAAACAACTGATATGTTACTTTTCTATGAGATCAATTTCATAAATTTTGTACAAAACTCTACTTCCCTATGTTGTGCAGGGGAATGGTTACAATGCCAATTGGCTCAGAATAGTAGTACAATGGGATATGTGGTCATTGAGCTCCCAATACTGTATACATAAAGAAAGAAAACCTTGAAGAATTTAACACTCATAAGACATATTGAAAGTAAGAGGAGGAGAGGTAAACGGCAAGTCATGTAATGAGTTTGTGTGGATAACTGGAAGGGATGGTAAAAGGGTGTAAATTGTTTAGAAAGGACAGAGAGTTGTGGAGATCCATGATTTAAGGAGACACTGTACATAAGATAAGGATGATGGCTTGTCTGATTTAAATATAAACTGCTCAATGCTACTCAGGCCATGTCCCATATCTTTTATAGATGTCATGCCACTGAATCTTGCAATTCCTTTAGTTTGTACATGTAAAGAGGAGTGAAGGAGTAATAATGTTGTTGTTGTTGGTGGAGAAATAAAAAACAGCATTAAGAGAAGAGTTAATGCACTTTAGTTGTATTATTGTGATAATGACTTGAGATCTAAGCCATAAGTTCCTAAAGAGTTCAAAGTTAGGTGATTTTGGACAAAGCAAAGCAACTCTTAATATTGGCTTATATTTCTCTTGTCTTGTTTTTGTTGCTTTGATAGAAAAACAATGATGCTAGCATTAATTCTTGACCACTAATACTAATATTTTTCCTTATTTTCAATGCAAAATTGGGAGTGAATGCCAAAATTTCCTCAAAACATATTTAAGTTAAAAATAAATTAAGAATTCAATACTTAGTGATCATTTTGTTCTCTCAAACGAAAATTTCATTAGAAACAAAAAATAAAAAAAGAGTGCTAAACTATTATGCTATATCATTCTATATGACAGTGAATGCTGAACAATTTCTTTACAGATTAAGAAGATATTTGAAGCATGGAGTAGTAGTTCTACAGAAGGATGATGAGAATACCACAGACTGAACATGCGAATAACAAGGAAGTTTTTAGGAAAATAGAAATGAAAAGGACATTGCTTATGATCAGAAAGAGATAGTTGAAATTTCTGGGATGCTTAATGAGGAAAGAAGGGTTGGAAAATTTAACATTCCCAAGATATATTGAGGACAGGAGGAAGCAGTGAGTAACATACCGACTGGACACTATTTACATTACCTCATCTTTGTCGCCATATTTATTACAACGTTTCGGCCGTTGTACACTCCAGCCTTCTCCAGGTGGTTGGAATGTCGAACTGAACCCTTTATTTCACTCACTGGGGTAGACTGTTCTAGTTCCATGTGCCATGTTTAATGGATGTCAGTTATCAGTTATCTCCTGATAATTCCCCTCTCCAAGTTCTCCACTGCCTTAACCGAGTATTGAACTTGGAGAAGGGAATTAACAGGAGATAACTGACATCCATTAAAAATGGCACCTGTAACTAGAACAGTCTATACCAGTGAGCAAAATAAAGGGTTCAGTTTGACATTCCAACCAACTGAAGAAGGCCAGGGCATACAACGGTCGAAACATTGTAATAAATATGGCAACAAAGATGAAGACAATAGTCCAAATAATGTAAATAGTGTACATAACACCTCATCTCAGAAATATAGACAGATACTGAAAGGCCGAAACGTTGTAATAAATATGGATACAAAGATGAGGACAATAGTCCAAATAATGTAAATAGTGTACATAATACCTCATCTCATAAATATAGACAGATACCGAATGGACTTGTGCAAATAAATAGCAGAACAAGAACAGGGAGGGATAGTAAGTGAATAAACATTAATTAGTACTAAAAAAGATAGGAAGATGTAGAGGGCCATGATTATCCATGTCTTGAAGGGACATGGTACAAAAAAGAAGCATAGATAATGTGTTGATAAAAAAATTTCCTGCATGATCTTTATTTTACAAAATCTCTCATTGAAAATCTGAAGATGAATTGTGAAGAGGCATTCCAAAATGTAAGAAGAAAGAAATCGGAAATTTCATAAAAAAAACAAAAACATTGTTAAACTGTTATGTAATATTGGTCCTCTTATATGGCAGTGGATGCTGAACAATCTCCTCACAGATGAAGAAGACACAGAAATGTGGTTTTACAGGAGGATGAGGAGAATACCATGAATTGTGCATGTGAGTAACAAGGAAGTTTTAAGGAAAATGGAAAGCAAAAGGACAATTATATTTAAAATCAGAAAGAGATTTGAAATTTCTAATGCACATAATAAGGAAAGAGGGCTTGGAAAATTTGTCACTCTTATATTAAAGACAAGTAGGACAGAGGAAAGCAGAAAGTAACCTGTATAATGAGTTTGTGGAAATGGATGGCAGAACAGGGACTGAGAAGTATGGTGAAAGACAGACCTTATTAAGAATTGTAGAGGTCCATGATTGCTTTTGTCCTGAAGGGACACAGCACATAGAAGACCATAAAGTATTTTCTTGTTCATGTTGAAAATGAAAAATAGTTAAATTAGTAGTGAAGTAATGGTAAAGTAAGTGGGTAGGTGTAAGAGCAACAAAAACCTAGATCATAGCTAGCTGGCATTAATTTACAATTATTTTTAAAATTTCTAATAACTTCATAATCATACATGCTTAAAAGTTAAAACTTTGCAAATTAATAAATTGATATATGTTTTAAAGGCTGAGTAATTTTGATCATTTTCCATAAATTATAAAACAATTAAATCTAAAGTTGTAGGGATGTTTTTTCTTAATAATTTCCAATAAAAAAAGGCTGTTTTTGATTTTATCTAAAACAGATTAATTACTAAAGTATGTTCTCAAAACGTTTCTGCTATAATTCAAATCTGTTTAATTTGTTTTACCAAATATTATTAGGTTGGTGCAAAAATAATGACGTAATAATGTCGTTTTTTGACGTTATGTCAAAAAATGACATTATTACGTCATTATTTTTGCACCAACCTAATAATTTATACAGATTTTTAATGAATTCTTTTACAAACACTACAACCAAATAACAAACTGCATCACTTGAACACTTTTAACAACAGCAATGACAATAAAAATGGTAGCAGATTTAACTAGAAGAGAAAATAATGATATAGTCAAGATATTAACTTTCTACACTACAAACAACAAAAGGTTTGGTAGGAAACTCCCATCAGTACAAGAGTGATAACAGTGAACTTGAAAAAACCAATTTGCCCCAAAAGTATTTTAATAAAAATGTTTTTATAAAGTTCAACTTAAATTAACACAACTGTTTGGCCAATGTATGCTAAATGTTTCCTGTATGGAAACAGCTAATTTCCCATTACAATTATATATTGTTCTTCAAGTTATACTGCTAAGGACACTCTAAAGGTCGAGTTGGAGATGCCATCTTTTTTTCCTTTCTATTTTCAAATAGTAGCATTATTACTATAAAATTTTTTGCCTTTCTTTCATTTACTTACTTTTTTTTAATTTATTCTATATTCTACTCATTGCACAGCTTTAATAAATGTAGTTCAATTGCACAAGCTTTTCTTTTTAAATTTGTTAAATAAAGGTTTCAAATCAATAAAAAAATAAAGTAAAAAAGGTAACAGGCACACAAATTTGCATGTACAGGTTTCCATACATCCTGACTCCATGAAAATGCTTTTCATATAATGATCTATCAATGTACAATAATTGAGTCTCTTAGTTGCTAAATGCTTATGAATAAATGAATTTATAAACACAAGTATCCATGGAGGATGGCAGTTCAAATAGAAATAATATCAATAAATACGCATTAACAAATTTCTGATAGCAAAAGCATGGAATTTATCAAGTCATTTTTTTATAAAATTTTCCAAATAAAAATTCAATTTGACACAAGGTTATATATATTTATTTTAGGATATTAAAACAACATGTAAAAATCGCTTCATAATTGCAGTCATGTTTCAATGCATATCTGTGTATATATATATATATATATATATAAACTTTTACATACGGTCAAAACAATTACTCTTGACAAAGATGCATTTTTGTTTTGATGTAGAAGCATCTTGATGAGTGAGGAACAAAGATAATTATGAATGATTCTATTTAAAAATGTTGCCCATGGAACATCACTTTCTTTTTCTCATTATTCAAATTGTTTTCAGAAAAACTATAAGGAGAAACACCATAAAACATCAAAACAAAAATGCATCTTTGTCATGAGTGATTGTTTTGTCCATATGTAACAATTTATAATAAATAATTATTGCTCTACTCGTGGTATTGAACACTCTTTTGAATTAATGCTACAAATGTTTGAATTTATATTCTTTTTGTTCTGATTAAATTTGAATATATATATTAAACAGACAAAACCACATATTTTTTCCCCTGAAAGGTAACCATTTTCAGGCAAAACCTAACCTGAAGAAACGTTGCTGACTAGTAAAATTTTAATGAGAATCACAGAGTAATAGACAAAAATATATAAAATAGCACACATTGAGTGAAGTTGCTAATAGTGCTCGAAGTATATTAATAGAGATATAATTTATATCAATAATAAATATATATTTTTTTCTTCATTGGTAGCACAACATATATATATATATAATATATATATATATATATATATATATATATATATATATATATTAGTTGGTTTGGTGTGAGTTTGTGACCCTGGGTCTCAGGCTATTTGCGATCATCATTGCAAATAGTGTGAAACTCAGGGTCACAAACTCACACCAATCTAACTAAATATGTTTGCTTTATCACTGATATTGAGCACTTTCCAATAAGTACTGTGCATATATAATATATAAATAATATATATAAAAAATTGCATATATATATATATATATATATATATATATATATATAAAAATACACATTTTATATATATATAAGGGTTTTTTTTAATGGAATTATTCTTTTTAAAATAGATGTGGGCTAAAATAAGTATTATATTTGATACCATATCAAATCACCCCTGCCATATATTAGGTGTGTGCAAAATTTCTCAGCAATTTCTTGTTTGAAAATTCATCTGAATACACAGCAACCAGTTTCCTGAATAAAAGGAAAAAAAAAATAAAAAAACACCACCACTGGAAATGTTTGTACAGAAATTACATTTAATATAACAGTTTATGGGATTTAATATGATGGTATCATCGAATATAATGTAACAGTATTATGAGATTAGGCTCTGTAAAAATAATTGACTACAGAGTACCTGAATAAAAGCGATCAAATATATACAAAAACTGGGTGATTTTTTTCTGGTCATTTTTTTTTTGAGGATAAAAAAACAGTCATGTATGCTATAAAATATGGAAAAAAACTTGCACAATCAAAAGATTTTTAAATAAATAGTGAATACTCCTATTAATTTCAGCATATGAGAGCCCAGCAGTTCAATTTAGAACTGAACCTTTAGACAAACCACACAGATAATTTGATTATTGTGGTGAAAACCTATGTAAAACCAGCTGCCCTTTTCAGAACTACCAAATGGTGCACTATGCATCACAAAATTTCTAAATAGCCTTCCTCAAATTTGAATTTCTTATAGATTAGCTGTCAACTAAGGCAAGATAGCTCAGTCTACCTTGCTATTTAATCCATAGCTGAATGAAAAGGAATTCATGTCTTTTCCAAAGGAATTACAGTGAATGAAACTGAATCAATAAGAATTTGAACTCTGCTCGCAAACATCATTGTCCATACGAATAACAATCACTCTATCTATACAATCCACAAAACATGAAACAAAAGAATCATGTCATAGAGAAAATTATTTGAAAATTAATAAGCGTACTATACCAAATAAATACCATGCGAGGGAGAAAGAAGTTTAAGGAAATAATTTAATCATGCTGATACTTGTGTTTGATACACAAGTATTAGGAAAATTAATGACAAATTGGAAAAAATTGTGTGACATGTTTCATCCTTTCAGACTAAAGTGATGTTTACATTGATGTAACTGCAATATACATGGAGGAGAGTTGATGCTAAAGTTTTAAACTTTTAAATTTAAATTTCTTTTTTTTTTTATAGGTTTCGATATATAGTCTACCCAATTTAATTAATTTCTTTTTCTTTATCACTTTTTTTATTAAGTATTTTACATTGTGATGATAGAACATCTGCCAAGAAAGGTGAAATGTTGTATGATCTGGACATAAATTTACTGTGGATGATCTAGCAATTAAAGTACTTTCTATACGCTTTCATCTTAGTAAATTGCTTTCTCTTTTAATTAAAAGTAGCTTTATTTAAATCAAAATTATGATCAAATTATTATGGTGTGTAGCTAATGTATTTGCTGTTTTGTAAAAGATTCCTTTTGTGTTCATATAATCTTTTATTTAAATTTCCTGAGGTTTCTCCAATGTATTCCTTGTGGCAATTATTACAGGTGATAGAGTAGATTCCTCCTTGGAAGTTTCAGTTTATTATTATTAATTCTTTTATTGTTTTAGAAGCACCAGTAACAAATTTTTATTTTAAGTTTACATTTTTTTCCAATTTGTCATTTATTTTCCTAATATTGTTCTGGTAAATAAAAATTTGTATATCATTTTCTCCCATACACAAGAATACTGCATCATAGTAAGCACTCTCCATGTACATACAGGTCTGTATTTTAAATAGTGGAGACAAGGGATTATGGAGTCTTTGTTTTAATTCTTCTCTTCTAAATCAGTCTTCTACATAAACATGATCATCATTAGCAAGTCACATGTCCAGACTTGTATGAATGGAAATAATAGTAATTAGACTGAGACTAGTACTACACCAATCATTGCTATTAATTCACCTGTTACTTCAATTAATATGCATGCACAAGCAGTGATTAACTAAAGTAATTATCATCCAAGATGCCTCATGTCCTTGCATAAAACCTGAAAACATTATTACCCGATGAATCTAAATGAAATCTACAAAAAGATAAAAAAAATACTAACATGACATAGCTAATATCAGATAATATCAAATTGTTTAGTTACTAAAGTGCTTCTAAAATCTTCAATATCCCTGGAGATTATCCAACATTTCTGGCATCACTATGAACTGTGTATTGTTTATGTCAAATCATGCTGAAGGCATGAATTCTCATTTGACCACTAAAATTAAGCAATGTTGGGCCTGGTCAGTATTGAGATAGGGGATGGTTTGGGGACATCAGTTAATGTAAGCATTACAGGAATAAACATTGACAAAAAATTCCCCCTTTGAAATACAGGAAGAGTACACAAGGACTGATTGTTGTTTCAGATCATATCTTAGATCTGCTTGACAGAAGAACATTGCGATCAACAGCAAAGAAATACTAATGTTAATATTAGCCATTTTTTTTATAAGGAAACATTTGGAATTCATAAACTGCACAGCCAGTGCCATTTTGTGATGAAATTTATAAAATATTTCTATCAAAAATATTTTTCAAGAAAATAGGTTTCTCAAGTCAGGTAGTTGTTACTCTTTTCAGTATTGATGTAAGTTTCCTTTCTCACCTTTTGTTTGAAATAGTGTGGAAGGTCAAAATCATCATTATTTTCTCTTTGAATTACATGTGATATCCATTTTAGTTGTCACTGCTGTTGGTAGTCCTCAAGTGCTGTGGTTTCTGTTATTTGGTACAGTTCTTTCTTTGTGATTCTGTAGCACCAGTCCACAAGTTTCAAAATATGGTTCTCATTTATTATGCAGGCTTATTCTAAAATTATTTTTAATTTAACTGTTCAAAATGGTGATGGTGAGATTAGCCATTTCCTTATAAGGAAACATTCAGAATTCATTGACCAAAAAGCATTACTGTTAGTTGAAATTTTTAAATCTTTTTCTTAAAAATTCCCCCCCCCCAAAAAAAAAACATGTTTCTCAAGTTCACTGTTATTGCTCTTTCTAGTATTGATGGGAATTTCCTTCCCAACTATTTGTTTGAAGTAGTGTGGAGTGTCAACATTTTGATTATGTCATTATTTTCTCTGAGTTACATTTGTTATATATTTTAGTTGTTGCTGTTGTTGAAAGTCCTCAAGTGGTGTGGTTTCTGTTATTTGGCACAATTCTTTGTGATTCTGTAGCACCAGTCCTTTGAGATCCAAAGTTACTGACTCTAAAAGTGAGATAAATGCAACTTTGAGTATGAGTTGCAACCATTAATTGTACAAATAAATCATTCAAAATGCAACTGAAAAACTGATTCATAAAGGTCATATGAGGATGATTCAATTAGGAGGAGTATGTGTATTATTATGTGGCAGTGAAATAACCTGGATCAGTGAGGAAATGTTAAAAATGATCAAATCTAATAAAAAGTGCTGGTAAAACTTGCCTGTCGACCACTATTAATTGTGACTTGTATATAAATCTGATCTTAATTTTTTTAATTGTTTTTTTTATTGCAGTTTTACTTGATAAGCAATTAAGAAGTTCTTCATGAGACTCAAGTTCATGTACCCTTTGTCTTGGAGAAATCTAGTTAATGTTATCAGCTGCTCTTACTGTCTGAGCTACAGGGAACTGTACTGTTGGCAGAAGATCAAATATAACCTTTTAAACTTAACCTTCACCATCAGAGTGGCAAAGATCAATGAATAGCAGAAATCTAACCATATAAATATAACCTTTTGGCAACTTCTCATAGTGTAATGATTAAGCAGCTGGTTTCGCAGTGAGTTCAATTCATACTATGTGCCTGAACTAAGCAACACTTCCCTCTCTCTTGACCTCTTTTGGTGTCATGTGTTTTTATTTTTAATATGAGTTAAGTCAGTAGCAACAATATTTTTACTTATTTTTAAATTGTGATTCCTGTAAATCATTAGGGTCATAGGTAAACCACATATACTGCACCCATACCACCAGTAGGTATGTCCAGGTTAAGATCCCTCTTTATACTGGTATTAAATTAAGCGTTGTACTTCCCCTAGATTGGTTGTCATTCAAGGCTAGAAAACCCAGTCTGCCCTGTTATGTAACCCATAGCTGGCTGAGGGAGAAGAAATGCATTTATACCTTTCTGAAGGGCATTTTTGTGAACATGAGCCTAAAAAATATGCTACACACATCTCAATTTTCAGATCGAATATTACCCAATATACAAATTGGAAATAATAAAATCAAACAAGCACAACAATTTAAATATCTGGAAAGTGTTTTAACAGAGGATAGAAAGCATGACACTGAAATCTGAAAGTGCATGGAGATAGTAAAAGATGTCTTCCAAAAGACAAGCAAAGTATTAAGAAACAGAAAAAAAAATTTGTCAGAAACAAAGAAAAGAGTACTGAACTGTTATGTAATACAAATACTCCTATATGACTGTGAATGCCAGACAATCTCCTCACAGATAAAGAAGAAACTTGAAGCAACAGAAATATGGTTCTACAGAAAGAAACTGAGAATACCATAGACTGAACATGTGAACAACAACAAAGTTTTAGAGAAAATGGGAATGAAAAGGATACTTATACTTAAACATCAGAAAGAGATAGTTGAAATTTCTATGGCATATAATGAAAAAAGAGGGCTTGGAAAATTTGATACTCACAGGAAGAATTGAAGGCAAGCAGGACAGAGGAAAACAATGTATAACTGAACTAGAGATCTTGAGTAAATGGATGTTGAAACAAAGCGTGATGAACTAATTCAGCTTGAATTTGAACTTGATTTAATGACTCCCTTTTCAGTTGTTAACCATGACGCCAACTCTGCAATCCTATCTACTGTGAGTATCATGGGAAAGAATATTAATAAGCAAGCAAATAAAATTTAGCATTACTTACCTACCTATTTACTTACTACTTGCATGTCTACCTGCTGGGCTATCAACCAAGCAAGTGCACCTGTTTTCAAGCTCAGCATTTCTGCAAACCAATTGGTAGTCACCTGCCAACAACTGATCATTCTTTTTGCAAAGTCAAATACAGAAAACGGTTGCATCTTAATCATCAATATGCAGCAACAGAGTTACCAGGATGAATGCAGATATGACTTTGGTAAACAGGGCTTCATCAAAGCAAAGAATAAAGGTGAGGTGTGGCATCAAAAAAAAAAAAAAAGGACAGTTTCAGGTAGGTTAATAGATTTAAAATAAGTGTATGAAGCAACAGAATGTGGTTCTACAGGAGGATGCTGAGAATACCATGAAATGAACACATAAGCAACAACAAAGTTTTAGAGAAAATGGTAACAAAAAGGACCCTTCGACTTAACATCAGGAAGAGATGGTTGAAATTTCTAGAGCACATAAGGAAAATTTGATACTCAAGGACAGATTGAAGGCAGGAGGGAGAGAGAAAAACAACGCATAACCTACCGAACAAGCTTGTGTAAATGGATGGATGGCAGAACAAGGTTTAGGAGAGATAACAAAAAGACAAAATTTACTAAGAGCTACAAAAGACAAGAAATTGAGGAGAGCCATAATTGTCAACATCCTGAGGCACATACGAGAAGTAGTATGATATGGGAAATGCTATCTTACAATCTTGCAGAAGATGCAGTAAACTAAATATCATTAGCAAAGACAACCCATGTTTATATATATATATATATATATATATATATATATATATATATATATATAATACAAATGTCACTGTGTCACAATTTTTTTAACTTTTTTAATAATTTTTTAAGAGGCCATAGCCAAAAATATTCTACCATTTTGGAATCAGGCTGATCCCATGAACAAATTAAAAACATTCTGGGCCAGATCCAGATCCAGATCTGCAATCCTGAAATTCTGGATTCTCAAGTTTTCATTACTGCAATTGTTTTTGGTAATTTTTTTGCGACAAATTTCTTTGTACGATAATAATTTTTATAACTTGGAAATAAATTTGGGAATAATCGAAATTACTAAAAAAATAAAAATAACGTTTTGTACAGAAAGTATGGACCTACATACATCAAATTACTCCTTACCGATTTTGATGAAGGCCCAATCAAGAGACCTCTACAGGAGTTAGCTTAAATACCGCTCAATAGGATAGCTTTTAAGCTAGTATATTTATATAAGTAAATCATAAAAAGAAAAAAAACACCATATCTAGTGCATGTGTGCACACACAAAGAAGTAAAATCAACCTAACACTATCAAAAAAGTGCATGAATTATATCTTTTTTAACTTAATATAAAAATAACGAAAACAAGAAAATATTAGGTGTTATTTATTTATTTATTAGGCTGTTTATTTACAGTAATAACTTTCTATTTACAGCATTCTAAAAACTAAAGCAATGCAATATTTATCATTTACCAATTTATAAAGAAATAAATATGAAAACAATTATTCATAAATTTATAAACATTTACTAAATCATTAAAATATGTGAACCAGTTGTCTATATTTCCGAGATGAGGTATTATGTACACTATTTACATTATTCGGACTATTATCCTCATCTTTGTCACCATATTAATTACAACATTTCGGCCATTGTATGCTCCGGCCTCCTTCAGGTGGTTGGAATGTCAAACTGAACCCTTTATTTCACTCACTGTATGTATTTGTCAGCATAATCGTCTTCCCTGGCAATGCCCTAAATTCCATAGAGAATCATTAAACTCATTCTAATCTCTCCTTTGAAAGAGACGGTAGCAACTAAATGTAAGGATACTGCTTGTGAAAAGTAGTGTCAAACATCCATACAACAGTCTGTGTTAAATATTCAAATTCCCTGATATTTCAAAGTAGCACACTGTATATTGGAAACAAAACTTATCTTTGAAGTAAGTAAAATCTTCTAAAGTGTGTGTGTGTCAGGAGCTGGTGAGTAATTTCACAGACTTTTTCTCACCTGATGTCGGCAAAAAATTGAATCAAAGATGAAAGGAAAAATGTGGCATCTTGATCTTGAAAGAGTTCCTCTATTTTTCTTGTTCTGGTAGGAAGTTAAGAAAGTAATACTAAAAAGAA
>OZ010573.1:24103759-24301259 GCA_963932145.1 Acanthosepion lycidas
TTTTGTGATTTACGTTTATACTATAAATTAATTTCACAAATCAGCCCCCAAATATAGTCTCCCATCATGTTTTCTTATATGTCCTTGGTTTGGTTTGGTTTGATTTGTTTTACAGCATATCAACTACAATGGATTATTTAATGCCAACAAGATTTTTATTGCTGGTAATATTTTTTTTCCAAAAATGTTTTGTTGTTAAAATTTTTTCCTCAAAAATATATTGCTGGTAATATTTTTTCCTCAAAAAATTTATTGCTGGTATTAAAATCTGTTTTTACACTTTCATAGTGTTTTGACACCAGTTTGGGGATTAACTATTTGCCCATAGCTAGGACCCTAACAAGTGCTACCACCCTGGGTCAGGGTGGACCTGGGAATACTAGCAATTAAGAGGTTGTTCCACACTCCTCAAAACCTTCTGATCAGCAGCCTTGTTGTCGCATGTATTTTATTGTCTTACCCAGGATGCAGATGTAGTTTAGTATTATTCTCAGGAAGGACAATCCTTGGTAGCAGCATTCAAAGTCTAGTACATCCTAGCGGAAGCATTCACCTCGCTCCTCCGAGTCCTCTCTCATGTTCTTCTTGAATTTATCAAGATGAACATTCAAGATATAGACCCTGAGGGACATCCTGCATCCCAATTTGCCATCATTTTTCAAAAGAGTCTCAATAAACTCCTCATAGTTTTTGACCTTGTGATTCAACAGGAAGCCCCAAACGACTACAACAAAACATCTGTCTATATTTCTGAGATGAGCTATTATGTACACTATTTACATTATTCGGACTATTATCCTCATCTTTGGTGCCATTTTTATCACAATGTTTTGGCCGTTGTACACTCTGGCCTTCTTCTGGTGGTTGGAATGTCAAAGTGAACCCTTTATTTCGCTTGCTGAGTGGACTGTTCTACTTCCACGTGCCATGTCTAATGGATGTCAGTTATCAGTTATCTCCTGTTAATTCCCCTCTCCAAGTTCTCCACTACATTAACCAGGTATTGAACTTACACTCTTTTGGTCCTGTCACTGGATCAAACTAACTCCTTTATCCACTGTGCCATGTGTCCTTGAGAACAGTCTACCCCAACGAGTGAAATAAAGGGTTCAGTTTGACATTCCAACCACCTGAAGAAGGCCGGAGCATACAACAGCCGAAACATTGTGATAAAAATGGCATCAAAGATGAGGACAATAGTCCAAATAATGTAAATAGTGTACAACAAAGCAGTTCCACGCCATTTTCTCTGTCCTAGTGATCTTGGAGAATTTCTTGAAGTCTATGATCTTTGTGATCTAACGAAGACACAGGCTTTGACTGTTGCCACAGACAGCTTAGGGAAGAAGTCTTGAAGGTACTTGAAGGATGCAGACTCCTTATCTAGAGCTGTGATAAATTGTTTCATAAGGCCCAGTTTTAAGTGCAGTAAAGGAAACTATACTTTCTGGGAGTTCAACAATGCATTTCCTTCCCACACTGAACTCAGTCCACTGTGGCCAGTCCTGCTGGCAGTGTGCTACAGCTGCAGTGTTCCTGCTGTCACAAAGGCAAAGATAAAAAGGAAACTTGGTAAAGCCACTTTGGAGACCCATTAGTAAGGCTACCATTTTGAAGTCTCTGATAACCTCCCAATTTTTGCTTTTCATACGTATCCAGCAAGATTTTAACACTGCTGTATTTCTCTTTGCACCAAGTGAACTAGGGGAAGAGATGGAGATATGCTCCCAATAAAGTAGCATGTCTTTGAGGCTCTTGAATGAGCTGCTGATGAAGAGTCACCACTCACTTGTGATACAGAGAATCCAAATGCCTTAAACAGACCGGTCATATTGTAGCAGAAGCAAAAGCCCATCCTGACAGATGAAAAAGCTTGAAAACACTGGTGACATTTTCTCCAACTTGCAACTTTCACATTTTCATCAAAAAGATCCTGATGCTTGAGTCATCAAAAGCTTGGCACTGAACTTTGTGAGACAAAGATCTCTGATCAGGTCGTTGAAGTCTTTTTGGTTGGAGTAATATGGGTTTTTCTTCTCAGCTGCACCTCTGTAATCTGTATCAATTACTTCATCCTCTTCTGAATTGCTGTTTTCCTTTGAAGACAGGTCCTCTCTCTTTGGAGGAGTGGGTACAGGGAGCTCAGTGTGTTAGTGTTGCCGGCTTCATGTTTTGATGGGTCCACCATATATTTGCTTGAGTGTCCAATATATATGGTGTCCAATGCTGATTTTCTCACAAAATGCAACATTCATTGAATTGAGACTTTCCTGATATTCTATATTTTCTTTCATATCCAATGTATATATATATATATATATATATATATATATATATATATATATATATATATATATATATATATATAAACATTTAAATATATGCTGATATTACAAAAAACCGCTTGATCAGTTGCTAAGAAAGTTGATTCATTGTGTTGTGCTAGAAATGTCTATCCTACATATCTATAAGTCTACCATTCACCTATGCTTAGAACATTGCTGCTATATATGATCTGGTGCTCCTGTCATGTATCTAGAGATCCTTGCTAAAATCCAAAGACGAATCAACAATATTATTAGTCTTGATCTGGCATCTTAGTTTCAGTTATTTTCTCCCTTGCTGTAAAATTTCCTTTTCTATAAATACTTTCATCTGTTTAGGTGAGCTCTTTGCCAGGAGTACTGAGACTTTATGAATTTAAGCACAGTATTGCACTGACAACAAGGTCTCACAGATTTACAGTTCAAGTGACTAGATGTAACTATATGATCTTTGCTAATAATTTCTTTTTCTTACACTTCTTGGTTGTAGAACTCTCTTCTGGATCCATGCTTTCCAGTCAACTTTAATTTTCAAAAACTTAAATGCAATGTCAATCGCTATCTACTGTTCTGATTACTCTTCTTTTGTTTTCACTCATTAGTAAAGTTGCTGTTTTCTAATTCTTCCACACTCATTAACCCCTTGTGTCCTAGTGGCTTTACTGCCTTGCTTGTGGTGAAATCGATTAAAAAGAAAAAAAAAACGTAAATAATCTTACAATTGAAATCCATTGAAAATAATAAAGATAAAAAAGTGGTCAGAAATGAATGTATTACTGATCAAACAGGACCATGATATGTATGATTTAAATACATTACTAATAATTTTACAACAGAAATGTACTGAAAATTCAGGAAGAAAGTGATTGTCGGTAGTTGGGAAGTAATTCAAGTATTACTCAACGAATAAGGCTATTAAAAGTTTTCAGCCAAGCCCAATTCCCCAAATCACAATTTCATTGACCAAACATCAGAATATTTATTTGAGGGAGTGGGTCAGGCTGAGAACTTTTTAGCACACCTCATATTTGAATAGGCCTCCAGAATCATTAACTTTTACTAAGAATATACAAGATTCCAAAGAATTTTTCAATAATATTAAGAGTTTCAAACAAGAATCTTCAATCTTGGAAATTGATGTTTCAATTCCAGACATTTATGGCAATTTTCAAAAGTCTAAAATTGATTAGTCTGTGAGTTTCAAACAACAAGCAATTTGCTGTCAAATTTACCATAAATGTGTATGACTTGAATTAGAAAAGGACTTCATTTTTTTTTATATTTCAAAAAATAATTTTTTTTTCTTCTATTATCATAAAAATGGATTAGAATTTTTTTCTATGACTTGTCATGATATACATTTTTCAGGATTTTATTTATTTACAGAATAAAAAAATCAAGAAAAATATGACAGTTTTCAGTCATCTTTTTTTTTTAAATGAAAAATTTAAAATATTCTATAAGTCTTTACTGAAAAAGTATTCATTCAAAATAACACTATATATATATATATATATATATACACACACACAAAAAAATATAGTTACATGAATAAATATAAATAAATGTACGTGCAAGTGTTCAATATACAAATACATACACATATCCTTTGGTGTAAGAAAAAGAGTGCTCATTGCTAAATAACAAAGCTATTGAGTATATATTAATAAAAATACATAATACCCCACACCGGCAGTATGACTCAGAGTTTCATGCCTGGTGCAATCATCTGGTACTGAACATTATTTATAGTTTAGTTAATATTTCTGGAAGCCCAGAAATATTACACTATAAACAATGTTTTTGTTGATCAAATAGGACCATTATATGTATGTTGTAAATGCTGTAGACCCAGAAATATGAACCAATATGTAAATAATATTCAGTACCTGATGACTGCAACAGGCATGAACCTCTGAATCATACTGCTGGCATGGGGATTAAATATTTGTGATAAAAAAGTGGTGGGAAGAGGAATAACAACAGCTAAGCTGTACATCTAGTCACATTGGATACTAATATTTTAAAATTTAAAGTTTAGTGTACAAACATTTTGAGCATTTCCTCTCAATGTATAATTATATCTGACAATTTTGTTTATATTTTCCCCCACTACAGTTGCATAATACATTTCAGATGCATCAAGGATGGTCTTCAGTGATGCACTGTCCTTATCGCCAATTTCGGGTTTTGCATCATATCACCTCAAACAGCAACCCCAACATGATTCCAAAAGGGTCAGGTCGCCTCATTGATAGTGCCGTGCTACACATCTCGACATTGCAAAAAATTCAGATATGGCTAGGAGTCTACCATTCTTATCGACATATGTCAGTCAACATCAGCCAATGAAATAAAGGCTATTCACCCTTCCCTCCTGTATAGCGTTGTCTTTTTGCTTCATCCGGTTTTGATTTGTGCTATTTCCCCTGAAACTCATAACAAAGTAAGCTGGATGAGTTCTTGCATAGTTTAATCCAATGTTTTTATATTTTAGATACTAATTTGATAACTAAACCTTAGCACTTATATTAATTCCTAAAAAATATAGAGGTGTCCCCAAAAAATTGAGATCATTTAAAATGTGAATATCTTAGTAACTGCATATCTCAGGCAACCAAAATGAAATAGGCATCATATTGAACAATAAAAGATTAGTTTATCAGAATTTGAACTCAAAAATTCAAAAGAATGTAGATTTTTCACTGATTTCACAATCCTTCTGAAATGTTCAATATGTACACCAACTGTGACATGACACATGTCAAGTTGATTGTCAAACACACTGTAGAATGTCTTGTATAACCTTTTTCCATTGCCTCAGTGATTCACTGCTTAAGTACCTCTAGGCTTGTTGGAAGACACGGAATATAGACCTGTCCTTTCACATAGCTCCATAGAAAAAAAATCACATGGTGTTAAGTTAGGTGAACGTGATGGCCATTTCAACAGCACATTGCCCTTATTACTTGTGTCCACAATCCATCTTCCTGGTAGATTCACAGTCAACTTAGTAAGTTTTTAGAAATTTTGTTAAAATTAGAGATCATTTGAGCAAAAATTAGTTGTTATTAGACTACAAAAAAGATATCAATTTTTGAGGGACACCCAATACAATGTCATCAATAAGAAGACTATTTTAGTCTGATGAACTTTTTTTCAAGGATAAAACATGTTACATTGAGTTTGTTTTCATTTTGTCATTCAATTACCTATATATCTAACAAAATGTAAAAAAAAAAAAATATGTAATGTGCGTTTGTCCTTCAAAAGGTAATTAAATGAGACATACACACATGATAAAAATATAGTTTTAAGGTAAGCCAACACATAACAATATTAACTACAAACAAAGCCACAATGTACTGTGTTCAGAAAATAAAACATCTCTATACCACTAAAAACATACATACTCACTTAAACTGAAAAAATAAAATCATCTATCCTTGATAATGGCTAGAAGTATAGCCAAAAGCACTTGGAATTATAGAACATTTGGACAGTTTCTACACAGCCTGTGTCTAAAAATGAAAGCACTTGTTTGAACACAAGAAAAATGAAATAAAAGCTTAATCATAGTAACTTGTCTGTTGTTTTTAATGAAACATATATATATATATATATATATATATATATATATATTTTAAAAGTCTTTTTAGGTTTTTTAAATATAAATTTGTATGGTCTGTCTTTTTTTTAATATAATTTGATTTAACTTATCTTTAAAGTTAAAAATGTATAATTTATTTTATCTTATATTTTTATTTTTGAATATATTTTTATTCTTTAACATATATTCTTACTTAAATTTAATATAAATTATCTAAATATGAATTATTTTTAATCTTTTAAATATATCTTATTTTTAAGTATAATTTATTATTTTTTTAACTAGGAACCTAACCTTTTATATATATATAAATTTTCTTTTTATAAAACTTCCTTTTCGACCCACTTTTAGTTTCAAATTAACACCCCATTCTTCATATAACCCCAATTTAATGTCATAAGGTTATATCCAGGTTTAATTTTATGAAACCTCTTCCCTTTAAGATTAACACCTTTCATCTTCCGCTAACCACCATCTTGAGCATTTCATCTGACTGAAACATCAAAATGGATAAATTCTGCATCAATTTTTAATTCTGACACAAACTCAGTCTATACACATAATTTTTATCAGTTGAAATAAATCTATCCCCACCCCATGTGAGGTAATTTTGTATTTTGTTGTGTAATACTATTTATTGGGTCTCTTATAATAAATACACTGAGCTCCTTTTGTGGAATAGTTTATATTACTAGGATCCACTTTGATTATATGCCAACGGAATTATTACCTGCGCTCATATTGAGAATATTTAACATCGAAAAACATAAGAAAAAAATTATTTTTAATAATATGTGGAAATCTCCACGCTGCACCTGATGAAGATTGCAAGACTGGAAACACATGTAGCAAAATTATGGAAAATAAAGCATAATATTTAAAAAAAAAAAAAAAATCCATATTACAACCAAAAACATTTGCAGTTTCTCTCTTCTTTTCAATATACACACTTTTCTCTCGTTGGAACTACTATAACCTCTTCATTTTATATATATATAGCCACTCATTTGTGAGTATGCCTGTCTGCTAGGGGAACTAGATAATTCCAGTTGCAGATGCCTCTTCAGGCATATTTGTATCTGTTCAACAACAACAGAGCCAAGCATAGAGCAGGCTGTAGTTACAGTTTCTGGAATAGAGTATATAATCTGAATCTGGTATGATCAATCAGTTTGAACAAACCCAGTATGCTCAAACATCTTGAATACAATAACTTGACACATTATGCTAGCACACTCATTGACAGCACCTGAATGATTTAATTTACTCATTTTTACCCACAAGATTTGGGTCAGCCCATGGTATCATACTGGTATCATCTTCCCAGTTGATATGATCAAGAAATCACCTTTGTGACAAATCAATCCTGGTTAGATTCAAACACAAGAGTCTCATTAACAGAATGTTAATGTTCTTACTACTTGGATACATGCCCAATATTCATATATGATTGGATAAATAAATTCATTATCTTACTAAATTAAGGTTAATTTCTCAATATATTTTTATTTTTCTTTCTCAAAAACTGACAGTTACCATATACTGTTAATTCCTATGTTTCCATGGTATATATCTACAGATGCTCTATTTTTGATATTAAGCACACTTCCCTGATAAATATAGAACATTTTTAACTTTTATATATATATATATATATATATGCGCACACAGTTCAAGTGCCATCCTTTAAAATGCCTTTAATATGTAGGCATTAAAAATTAAAACCCAACATTCAAATCTTTAACCTCTTATAAATACTCCATTAGGTCTTGTGCCACATCTAAGCCAGGCTTAGAAAATCGCTATAAATACTCCATTATTATCCATTACCATTATTAAGTCTATTACTCAGACACGGTGGAGTAATGGATAGTGGCTCAGATTGAGAAATTGGTGAGCTGAGTTCAAATTCCAGTTGAATCCATTGCATTCACTTACATGCTAATACCCTTGGGAAAGGTATAAATCCTCTTCTTCTCCCGCCAACTATGAGTAAATAGCAGGACAGACTGGGTTCTATAGCCTTGGATGGGAACTGGTCTACCGCAGAAAGAAATGGCAACCTACTGTGGGAAAAAATCTGCCTCATTAGTCATGTTTTGAAAGATACATGATCGCCTAAGCATGTATTACACATGCACATAACTGACTATACACATATACCTCCCCTCCAATATATGCCATAATTATTTTATATATATATATATATATATATATATATATTTTGAAACCAATGATATAAAGTTGGATGTAATAAGTGACATTTTGATTAGTGAAAGCCAATAGCTATATATAAAAAATATAACTTGAAATGCTTAATCAGTAAGTAACCTGATGTTATTTTGGCTGATAGAAAGCATTATCACTTTACATCTCATTCCTGTTGGTTGTGTAATAATGAGATCATTAGGTTAGAATGAAGAGTGCTGGGTGGATCAGCTCTAATGGGATGGCTATATTACCACAGACATTTTCATTATTAACTCATACTTGGATAGTGTCATATTGCAGAGTATCATTTTTAATGCTATTATCAAGTTTTGACATCTTCTTTTGTTGCTTTTATCATAACATTTGTTTTCACATTCCATGATCACTAAGTAAGCATCATATTCTTTTTCTAGATGCCGTGTCCCTTCAGGATGTATGCAATCATGGCTCTCCACAATTTCTTGCCCTTTGTAGCGATTAATAAATTTTGTCTTTTTGTTATCTCTCCTAAACCTTGTTCCACCTTCAAGCCCGCTAGGGAGGTTATGCATTGTTTTTCCTTGTCCTTCTTACCTTCAATCTGTTCTGTGAGTATCAAATTTTCCAAGCCCGCTTTCGTCATTATGGCCTGAGAATTTTCAACTTCCTAATGTTAAGTATAACTGTCCTTTTCATCTCCATTTTCTCTAAAACTTACTGTCATCTGTTAACATAAATGGTGTAAGGGGGGGGGCAAACTCCTCAGAATTGATCTCTTGCTCGGTAAAGGAAGACAGCAGCAACAGGTGTCACCAGAGCATCATCCAGTAACTGTTTGCATCAAATAAAAAAATTAATTCTCAGGACATGGAATATTGCAAGATTAAATCAATATGGCCAGTTAGAAAATATAAAGCAGGAAATGAACAAGTTAAATGTTAATATTTTAAGTATCCTATACTAAAAATAAAAGATACTTCCAATGGTATTTGAACCCACACTCTTTATCCTTGAGAGCTTGTTTGGCCGAGGATGTTACAGACAAGTTGTGAAAGTTAGCCAAAAGCTCTCATTAAAATGTAATCATTAGGATAAAGACAAAACTGATCAAAAGTTAATGACATTGCTTCAACAAAGAAATTTGGAGTATTGTTCTTTTGTGTTATCTTTAATTTCATTTCTTCTGACCCCAACATTACATCAAAGATGACATTGACGGAAAATTTGCTTTTTTATCTCACTTTATTTTATGAGAGACAGTAGTCGTGGAATTGTTTCAAGGAGAGCACAAGAGGGAGATGATCAAGCAGATGTATATCAACCAATTGACTAAAATCATATTGCCATTTACTGGCTTGCCTCACTAATGAATCTGGGTGTGGGAGACATTTTCACACTTCTAATTTTTTTTAAACATCACCCTGTCTTTGCACCTTTTTCATTTTATAGCGAAACTTAAACAAAGGCAATCCATCACTGTTAGAATTCCATGTTCACAGGGTTCAAGCTTCTGCCACTCAGTTCATGTCATCAAGGTTGAGAGCAGTAGTTTTCCGTTCTAGATTAGCTTGTGCATTCTGTAATAATTTTTTTTTTTTCTAGCTTTTTAATTCCAACATTTCTGCACAAAAAAAAACCATGTTAAATATTATTCAGATTTATTAGAATAAGCAAGATCAATTATTGATATTTAACTCGTATTTCATTTCTGTTGCTTTTTATTGCAGCTTTAAAACTCTTATCATTCAGCTGTTAGGAAGCAGTAAAAATCTGAAATATAGACTAAAGCTTTATTAAGATTTAAACTCACATCTATTTTCCTCAGGAAATATACCTGTCCAAAGCAGCTACATAACCAATTAGGCTACAAAAAGTACCAGTTACAGAGACTCAAATCCAAATAAAGAATGAAAGCAATGTGATTAGATTTTATCTACTGTAGCATTGGCTTTCATGGGGCCTAATTGATAAGGCAGCTGTACTGGACAGACAAAAGTCTTGAATTCAAATCTTGTTGAAGGTTTATTCTTTATTTTTGGTTCATGCCATATCATACTTAGTTCATATACTAATGACTACAAAATTCTCTTAGAGTATTAATCAGAAGCTGAATTAAGATTTTTAAAAATATATATTCAAAATCTCATAATATAAAGGCCCTTATTTACATCCTTTATAGTTGAATTGATGTCCTCTTCTTGATTGCTTCAGCTGTTGTGCTCTCCAAATTTCTTCAGGTGTCTGCCAATCCAGGTAAACTTCAGAGACTTTCAAAATCAAATCAGTGCCAAGAGCATGCAATGGGTTACAGAGGATTGAGAACAAGAGTAAAGAAGCATGTTTGAGAAAAGGATACAGAGAAAAATGCAGATCAAGCTCAGGGTGTCAGATGTCGATTGACATTACACTCGAATATTTGAAGATTATAGTCATTGGAGAAGCAAGTAAGGGGAAGGGAGTTCCACAGACAAGAAGTGCAGGAGAAGCTGTTTGAGAAGAAGAGATGGTTACATTTAACCGTTTTCACAGTGAAAGGGTAGGACTGAGATGCCAGCCTAGTAGCTCATTTAAATTTATGTATTCTGGGAACCAGCAAAAGTAGCTTGTCGGAACAGTTGCTGTGAAAATATTTGTAAAAGAGACAGAGGGAGGCCATGGCATGTCTCTGGGATAGCGATTGTAGACTAGATGCCAGATCAGGACATATCATATTGCATATTCATCTCTGAATTTTGTCAAGGACCTTGAGACCAGACCATATATGACAGTAATATTCCATGCAAGGACAGACTGCTTGTTCTGTTTCTACTGAGCCTGAGTCTTTACGATCTGACCCAGAGATTGAACTTAGAATTTCTATACCAGAAGGTACAACAGCTGAAACATTATAGCAATTTATTTTTTTTTTTACCATGAGATTCACCCTGTACATTCCCAGGGCCCTCTAGAGGTAAAGGGTTACAGAGTAAGAGGGAACAGTTAACCCTAGACCTGAACAGGTTAAGATTGTAAGGAAACATCATCTTGGGAGTTGGTTCCACAAAGCAGTGGTTCGCAGGAAGAAGCTGTTCAAGTGTAACTTACTTCTAACTAATGGTGTATGAAGGGAATGAGGATGGTTTGTTTCAATGTGAGTGGCATAGCAGGTCCTAGCCATGAAGGTTAGAGCTGGTGGAACCAAGGAATGCAGCTTGTCCAAACACTTTCCATAGTAGTGGCAATAGAAGAGAGAGAGGCACGCCATATCCCATCATGTGAGTAAGGATTGGAGGGTGGAAACTAATTCATCACACACAAGGATTCGGAGATGCTTTTGAACCATATTGAGTCTGGAAAGTGAGGACTGAGCAGCTCCTGCCCGAATATGGCAACGGTACTCCATTTTAGGCCTAGTCTGGCTCTTGTAAAGGTAAAAGATAGCAGGCGAAGTCAGGTACTTACTGGAGTGATACAGGGAATCGACCATTTTACCAGCATCTTTAGTGATGGATCATATGTATGAGTTCCATTTTATGTCAGGGGATGAGTTTAAGGTCCAGTAGTCTCTCAAGGCACAAAACCTCCCTGAGAGAACATCCATTCATCATGACTAGTAGTAATTCAGGGTCAATTGGCAATGATGGAATGTAACTAGATTGGTTTTTGAGACATTAAATGTAACCAGCCAGTTTTCCCCCCACTGAGATGTTAAAGCTAGATTGGATGAGAGATCAAAGATTAAGACACTAGTCAAAATATAAATAATTTAAATAATACCTCCTTATCTCAGGAAGCCATAATGTTGAGACAATAACAACAAAGATGAGGAGAACAGTCTGAATATAAATAATATAAATAATGATAACTCTTCACCAACAAATACAAACAGATAAAAGCTCTGGTCACTTTTTTGGTTTGTTGATTGGCTTTTCATTAGTAGTTATGTGTATTTGTATGTTCTTTGGAGGTACCAAATACAAGTGCCATCTGGAATAGTCATGCTGGTGGAAATTTTTCAGCTTATAAAATAATATGCATACCAATTCAAAGAAGAACACATGGCACAGTGAATAAAGGCAGTTAGTTAGATCCAGTGACAGGACCCAAAGAGTGTAAGTTCAAGACCTTGTTAAGGTAGTGGAGAATTTTCAGAGGGGAATTAACAGGAGATAACTGATATCTGACATCCATTAGACATGACACGTGGAACGAGAACAGTCTACCCCAGTGAGCGAATTAAAGGGTTCAGTTCAACATTCCAACCACCTGATGAAGGCCAGAATGTACAACGGCCGAAACTTTGTAATAAATATGGCGACAAAGATGGGAACAATAGTCTGAATAATGTAAATAGTGTACATAATACCTCATTTCAGAAATATAGACAGATACTCAATTCAAAGAAACATTCCATCAGGAATTTTTTTTATAACTTCAATAAAAGTGAAAAAAATAATTGTGCCATGGAAAAATAATAATAATAACTGGCCACTTGTATTTGAGGATACTCATCTACTAGGGCGGTTAGCCAATCCTTATTGCAAACTCTTGCTCAGGCACATTTGTGTTTGATCAGCACCCACAGAGCCAACCTGTGGTTTATACTGCAACTATGCGGAACAGACCTTAGAGTTTCTGGGAGAGAGCATGTTATCTAGAATGATCAACAATCTGAACAACAGCAGCACACTCAAATCCTCAGTCACGATGACTTGTGACTTCGTTCTAGCACAGCTATCGACAGCCCCAAGTGTTCTGTCTACTCAATTTCACTCACAAGGATTGAGGCAACACGTAGTATGGTTTCAGTCACTTTCCAAAGATGCTGCATGCTGGGATCATCCCAACTCCAGACTGATAACATCAAGAAGTCACCTTCTTGAAAAAGTCAACCGTGGTGAGATTCAAACCCTGCTCTCATGGTCAGAAAGCAAATGTTCTAACCACTTGACCACACACACCATGGAAAAACGTTGTTAGAAAAATAGTAAATATACTGTACCAAATAAACACTGTGCTGACCATAGTGATAGTGGCAGTAAATTGAAGAAAATAATTTAATCATAATGACAACTGTATTTAGTAAACAAGAGTAGGTAACTGCTGCTGTTAATAATACTACTGCTACAGCTCTAACAGTTTAATTTCTTTATTGCTTTAAAATTATTAAAGAAAACAGTAAATTAAAAGAATATGTTGAAAATCATTAGAAAAATATTTTTCTACATTTGGTTTTGTTTCTAATAAATACATTTATTCTTGTGGGATTAACCCATGGTACCACTAAGTAGCATTCTATCCGGGACTATAAAAGGAAGGGACATAGACATATTTTTTTCTCCAGGGTAAAGCAAGTTCTTAATTTCACACAAACATATGGGATGTACATGCACACACAACTGCCAATCCAAATAAATATTTTCTTTCCTGTTTTTCATAAATTGTCTATATACACATAAATATAATTTTCTCTCTTATGGGCTACATTATTCTTTATATGAATAAATATAGTGACTGTCAATACTATCTGATGCACGACTCCTTGCTAAGATGAATCGAGTTCTCTGGTAACTGGCGTGTTTGTCTAAAAATAAATATGTCTATCACATTCATCCCTGCTGTACGCCAATGGCTTAGGGGTAGAATTTCCGACTGATACCAAATCAGTCAGGTTTTGATCCCGGCTTGAGGCAATCAGATGTCTAACCACACTGATGAGCTGTGAAACAGTCGGTCTGTGGATGATATATATAATATCTTCTTTTGAAAATGATGAATTCATTTACTTTGAAGGTTTTCAACCTCAGCACTTACAATTACAGTTTGTAACACACATTCTAATATATACTAAAATATATATTTGCATAATTTATCCATAATGAAATAATTCAGTCATTCTTAATCCTTTTACTGCTATGGATATACTTAAATATTGTTAAAAAACTTATATTGCTGCAATTGACATATATGTATATTTACAAGATGTAGTTAGATGTCATTACAAAACTTACAGTGCCTGCTACACACACACACACACACACACACACACACACACACAAGATGTACTTAAACGTCTTTACAAAACTTACATTACTTGCTATTGACATATATGTATATTTATAAGATGTACTTAGATAACTTCACAAAACTTATATTGTCTGCTATTGACATATACATCTTTACAAAACTTTCATTAACTGCTCTTGACATGTATGTATATTTACAAGATGTACTTAAATGTCTTTACAAAACTTACATTGCCTGCTATTGACATATATGTATGTTTACAAGACATACTAATACGTTTTTAAAAAACTTAACTGCTATTGATGTATATGCATATTTACAAGGTGTATCAAGATATCTTTACAAAACTTACATTGCCTGCTATTGATGCATATCTGCAAGATGTACTTAAGTCATTACAAAACTTACATTATCTGCTCTCAACTTGTACATTTGATTTCAAGATACCATGAAATTTTGGCCCCTAACATTTGCCTTATAAATTAGCTAGCTCTTAGTACTATTTCCAAACTATTATAGACATATAGCAGTGCACAATAAAACTTCTTTTGTGACATATTTTATCATATTGTGTGTTGGGGTGTCATTTGGCTTCATCTATACAGCTGGGTATATTACTGAAACCAAAATGGTGGCACCCATGAGAAATCAACATCAGCATTTTATAGTCATTTATTTCCTGTAAAAGGCAAATTCCTATTCCCCTCCCAAACTGGCCAGCACAGCCATACAACAATACTATAATAATGCAGCAGTGAAAGTGTTGATTTAATCCTAATTCATAATATATATCACATTTAGTTCTTAATACATCCACTTAGATAAACAAGGCCCAGATTTAATTCTATTTCAAGCTTCATCCCATCATCTCTTAAAATAGAACCAGATGAAATTTTACACACTATTCATTTTATAATGTCTTGATGTAAATCCCTACATGACTAGAATTACATAGCTGGAAATTCTTGAGTAGATGTTAATATTCAGAAGACTGAGAATTTGTGTTAATGCTTAAATGATTGCATGTTTTCTTCTCAGTACATCAGTAAAAAAAAAAAAAAAAAAAAAAAAAATATGAAAACACTATTAGAATGATTATTTTTTAAGATTTATTGCTTTCGGTTGAAAAGGTTGTACACAATTTGAACAAAAAAAAAACATCAAAATCCTTATGAAAAATTCTTTTCTTTTTACTTCATCATATGTAAGATTATTTGAAATTTTAAACAAGAATAGTAAACTATTAGGCTTAGGATTCATACCTTTCCCAAGGGTATTAGCATGTAAGTGAATGTAATGGATTCGGCTAGAATTCGAACTCGGCTCTTCAATTCCTCAATTCGAGTCGCTATCCAGTACTTCACTATGGTTGAAGTAGATGAACATAAAACAGAAATGCAAGAAAACTTTTTCATTTTTGTTAAGTCCAATTCACTTTCTAAATTACTTAAATGTTGTCATTTTTATTAAGAAAAAGATATTATCACAGACTTGTGCAAAATGATAAAATAGCAAACAAGTTGAATGTCTCACCATAAAATAACTATAAAGTTTACTTCAGATTTTATGTTAAAGATGATGCATAACACAAAAAGGCAACTATCATAACACTTATTTATTATTTATTTATCTGTACATAACCTAAATGGCAATTAAGTCATTCATCTGACACACCTTATTTCTCTCCCCCATGCAATGCATGTCATGACTAAAGGGTTGAATTGGTCAGATAAATACATTCAACAATAAGTTAATAACAACAACAAAAAACGGCTCCCTTGTCCAGTAGTTCTGTTTTTCTACCTTTTATCTCTCTTTCTTTCTCTCTGTATTCTGAACCCGAATGTCTCACTGGACAGTAACTGCCCCCTATTCTCTCTAATTGTTGAGAAGGCATTGATTTTGACAATCATTAATGATAGCTGGCATTAATTACAAGGTCTTTAGGGGAAAATCTGTCTAAGTTTCATTAATCATAATTCTTTTAAGATGGCAGAGTTCAAACTGCGATATATAATTATCAACAGGAGGAGGGTGGGAATAAATCCTGAAAAATGTTCATGCTTTGTTAAGCAAAGGGAGATAATTGAGTTCAGCTAACTGCTTATTGTTTGGTATCAATGCAGAATTTAGCTTCTTATTTACTCCTAAGAGATTTTTCAAAAAACATTTTCTTTCTCAGCTATTTACTTTTGTTCTGAATCAATAAAGAGTTATTGCCTATTATTCAATTGATGAAAAATAAAATTAGCTTTACAATAAAAAGGAAAGAAAACATTTTTTATTTTGCCATTCTTTTTTTATCTTGTGCAATAAGGTTATCTGTATCTTGATTTTCTTCTTTGTCAAGTATCAGCTTCATGGAACGAAGTTCAATAAGATACTTCCACTACAATCTTAACTTTATCAAGTCTAGGGTCAACTGTTATCTTTCTTACATATCCTCATAATCTACAATTCTTAAATCTATAAAACAACCTCAGTTTAGTAACCCTTTACCATAAGTGGATCTTGGACTTTTAAAAAAAAAATCAGATCCACAGAAAATTTAAAGAAAAACTATTCCTGTTATTGTATTCTAGATGAGCTTGTTGACATCCAGATTGCCCAAGTTTTTGTGCTATCTAAGTGTGGAGATTCCAGATATCTAACAACATATTTTAAATGAAAACACATAAAATGTTATTTTCTGAAGGAAAAGTAGAAGCAGAACGTTAGTTAAAATAATGTTTATATATTTTTTCCATAAATACAGAATAATAATAATAATAAAATGTTCAATTTTGCTTGCATTAAAGTTTGTTTTATAATTAAGTGTTCTTCAGTGGTGGACTGACTTACTTTATGACAGTCAGCTTAATGTTTCTGTCAGTAAGTGGACAAGGCCTTAGTTGATAGCTGCTGGTTTGTCTCTTACATTGTGTGTGTGTGTGTGTGTAGATTAAACAGGACTTCAAAATTGTTTTGGACCCCAAGAAGGAGTATGCTTCTTTTTTTATATCTGTAAGGGAGATCCAAAATCGAATTCCACATAGAGATGTGAAATTTTTGAATATAAGGTTTTAATTAGTTAGAAAATAATTTCACACTGGCTTGTTTGCAAACTTGTGGGAGTAGTGAAAGGAGTTATTATTATTATTTTCTAAATGTTCAGAAATAACACACAGTAGGTATACAACTACATCCACCAATATTTTGGCAGTATTTGCCTTGGCAATTATTGTTTATCCAACAAACTTTCTGTTAGGATTTTACTGGTTGAAAAATATATAGAGAATTTAATTTCTATAAGCTTGTAGAAAATGAATATTTTTTTAATAAAATATATTGAAAGAAGATATATTTTTTTAAAATATTTCACAGTTGAAAGAAATACTAGTCAAAAATTAATAATTGACAATTCCAAGAAATTTGAATGATATTACTATTTTTTAAAGCCATGTCCCTTCAGGTCATAAGCAATCATGAGTCTTCAGATACTTTTGCCTGTAAATTGCTATGACAATATTTTTTTTAATTGGTATCACACCAAGCAAGACAGTACAGTTGCTAGCATGCAAGGGGTTGCAGGTTGTGGAAGAATTAGGAACAGAAACATCAGTAATGAGGAGAAATAGAAAAGAGCTATCAGGAAGACAAAAGATGGTGATTGATATTGCATTTAAATTTTTGCAGATTAAAGTTGGCTGGAAAGCATGGAGGTGGGGGAGGAGTTCCATAATTGATAAGTGCAAGATAAGAAACTGTTAGCATAGAAGTTATGGTTGCATCTAGCCAGCTCAACTGTAAATTGATGAGATGTCACTGCCAGTCCAGTATTGCGCTTAAATTTATACAAACTAGGTGCCATAGTCAAGAGCTCATCCCAACAATTACCATGAAAGTATTTATAAACATAGAAATAGGAAACTGTGGTGGGTAAGTGACTGAAGCCACAAGATCAGGAACACTAATATTGCTGATTACTCTTTGGATCTTATCAAGGAGCTCCTGGAAAATAGCAGGATGCACCAGACCATATATAGCGGCAATATTCTAAGCATAGACAAATGGTAGACTTATAGATATGTAAGATAGATTCCAGAGAGAACACTTGCTTTGAATGACAGAGTGAACTGATTTTCTTACCAGCTGATGTAGCGATGGATTCAATGTAGACTTTCTGTCTCATGTCAGCTGAGAATGTTAGCCCGAGAAGGTGCAATGAGTCACTTTCATTAAGGATAGCATTAGCCATTCTGATGGAAGGCAGAGAGGAGTCTCTCAGATGAATAATGGAGATAAGTTTAATTTTAAAGGTGTAAAAACTGACAAGCCATCTTTTGCTCCAGTTAACGATGGTCTTGAGGTTTTTTTGTAGATCAGCTGCCATTTTGACCTTGTTTGGCTGATCAGCCTTACTATCGAGGCAGGAGTAAATGCTAGTGTCATAAGCGTAGATGCCAAGTTGAGAGCTCATATCATTGGGAAGGTCATTAATGAAGATTAAAAACAGCGTAGGATCAGGGATGGTGCCTTGAGGAACACCCATGTTAGTAAGAAAGGATGTAGACAAGTGGCCATTCAGGACAACTTTCATTTCACAATTTAATAAGAACAACTGGATCAGCTCAAAAACATGACTGGAGATACCGTAACTTTTCAGCTTGTCAAGAAGACCTGAATGCAAGACACTGTCAAAGGCTTTTGAGACATCCAATACTATAGCCCAAGTTTCACAGTTTTTACCTAGAGCATGATAGACTCTTTCCACAATTATTGTGAGTATACAAGCAACTGATTTGGATAAACAAAAACCGTATTGTTTGTCTGAGAAAAGGCCGTGTGATAAGAGATGATGAAACAATTCAGCATTGATTAGGGCCTGTAAGAGCTACCCAAAAAGAGGCAGAAGGCTAATAGGTTGATAGTTGGATGGGTCAGATGGTGCAATAACAGACAATGACTTTCAGCAAGCAGGAAAGCAGGAGACAGCGAGGCATTTATTATACTGTTTAGAGAAAACAGGAGCTAATTTGGGACTACTTCTTAATGACTATTACAGGAATGCCATTGAGTCCACATGCTTTGGTTAAAGATGATAGCAGAAACCATGGAAGAGATATGCATATCACTCAACAGAGAATTCTAAATGGGAAGTTAGGTAGGGATACTTCAGATGAGTTAAGAGTAGAGTTTACAGGCAAAGCATTCAGCATTATCAGCAGAGGATGATAACACCTCAAATCAATTATATAGGGGGGAATAGAGAACTCACACTTATTTAGTACCCTATTACAGAGACACTAGTAGTCACAAGAGCCAAAGTTTTTAGAGGCTATGTCATGTCTCCATCTCTCAGCAAACAGAGATTTAGATTTTCGAGGACTTGCTTACAAGCAGTAGTAAATAGGCACCTGTTATGACAAGAGCTGTCACGCTGTTATAGCTGGAAATTGTGGTTCCTGTGTGCTATGGCGTCTGAGCATGCTGGTGTGAACCATGAAAAAGATTGTGATTTCACCTGGTATTTCCGAGAAGGGATGAAATTGTCCATACCAGTTTTCAAGAGTGAGGAGAGGAGCTAAGGAATAGCTCTAATAGAGAAGCATATTGCTTGGTTTGACTAGGTAAACAAATAGGGAAGTCCGTGATTTTATTGTGGGATAAGGCAATAGAAAAATTTAATGACTATACTGGCAATATCAGTACCTTTAGAATGTTTCAACCATGTGTTGTGGTGAGCATTATAGTCACTGAAGACAAAAATGTTTGCAGATGGATGAAGAAAAAGTGCCTTTTCTATAATGTCAGGTATTGCAGTCTTGTGAAGAGGGGGAGTGATAAAGGAAAAAGAGACAGCTGACAGAGTTTAGTAGTGAAAGGCAGAAGCAGATGAAAGAGCAGTCAGTGGCCTTGAGACAATTCCTTGGTCATTGGAAAATTATCCTGGATGTAAACACCAAGGCCATGCATTTGAATGCTGGAATCTTTTTGGCAAAGTGGAAGATACCCTGGAACCAAGAATTTATTGGTAGCAATGGAAGAATTCAAGTTGGTTTCACAGAGGGCAAAGATATCCGGTTACTTTTCCAAGAGAAAAGATTCTACACTGCAGAAGTTGGAATGGATACCATAAATATTAGAGAAAGAAAGATTCAGTGGGTAGGTGGTTTTTTTTGTTAGCTGGTTTGGTTTTATTTCTTTTTGTTGTGATTTGCATGAGATAAGTTTTGAGGAGAGAGAAAAAAAAAAGAAAAGAACACAATTATTGTCACTGTCATCAATGGCAATACATACCAGCCAGTGCATAGCTGAGAGCAGATCATAATGTGGCCTCAGAGTTGTGCACCAGAAATGCATGCAGGGGGCACATACCCATGCTTGACATGGCACCACAGATACACTGATATTATGTGACTGTTGATCAAAGTAACCTCTCTTAGTGCTACTAAAGAGTTTGGACTCCTAACAATAAGTCAGAAGCAGCAGCCAATAAACTGCCAACCTGGTACTCTCATAATGAAAAGTTACAGCCATTGGTTGATCTGATCATCAAAGAGTTAAGACAGTAAAATCATTGAGGCCCCAGAGAGACAAAGAGAACTGATAAACCATGAATGGGGAGCAATAGATGAACCTCTACTCTTGTTAATAGACATGGAAGGAGTGCAGACTGGATGATAGGGGAACCTATATATTCCTATTAACCTATAAAAAAAAAAAAGAAAGAAATTGGGAAACAATTCATATTAAGTAATGATTTAGTATGAGTTCTGATGTCTACTACCAATTAAAAAATCAGGATGAGTCATCCACAAACAAATGCCAATTTTCAAATAATATTATATATATATATATATATATATATATATACACACACACACACACACACACAATTTAATGAAGCAATTAAAAATGACAGGGGTGTGAACTAAACAGTTTGATAGTTAATAGCAATGTAGAGAACAATATATATGGAATTAGATATAAAAACAACAAACTTTCCTGGCAAAGATAGTAGAATGGTCTCCCATTGCCTTCTATGCTTGCCATATCTCTCCATGGGTTCCTTTTCTTCATTATAGGTGAATTGCCTTACATTTTTAGGAAAGTAGTTGAGAGGTTTCCAATAAGCTTCTTCACAGTTTGGAGAGTTTTCCTTCTTTTAGATTGATTGCTAGAGAGCCCAGTCTATTCTTCTATTTAATCCATAAGTGAGGGAGGAAAGAGATGGATTCATATCTTTTCTAAGGGCATTTGTGAGAAAGTCTGGAATTTGTACTCAGCTCACTGGTTCCATTTCCTGCACTTATAGCCATCACACTTGTTGGTATCAATGTCTAAGAATGATAAAAAAAAAAAAAAAAAAAAAAACAAAAACTCCTCCCAAATTTATAGACAAATTATAGAGATCCATATTTATTCTGAATCAATAAAAATTGAACCACTTCTCAGTCTCATCTACCATATTTTTGTTCGTTCTTGTCTTGTAGTCAAAACATTATAATCACTTAACTATATTGACCCTTTTGTGTGCAAACACAAAGTCTTACTTTGTGAACTTTTTTGCATTATTATTGTTGCTTTGAATAATTTGGACTTGCATAAATATTTTTGTTTGCTTAGTATTATTTTGACTTGTTTTTTTTCTTTCTTTTTGTTTGAAAACTTTCCATTTGTTGAGTATTACAATATATTGTCAATTACACATAACTCCACAACAGTAGTCACACATCCACATTTAATACTAATGGTGAAATAAAAAGCAATAAGAATAAGATGAAAGAAATACTAGTTAAATTTTAATAGCAATTTTCTAAGCATAGCTTAGATGTGGAACAAGGCTGAAAGTATGGAATACCCAGCAATAATCAAACTCACTACTTGGTCATAATTGTTCTAATGTGACAAGCTGGCTAACCATTGCATGACTTCAAGGTACCCTCTAGTTAAATGCTAATGATTGATAGTAATGCTTCATATAGATGATGGAATTGTTAGTGGCTTGGGAAATGGAATTGGTGAGCTAGTTTCAAATTCTAGCCAACCCTGATATTAAGGCCTTTGGGAGAGATGTGAATCCATCTTCCTGCAGCTATAAGTAAAAATAGTATGGATACTAGACTCTTTAGACTTGGTAAGGTAAGAAGAATGAACAACTGTGAATTCAAAGCAGAAGAAACTACAGCCCTTTTCAAGAATTGGCCAATTTACAGATATTAAAGAAATGGAAGCAGTTTAGAACCATGATCATTTATGTTCTGAAGGAACATGGCGTTAAGAAAAAACTGCTTTTTCCAAGAGATTTGAATAATTATTAAATCTAATACCCTTCTTAAGGATATAGGGGATCATGGATCTCCACAATTTTCTATCTTGTGTGGGTCTTAGCAGTTTTTCACCCTTTCTCAGCACCCACCCCCATTTTTCTGCTATACATTCATACACACTCATCAAGTAAGTGGCTTACTGACTTCCCTTATCTCTCTTGCCATCAATATGCCTTGTGAGGGTTAAGTTTTCTAAGCCCTCCTTCCTCATTATGTGTCCAAGGAATTTCAGCTCTTTTTTCCTTATTTTGAGTATGTGTTCTTTTTGTTGCCATTTTTTTAAGACTTCCTTGTTGTTTACTCACTCTGATCATTCTGATTTTCAGTATCATTCTGTAAAACCACATATCTACTGCCTCCAGTGGTTTTTTTCTCATCCCTGGGGTAATTGTCCAATATTCACTACCTTATAAGAAGAAGGATATCACATTAAGATGAAAAAAAGAGTAAAATTTAATAATAATAATGCTTCACTGAAGACATTTGTACAATATTACTTTCAGTTATATTTCTTTTATGTGCTGCATCCCATCAGGACATAGGCTATCATAGTTTTTCATGAATTTCTATCCTTTGTAGTGCAAAACAATGTCATTTTACTTTCTCTTCCACACTGTTCTGCTATCCATTTTCACAAGATGATTAGGTGGGATACTTGATGTTTTTCTCTTACTTGCCTTCAAAAAATCCTGTGAGTGTCAAATTCTCTAAGCCTCCTTTTCTTCTTATGTGTTCCAGAAATTTCAATTCTCTCTTTTTGATTCTAAGTATGCCCTCTTTTTGTTTCCATTTCCTTTGTGCAGTAAAAGGCAAGAGAAGAGGAAAAATGAATAATAATAGACAATGCTTCATCCAAGGAATAGGAATTGTATTACATCTAATACTACTAGTGTAATAAAAAGTAAATGAAATTAGAATGAAAGAAAAACTAATTAATCCATTAACTGTGGATGACAGGAATTTCCATCATTACCGTTCCATGCCTCAACTACAAATGATGGAAACTTCTATTGCTGTTCATTGGTTAATTATAAATATGTATGCTTCTTAAAAATCAACAAATAATCATCCATTGGTTCTCATTCTTTTTATGGAATTTTCTGACCCATTTTATAATTTTTTTTTTTCACTTAGACATGACATAATGCAAGCCAGAAAATAATAGCCAACAGAAAAATTAGTGGCAAATATAATCTTTGCAATCTTTTTCTTAAATAGCCTTGTCACATCGAGACTTTCATATGGAAGTCATGCATGGCACCAAATCTATTCAGAAATATTTAAACTGTCAGCTGTATAAAAACATTTCTGAAGATCAATTGTGAAAAAAGGCTTTGAACAAGTGAAGCCTGAGGGTCTTAGCAAAAACCATCCTTCTGTGAACATTGTGAACTGGTGCTAGAGAATCACAAACAAAGAACTGTACTAAATAACAGAAACCTCCTAATTTGAAGACTGCCAACAGCAGCAACATCTAAAATGGATAGCACATGAAACTCAAAGAAAAAATATAAACAAAATCAAGATGTTAGCATTCCACACTACTTTAAATAAACTGTTAGAAAGGAAACCCCCATCAATACTAGAAAGAGCGATAATAGCTACTAAGCTTCAGAAACTTGTTTACCTGAAAAATTGTTTTAAGAGAAATATTTTGTAAATTTAAACCGAAAACAGTACCAGCTGCTCAGTCAAAGAATACCAAAAGTTTCCTTGTAGGGAAATTGCTAATATTACCATTAAGAAAGTTGATCTCTCACAAGAGTAGATACAAGGGAGAACGAAGGAAAACTAAAACCAGACTTTGGACTCTCTGGTCTGTGCAGATTGAAACTCTGGTAATGGTCTCACCACATGAGATTGATATTTATTATGAGGAATGATTTTTTTTTAATCCTTTTGCCCCAAGCAAGGCAATAAAGCCACTAAGATGCAAGAGGTTACTGAGTCTGAAAGAATATGATAAAACATTATTAAGGAGATAAAAGAAGTGATTATAAAGACGAGAGAAAATAAGGATTGACAATGCACTTAAATTTTTGAAGATCAAAGTTGATTGGAAAGTGAGAGGACTCCACAAATGAGAAATGAGAGAAAAGAAACTGTTAGCATAGAATTTATGGTTACATCTTTCCATTTCAACAGTAAAATGATGAGACCTTGTTGCCAATCTAGTACTGTGCTTAAATTCATAAAGTCTAGGTATCTAAGAGGAAATTTCATCAGAACAATTATAGAAAAGGTACAGGGAAGCCATGTTATAGTGGTGAGAAAGTTGAATGAAGCCAAGATGCCAGGTCAGGACTGATAACATTATAGATTCTTTGTATTTTATTAAGAATCTTTAAATATCATGGCTGAAGCATCAGAAGATGTAACAGCAATATTCAATGCATGAATGAATGTTAGATTTATAAACGGATGAAAAAAATTATCTAGCATGACACAGTGAACCAACTTTTCTTGCAACAGACTGAGCAATTGATTCAATATAATCTTTCCACTTCATTATTTTAATGTCATGTAACACAAGCCACTCCTAGCTTCTGCTCTTTCATCAGCCTTTCCAGCTCTTAACACATGAGAGATCAGGTGACTGCCAATTTACTAGTATACAAGAGAGCCAGTTAGTAGGTTAAAGAGGTGATAACCTCATAACTATTATAGATATACAAAGGAATAATATATTTTTAATACAACTCGTTTTTCACCTTCTTTGTTGGTTTAAAAAATAAATAATTTGGTTTTATGCAGTCATGAGGGAATCCACACCAATTTACTTTCTTCATAAAAAATGAATTGACTGACTACACAAAAATAGAAAAGAGAATAAGCCAAGGGTACATTCTCTCCCCAAATTTATTTAAACTTCTACAGGGAAGCTATGCTAAGGAAGCTGGAGACCCTAGAATTAGGATTTATTATCAGTAAACATAACTTTAACAATATAAGATATAGAGCTGCAACCTCTCTCTCTCACAGATGAGATGTTGCAAGTCTCTCACTGCTTTATCGCTACTTCCATGGAAACTGCTCAGACAAACTGCATTCCTTACTTCCACCAGTTCTAACCTTCATGCCTAGTACATACCATCCTACACAGATTGTAGTGAACCACCCTCATTCTATCTGTATTCCATTGGTGAGAAGTAAATTTTATTTGAGCAGCTTCTTCCTGTGAACCACTGCTCTGTGGAACCGACTTCCAAATAGGATGTTTTCCCTGATCACTACAATTTTAACCTCTTCAAGTATCTGGTTAACTGTTATCTTACCCACATATCCATATAAACTGTGCCTCTTACACTGTAACCCTCTACATCAAGTGGCTCCTGGGCCTTGTACCGAGTGAACCTCTGTTAAAAAAAAAAAAAAAAAAAAAAAAAAAAAAAATGACATAGTAGTCAGGGTTGACACAGAAAGCAAAACTACAGGATCTCTTAGTCAAGGTAGTAAAGGAAAATGGGAAAAAAGGACTATCAACTGCAAGAAAACAGAAAATATTGTCATCAGCAAGAAAAAAAAGCTCAAGATGTGATATATATATATATATATATATATATATATATATATATATATATATAGGCTATAGCAAAAGTAATGCCATTTTTTTTCCCAGACAGGATGATGTGGAACAATTAACTGACAATTACAATCACCAGACCTAACACTGCCAGAGTTTTTCTTGTGGGGTGGACTGAAAGATCTTGTTTATAGGTTCAAACCAAAAACATTTCCCGAATTAAAACAAGCAATTTCTGATAAATTTTCTGAAATCAATGAAGAAATATGTCAAATACTTTGAAGAAATCCACTGGTACCGTCCATTGTGGCATTAAAAACATGAAGGTGATAATTTTGCTAAATAGTTCGTTAATCATAACAAATCATGTTTTTTTGGTGTGACAATACTTATACATTTTCTTAAACAGTAATTTATTTTTGATTAATAAAAGTTAGTAAATAAAAAAAGGACATTACCTTCTGCACCATATATATACTAGCTGAATTACCTGCACCTTGCTGCATGTCACACTTTTTTTTTTATAAGAAAATGATGATTGATTTTAAATCATTGTTATAATTTGTGGAGAAAAATGATACATTTCAGTATTGCTCAATCATCTTGCCAATGTGACCTCCATCTTCTGGCTTTCTCCTTTTATATTTTAGATAGAAATCATTCCCTTGTTCAAATTTAAATTTAGTTTAAATCAAAGGGAAAAAAAATTTCAGTGGGGGTGGTTGTGCAAAAACAGCTTGATCTAACCCCTTTGATATGTATTTAATGCAATACTAGATTGAATGAATTGATGAGCAGATTTCAGCATTGCTGTGACAGTTGAATTATCATAACAAATATGTATTGTAAGGCACTACCTTACTGGTGATTTCTTGCTCACCTTAACATCCATATTGCCTCATTTTGATCTTGCTGGTGTGACCTCTATCTTCTGGCTTTCTCCTATATTTTGGACAGGAGTCATACCTCTGTTCAAATTTAAATTTAATTTAAATCAAAGGGTAAAAATTTTCAGTGTGTGGGCAGGGAAGGTTGTGCCTTATTGGTCTGGGGAGGCAATTACAGCATTTGATACCTCTGAAAAATGCCTGAAATTATACTATGGGTTAACTGAAGCCTTGTGAAGGTAGACAGAACTATTTGGGAGCCGTCAATGATTGTGCAAGCACCAAGTCATAAGTCATTACAACCAAGGGTTTGAGCACACTGACATTGTTCAAACTACTGATCATAACAAATTATATGCTCTCTCTCTCTCTCTCAGAAACTGTAACTAAGGTTTTCTCAGTATAGTTGCAATATAAACAACCAGGGTTCTGTTGGCATTGAATAAATACAAAAGTACCTGAGCAGGTGCCTACAACATAGATTGCCTAGCCGCACTAGCAGATGGGTGTGCTCAGAAAACAAGGGTATCCAGTCCTTATTACACATACTATATATATATATATAAAAAACATGAGTTTTTTAATTCAAACCATACACTGATGTGTGTTCAAGCCCTGGTTTCAAATGTTAAAAGTCATGCTGAATTGGGAGTTTGGTGTAACACAATCTTTTCACCCCTATTCTTTTCTACTATGACCTTATCCTGTTCTAAGTTCTACTCATTGAACCATATATGTTTTTTTTTTTTTTATCTCAGTTGCTTAACCCTCTCCTGTTGCAGAAAAACATGCTTCACTAATCATCTGAGAACCTGTAATAGATGCAGAAGATCCTCCCATCTTGCATGTCGTAAGTGATTAGTGAGGCATTTCTTTACATAACAGGAGTCATCCCAGCAAATGGTGTAGGCTTCAGCCTTGCAGAAACACCTTTTCCCCTTATGCTCTTTTTCTTTTTTGTGACAGTCATCTGATCAATCCTATATTGCTTTATAAGCTGCCTCTCTTTCACTCTTGTTGATTGAATCCACAGTAAATGTGGGTCCCTTTTTAAGCAGTACTTGTATCTCTTCAGTGGCACCCTACTTCTGTATGGCACCAAAAATCCATTAGCTACAAACTAATTTGCTGTAAGTTTAAACAGGTAAATCTTTGGAAGATAAGGGTCTCTTAATCCTTACTATGTAACCTGTCTAGTAGAGTTAAATATTTTGTAACAGACTGAGTGTGTGTGTATGTGTGAACAAAGTGTTTCAATGTAATCTTGCCATAAACCTGGTGTACCTGGAAGCATAATCATTGGCACAGCTGAGTCATTTCATAGGTTCATCTAGAGAGGATAAATTTTGTCCAAAATGAAGTACTAACTGCATTTAACAAAGAAAGATTTAGAATCAGTAAGAGATGAAATTTCTTGGCCACATAATGAGGAAAGAGGGCTTGAAAAATTAAACACTAACAGGACATATTGAAGGCAAGAAGAATAAAGGAAAGTAGTGAGTAACCTTTCTAACATGCTTGTGCAAATGGATGGAAGAACAGTGAATGGGTAGGATGATGAAAGGTAAGCCTATGAGTTACAAAGGATAGGAATTTGTGAAGAGCCATGACCACACATGTCCTGAAGGGATATAGCACACAGAAGTAAAGTTGGCTATCTACAGTATATATGTAAATATTAACCTCCTTGATATTGTTTGGTATTTAAATCCACATAGTTATTAATAAAAGTTAAATTTTAATTTTCTTTTTTACTGATCAGGATGACCTGATTAAACTTACTCCTCAATTCATCCCTAAAAGTATATGAAATCGTTTTATTTTTTAATCATTTCACTCCAAGCAAAGTAATAATGTCACTAAGATGCAAGGGATTATTAGGAGAATACAATGAATTTATTGAGGGGAAAGAACAAAATTCAAAAAGATAGAAGATGTTGAATGGCATTGCATTAAAATTTTTGAAAACTGAATGTGGCAGGGAAACAAGAAATTGGAAGAGAGTTCTGGAGGTGATAAATGCGAGAGAAACTATTAGAATCCTGCTTGGTCTCACTCTGTCCACTGACATGAGGTGGAACAAAATACATTGAATCAATAGCTTCATCTACCACAAGGAAAGTTGGCTCTGTGTCATGCCAGAAAGTTTTTCTTGTCTGAGTCAATCTTTCAAATCTATAAATCAACCATCCATCCTTGCATGAAATATTGCTGTCATATGTAGTCTGGTGCTCCCACTGTATGTCTTGAGGTCCTTGGCAAAATCCAGAGATGAATATGCAAGATGATAGGTCCTGATCTGGCATCTAGTCTACAATCGCTATCTCACAGACATGGCGTGGCCTCTCTCTGTCTCTTCTACAAATATTTTCATGGCACCTGTTCCGATGAGCTACTTTTGCTGGTTCCCAGATTACATGAATTTAAATGTGCTACCAGGCTGGTATCTCAGTACCACCCTCTTCACTGTGAAAACGGTTAAATGTAACCATCTCTTCTTCTAAAACAGCTTCTTCTCCTGCACTTCCTGCCTGTGGAACTCCCTTCCCTTTACTTGCTTCCCCAATGACTATAATCTTCAAATATTCAAGTATAATGTCAATCAAGATCTGACACCCTGAGCTTGTTCCCCATCCTTCTATGTGTCCTTTCCTTAAACATGCTGTTTTACTCTTGTTCTCAGTCCTCTGTAACTCCTTGCATGTGCTAGTGGCACTCCCACCTTGCTTGGGGTAAATTGCCTTAAAAAAAAAAAAAAATTATGGTTACATTGTTATTTTAATATTAAATCTGATAGTACCCTTAAATTTATGCAGTTGATGTACCAAGGAGGAGAGCGATATTTATTTGTAATTATTTACAAAATGTGGCACAAGGTCAAAATGAGGAATGGGGAAAAGGACAGTCTTCTTCTGTCTTAAACTTAGCTAGCCAAAAACACTGACCCAAACATACCACAATATTCCTAACACCAAAACAATGCATTCTTACTTTTCTTACTACATTCACCATAATACCTCATTGTCTCTATGATAATCCTAACTAGTCTCCATATGTACAATTCATTGTACCAAGGAGGAAAACTCATCAGAACAACTGCCACGAAAATATTTATAGAAATACAGAGGGAAACCATGTCATGACAGTGGGAAAGTGACAACATGTACAGAGATTTTGTGTTTTCACAATATATATTAACAAATAAAATTAAATGTACATATATCTGTGCCTATTTTGACTTTTGTAGAAATGAAATAGACTTTAGAGGGTGAATAATAAATCTTGATGCTATCAAGCACCCCAATGATTTGATGTAATTTCTTAAAAACTCGGAGAAAGGACAGATAAGTGAATACTTAATATTATACTTTACTATTAATGTTCTGTCCCCTGACAGATGATTGAGCATTTCAATAAAAAAAACTACTTACCTTAAAAGTATTATCTTCCAGAAATAACCTAGTCAGCTGTATTTTTATTTTCTGTAAACTCAATCTTTGTATTCAGTGTAGATATAGAATGGTCTGATGGTCACTTAAGGCATGAAACTGAGTCACTATGAAGTATCAACCCCTACGAGTGCCAAAATTTAAGTATGGAAATTCAAATTTTATAATTAATTTAAGACAATGACATTATTTAAATAAGTACTTAGCTGCATTTTTTAAGTAAACAATTTTAGAAAATCAAACAAGCAGTGAAATTAATCATAGCAAATTATTATTATTTTTTTTTTTTGACAATATATGCTATATATCAATTTTACTACAAAAATATATTGCAGGTAATTATTTAAAAAAATGTTTTGCTGGTATATTTTTACTTTTCTAGTGTTTTGATTTTTGTTTGGGGGTTCAATATTTGCCCATAGCTGGCACCCTAACAGGTGCTACCACCACTGGATCAAGGTGGAGCTGGGGACAACACCAGTTAAGAGGTGGTGTGGAGGAGGAGAGAGAGGAAGAAATGCATCTTCTAATATGTTACGTAGTACAGAGAAGAAAGCTAGAATAGAATTGTTACGTAGTAAAGAGAAGAAAGCAAGGATAGAATAACCTTTTCTTAAGCCTTTACTGAACTTAATTCACAGCAGTCAGTAATCAACAAAGGAAAGAATTCAGAATGAAAAAGGAAGGAGAACGCAGCTTTTAAAGAGGAAAGGGAACGTGTGAAAAGTCACATGGACAAGAAAGCTAGTTTCCTTTTTTTTATTCTTTTTTTTTTTTTTTACGAAAATATAACATTCTCCCCCACTTGCAAAAGAGATTGTAATTGAAAAAGTTTTATAAATCCAGTTGTTGGATTGGTCTAAGAATCCTGCTAGACTGGTATGGAGGTAGTTCACCACTGAAGAGCCAGACCTCTGAGAAGGCTGACTTTCAGGATTCTGGCTATCATTCACAGATTCATTTTATAAGGTGAAGAAATATTAACGGGACCTGCATCAGGCAAAAGGGTTGAGTCTGCATGGTCCACGTCGGGTTGAGTATTTTCAGGTCCATTTTGAAGTCCATCTGGGCGTGGAAAACATGCCAACCGTCTCAGCGCCACCAAATCTTCCCGGCCATCATCGTGACGTATTTTGGCATGTGTAGGGTTGGGATCAAGGAGTTCCACCACCTCAACGATAGGGTCATATTTACCTCTGCCACCGAATCATTTTAATAATACCTCCCCAGGCTCACAGAGCCAAACAGGCAACGCAGTACCGGTGGAGGACCGCCTTTCAAAATTGAACATTCGTTCGTGGGGGGTTGCATTCGTAGTGGTGCATAGCAGGGAGCGGATAGCATTTAACACATCATGTAGAACATCCTGCCAAGCACTAATTGGTAACTGTTTTGATTCCAGGGCCAATAATATGGTATTCCAAATTATGCCGTTGTAACGTTCACATTCACTATTGCCTCTAGGGTTATAAGCAGTAGTATTACTGCATCCAATTCCAAGTCGTGTTAGAAATTGTTTAAATTCTCCCGACATAAACGAAGTTCCTCGATCGAAGTGAATGAATGAGGGAAGCCCGAAAATGGAGAAAATACTTGTCAGGCACTGAATAGCAGTTTGCGAAGAGCAATCGCGGCAAGGAAAGGGAAATCGACTATATTCATCGACAACAGTATATATCGGTAACCTGTTGGAGATACTGGGACAAGCCCTTTGTAGTCTATGGAAAGACGCTGAAATGGCGCAGTAAAACGAATCAGAACATTACTAGCAGAATCGAAGAATTGGGGTTTTATTTTGGCACAGGTCGTACATTCAGAAGTCACACGTCGGACTTCATCAAGCGAATACGGCATATTCTGAGACCTTACAAAATGCCAAAAGCGCTGTACCCCAGGATGTATTAAGGAGTCGTGTATCGATTTAAGTTCCTTCAAGGAAGAAGCAGCAGCACCACATACTCTGGATAAGGTATCCGCAACTGTGTTTTCATTTCCAGGACGGTGTTTTATGTTGTATGAAAAGGGAAGAAGTTCCATTTTCTACCGTATAATTTTATCGTTTTTAATTTTTCCGTGATCAACAGGTTTAAACATAACAGATACAGCTTGTTGATCAGTAATAATAGTAAAATGTTTCCCAGCAAGGAGGTCTCTCCATTTATAAACACATTCAACTATGGCATATGCTTCTTTTTCGACTATATGAAGTCATATTTTAGAGGAGTTTATCAACCGAGAAAAGAATGCTACAGGTCGCTCAGCTTGTAAAAGAGTGCCTCCAATAGCCTTTTCTGAGGCATCGGTTTCAATAGTAAATAGCAATTCATCATCAATAACTTTTACAGATGACTTGGCAATGTCTTTCTTAAGTTTTTTGAAAGAATTTATAACTATAGGAGGCATAGAGAATTGTTTATTTTCGACCAGTGGACGAATTTTGTGTGAATATTTAGGTATCCATTTCGCATAGTAAGCAAACATACCAAGACACCTTTTTAACGAATTTGAGTCGGAAGGAGGAGGCATTTGCAAAAGTGGCTTCAAACGTTCAGGATCGGGTTGGATAGTTCCGTTACAAATTTGATATCCAAGCACATTAATAGAACGAAGTGAAAACTCTGATTTTTCCCCGGTTTATTTTGAGGTTGTATGTCGAGGCAGCCTTTAAGAAACATTCCAAATTGATGTCGTGCTCCTCCTGGGTTTTACCGCAAACAGTTATATCATCTATATACAAAAAGGTTCCAGATGATGTTATCAGAAATGAAAGAATTCATAAATCGCTGAAAGGCAGAAACCCCGTTAGTAACACCTATGGGTATTCGTTTAAATTGGTACAGACGATTTCCAGCTTGAAAGGCCGTATAGAGGCGATCTTCGGGGCAAATTTCAATCTGATAGTACGCTTTGGACAAGTCAATTATACTATATAGATATGATACTGGGCTATTTGGTTTACGAGATCTTCAATTCGAGGCAAGGGGTAGGCATCAAGTAAGGTGAACCGATTAAATTGTCTGGGAGAAATCGACTACCAATCATTTCTTTTTATTAGGTGACGAAGTTACAACAATTTGAGCACGCCACGGAGAGTAACTTGTTTCAATTATATCATCCTCAAGCAGTTGTAGAATTTCTTTTTCAATGAACCGAGCATCCTCCGCATGGTAATTTTGGGATTTAGTAGCAATAGTTTGCAGTCAGGGGTCAAATTTCGAAACAACTTAACAGGAGCACAACTGATCTTGGCTAAAGCGCAGATTTTTAGAATATCCTGAGATCCACCAAAAGAAATAGTGATACTCTAGTGTAGTTTTAAGACGGGTACTCCGAGTATAATATCCATACAGGAATCAGGAAGTACTGTAAAGTCAATTTGTTTATATTCGTAACCATTGAAGATAATGTCCTCAGTACAATATTCAGATAGTTTGAGGGAAATGGCAGATGATGCCATGGAAATTACGGAATTCCGTTTAGAAGTAGACAGTTTCATTGTTTTAACAATACGGGTACTGATAAAGTTATCAGAACCACCGGTGTCTATGAGGGCAGTTAATCTCTTTCCTTTTAATTCTAAAGTTTTAGTAACTGGAGGAGACCTATCATCGTCTTTAGCATGGGCTACTATAATAGCTGAGGTAGAACGTGAAGGTGCTGGCATGGTAGAACGGCAAACTTTAGAAAAATCACTGAGTTTGCAGTTTCGACATATCTTATCACGGGCAGGACAATAGTGACGATTATCCTTAAAGTGATATTTCCCTCCGCAGTTGTAGCACTTGCCACGAGCAAGGGCAGCAGACAATTGTACAGAGTCACACTCCGTACGAGAATCAGTTAAGTCAGAAAGCATATTTTTAGTAATAGTAGTGGAAGTGGCCTCTTCGGCAGAATCAGTAAACACATTTTTAGTCCTAGTGGTAGTAGCAACGGCTGATCCAATCTGAGAAACGTATGATTCAGCACGAAAGTGAGCCTGTTCTAAGGCTCTAGCACATTGAGTAGCCTCCTTGAGAGTTAGCGTATCATTTTCAAGCAGTCTGGCACGTATTACGGGGACCGGAGACCACGTATAAATGCATCACGGACAGATTCGTCCCTGTAAGTAGTAGCAGTAACATCCTGGAAGCAACAGTCAGCAGTAAGTCAATTCAAGGCCTGAAGTTATTGGTCTACAGACTCATTTTCCTGCTGCAGACGTGTAGACAACAAATGTCTAGCATGAATAACACTTGGAGACTTGTCATAAACACTTTTCAGCAATTCAACAGCATGTTCAAATCCAGAACAACCCTCGATAACATCAGCAACGATAGCACCGATGTTTAAATAAAGAACTTCGAGTTTGTCCGGGTTTAAAGAAGCAATAGTTGATAAGTAATAATTAAAATTACGGTACCATAGTCTCCAGAGCTTGCTAACCTGAGGGTCTGCAGAAGATATATCAAACTTGTCCAGACGAATAATCTTGTCCATGAGGAATTAAGTTCAGTAAATTGTTACGTAGTACAGAGAAGAAAGCTAGAATAGAATTGTTACGTAGTAAAGAGAAGAAAGCAAGGATAGAATAACCTTTTCTTAAGCCTTTACTGAACTTAATTCACAGCAGGCAGTAATCAACAAAGGAAAGAATTCAGAATGAAAAAGGAAGGAGAACGCAGCTTTTAAAGAGGAAAGGGAACGTGCTGAAAAGTCACGTGGACAAGAAAGCTAGTTTCCTTTTTTTTATTCTTTTTTTTTTTACGAAAATATAACAATACATGAAATTACAGAAACAAAAATATATATTTATTGCACTCTGTAAACTTTGGACTAAAGTTAGATTCATGGAATACTCAGCAAAGAATGAAGTTACTAATAATGGCTTGCAAGATGAATGCTTTAACCATCTCTCTCTATCTTCTACTTCTATATCTTTTATACTGGATTCAGTCAGGATTTTCATTCTTAAAACATCAAAAGGTGGAAGGAGATTTTTTTTTTTTTTAATCAAGTCTAAGTTGACTCTGGGACTGCACTTGATTTTCCATGAAATGTGTGTGTGTGTACAATATATATATATATATATATATATATATATACGGTGTCCATAAAACCTCTTTACAATTTAAAAAATATATTACAAAGTCAACTGATGAGATATCTTAATCAGATATATTCTATGTACTCAGTAGTTATCAAAGTTTTTAATCACACTGCATTTGTGCATTTCAGGTATGAAATGAACCCCGCTAACATTTCCAGACTAGTGAATTGAAAGGGATGGCTCAATTAACCAGATATCACTCCCCTGGACTTCTTTCTATAAGGCTATATTAAAGATATTGTGTATATCCCAAGGATATGGGACATCACTGATCTAAAGCAAAAGATCACTGATGCCATTGCCACAAATGATGAGGTCATGCTACAGTGAACATGGCAAGAAATTGAGTATCATTTTGATGTGCTTCATGCAATTAATGGGGCTCATATAGAGGTGTATTAAATTAGTTAAAATAAAATTCAATGTCTACTCCTTTTGTAACAATTTCCACATATTTGTCTGTTTACTTTTGCAATAAAGTTTTTAAATTGTAAAGAGACTTTATGGACACCCTGTATACGTGTGCATATATATATATATATATATATATATATATATATATAATATAAAATGAAATTTACAGACGTTATTGCTTGACTTCGAAGAGAAACAATTGGAGGGTTTTCCACTATACGAGGTGTTATTAAAAAGCTCCCAAACAAGTTATCTTAAAAAATTATTTATTTACCTAATTTTTAACATCATCTCCTTTGAAATAGTTACCTTGCACATCTATCCCTGTATGTCTATCACTTTTGGAATCTGGCTTAGAAGTCATTTTGGGTGACCTTTGAGTTGCATTTTCAGCATTGAGAAGTTTGGAAGCAACAAATTTCGCAAATTGGATGGATATAGAAGGAATACAGTGTTGTTTCTGGGTAGAAACTCACAAGTGAGGAGAGCTCATTGAGAGAGTGCATTGTTGTCAGGAAGAATCCAATTCTTCACACACCACAGATCTGGTTGCTTTTGTTAAACGCCTTCACTCAAATGCTTCAAAATGTTGTTGTAGAACTCTCAATTGACAGTCTGGTCTTGGGGAATGAATTCTTAGTGTACAATAGTGCGTATGTTGAAAAAAAAAATGATGAGCATGCTCTTGAATGAGCTGCAGCTCTGTCATGCTTTCTTCAGTCATGTTGATGAAGAGCTTTTCCACTATGTTGACTGCTATTTCATCTCAGGGTTATATCTGTAGGTCCAACTCTCATCACTGGAGATGATCCTCGACATGAAGGATGGATCATCAGTGGCATGCTGATAGAGATCCTGACAGACTCTGATGTGATGTTCTTTCTGCTCAGTGGTCAAAAGATGGGGGACAAAATTGAGACTGACATGCTGCATGTTCAGTTCAGACATTAGGATTGCCTGCACAGACCTATATGACAGACCAAAAACATCAGTAATATCGATGATTGTCCTCTGATGATTCTCATGCATAAACTGATAAATTTTCTACATATTTCTGGGGGTGGGGAGTAGCTCATTTGAAGCACCCATGTAATTCAAAACATTGTATACCACCCATTGCTTTGTCAGCATAAGCTTACTGAAGCATACTCAATATCTCTATAGCAGACTTCCCAAGTTGAATGCAAAATTTCATATTGGCTCTTTGTTGCAACTTCCTGTTCATGATAAAATCACAGACTACAGCACACATGTGATCACAAAAGCACAAATTTCACAACTTGTGAAATGAACGCAGAGATGGCATACTGATGCCTGAAGGTCACTGCTAGCTTTCACTGTGTGTTGTCATCTGCTGGTGTGCTACAGAACTTTTTGATACCACCTATTATATATAAGAGCTGTCTGCATGTCATCTGCAGAGTTAGCCTTCAAAACAGGACATCCAACGTAGACCTGTTTAACAGGTGTAATATTGGAGGAATTCAGACTTTTCTCATACAGTATCAATTACAGTGGACTGGTCATATCTTGAGAATGTCTGATGACAGGATACCCAAGATTCTACTGTACAGCCAGTTAGACCAGGGCTATAGGAATGTAGGACAAGCATGGCTTAGATACAAAGACAAGCTGAAGAGCAACTTGTCAGCTGTCAATATACCTCATAGCACCTGCGAGCACTACCTTGGATCAGGTAGAGTGGAGATGAATGTGTTTTAGTGGACTCAGCAGTTTCTATCTGCTACTTTGAATTGTCTTCAAGAAGCAAGAGCACACTCTAAAAGGTCAGCCAATCTAACAGTGACTTTATCCCACAATCCTCACTCTTGCTCCATATGCGGCCTCCTTTGCAAATCACTAGCAGGTCTTAAGTGCCACTTAAGATTATCTTACAAAATTCAAAACTGAATCAATTGGTTAAGTTGTCAGATCCTCATACATCGAAACTGACAGGAGAGTCCATTATATATGTATGTATGTATGTATGTATGTATATTTAGGCAGCATATCTTCATTCATGCATGTTTCGGTGAATAATCTTAGCATATCTATATTAATCCTCTCAAATTTACAGATCAATATCTTAGTGTTATTATTAAAATGATTAAGAAAGAAGCCGTAGTTTTGTTCATTTCTTTCATTTTCCCAGCTACTTTCAATCACAACTATAAATTACATTAATCTTTTTGCCTTAGCAATTCACCCCTGAAGATGATCTTGGATGAGATTAAAAATACAAGGGGAAAATAAAAGAAATGAACAAAACTACAGCATCTTTCTTAATCAGTTTAATAACCACATTAAGAAATTGATCCATGAATTTGAGAGGATTAAAAATAAATAGATATAAAATGTCTAGATTATTCTCATCAAACATATAAATATATATTTAGGAATGGATTTTTCATTTATTAATCCAACATTTCAATTTATTGCTGAAATGTTATTTTTAATGTATACCCATATTTGAGTAGACACTGTTTTTGTTTATTTATGAAAAAGTATATATTAAGGCCAGTAGATGGAAATAAATAAATATACTGTTTAATAAATCAATGAAAATAAACCATCTACTCAAATATGTGTTTCCATTAAAAATAATGTTTAAGCAATATATATATATATATATATATATATATATATATATATATATATATATATGTGTGTGTGTTTGTTTGTTTCTTTCTTTATTACTCTTAATGCTATTTTTAGTGGGTATGCATATATAAGTTGCTATCCCTGTTTTTTATTTTATTTTTTATGTATGCATGTATGTATACATGTGAAGATTAATTTAATTATTGTTAAAAATATATACAAGGAAATAAATCGATAACAAGAGAAAAAGCAATGTGCTCATTAAACCATTCTGTTAGTATTTGCAAAGAAAAAAAAAACAACTTATCTAAATCTGTTTATAAATAGAAAAGGTAATAATCCCTAACACTCTAAAATTAAGAAAAAAAAAAACCTTTTGTGAAGAAGCCAGAACAAAATCAGTTCTGATTTAACACAGACAGTGCACAATGTTCATTTAAGAAGTACAAACTTAAAACATCTGTCCCATTTACAGAGAGGTAAGCATTTTGCTCATTCAGTGTTAAATATTAGCACAATGGCTATCTTTAAAAAGAGCGAGCAAGACCTTTTGATATGGAACTAATTCCAAAATGAGTACAGCATGTGATAGAACTGATAAAACGAGATGTAAGGAATTCTATTAATTTTTTGGTTTGTTTTTTTTTTTTATTTGACGTACTTTACAAGAAGAAATTAGAGTTGATAAGCAGAATTTCACACCAAAATTCACCGGCAAAGCAAGGAATAAAAATGTCTCTCATGGTCCAGTAAAGCCATGTGATAGATCTGAAGGTATTCCAGGTTTCTTCTGGTACAATGAGCTTTGTTCTGCCAGAAATATTAATTGATAGAAACTTGACAAGCAACCACATCAGCGTTAATCATTCAATTTTCATGTTGGAACATTTCTCCACCTTGGAGGTCTAATCATAAGTCAAGATAGATATTTTGACACAAAGAATTTGTTTCCCTGCACAAATTGAACATTGACAGAATATCTTTTGGGAAATTTCTTTAAAGTATTAGGCACTATTTAAATTCAGTGGTCCACTTGTAAACAAAAAAAACAGGGAAAACTTTTCTGGGGAGTAATTTTTGTAGATTAACACTAATTAGATCTTCTCCAAGACACATTTATCAAAACTGAAAAATATTGAATTTTTATCATTTTAGATGTGGGGGCCCTGTTCATAATATTGATACAGTATAAAATTGATCCCTGATCTCATAATGAGTTATCTGTACTTACTTTTTAATTTACAAATGTTTTCAGCAATCATGGCCTCACCATAAAAACTAAATCATGGTCTTCTGGGCTGTAGTCCTCACCACCCTTCAGTGCACTTGCGAGACCTGGACTTTGTATCACTGGGACATCAAACGTCTGGACCGTTTCCTGCAAACAAAGTTCTGGAGAATCCTTCACCTCAGTTGGGAGGACTGCATCACCAATAACAAGTTCCTCACTTGGTCATCTCTCCCCAGCATAGAGGTCACCATCCTTCAACATCGGGAGGGTCATGTGTCCAGAATGCGTTCCATTCGATTCCCACATATCATCCTGCTTTGAGAACTTGCCAGCAGCAGGAGGCTATTTGGAGGCCCAAAATTATGCTTCAAGGATCAGTTGAAGAAATCTCCACCATGACCACCATTGACTTTGAGAGCTGGGAAAATGTTGCTACAAATCAGCCTTCCTGGTGTAGCATCATGACTTCTGAGTCCAAACATTAGCATGAAGAGGATCTGTGACATGCTGTCAGGAGGGTCCAATGTGTTCACCACCCACACTCCTCTGTGACTACTGCTCTCAGCTTCTGGAGTAGGCAGGGACTTCACAGCAAACTTCGCTAATGCCATCAGGGGAGAAAAAGTGAATAAGAAGAGAGGATGATGATCCCAATGTTCAGATGCAAGCGGGTGCTGACTACTACAAATTTCAAGTTTAAAAGTCATTGATAACTGCATATGAAAACATTTTTTTCTTTATTTTTATGAAAAAAATTCTTTTAACAGATTGCGACATCTATCAGAGAGATGAAATTTAAATTATTATTTCATTATTCCAAAATTTTAACACATCAGCAGATAGCTATTAATGTCAACAACTGAGCACAAATAGTTATTAATTAAAATATTAGTAATTAATTTATAATATTATCCATAACAACATGTACAAGAATGTCGTTTTTGATTAAAGTTAAAAAAATAACCATAAATACATAAAAAAATGTTTATATTGTCGAAAATTCCTTTTTCCACAATATATCTATTTGTGTTATGTTATAATGCTTATTACCTAAACAATAATAATACTGAATAAGTTTTTTTTAAACATTAAAGAATATTTAATCACATTTCTCTAATAGCTGTTGTGATCTTTAAGTAAAGAACAGATACAAACATGTTTGTGTGTTTTAAGAAAATATTTTAAACAAGCAATAGCATCTGTTTGGTATTTTGTCATTAAAGAAGAAACACACACACACATATATATATATATTTAATTAAAGAACAGAAATATATGTAAATTAATAAAATTAAAAAGAACAAATGGATATTAATGATGTAAGTACATTTTCAAGAGTTTTCAAGATTTGGTTCTTTTATTTACAAATGTAAATAAAAAATCAAGTCTAGATAAAAAGAATTCTGATAAAAATTATGGCTTGAGGAATATCTCATGAATGCTAATCTACAAAAATTATTTTACTATTTTTGTTAGTGGATCAATCTACTTAAATAATGCCAAGTATTATATTCTCCCTCAAATTTGGTATGCAGATGTTAGACCCAGCATAAGATTTTAACATAAAAAAACTGTTGGTTCAATGTGAATATAGAGTGATAAAGCTCAATCCTTTTTTTTTTTGTTATGGAGATTTATCTTTTTATAGTAATAGTTACTGTTTGTAACTGTTCAGTGTAAGACTATAATTTCTTTTTGATTATTAATATCTGGATAAGAAAAATATTTGTGTGATTTAAAAAGGAAATTTCACCGAACAATCTTAACCCCCAAATATATTTTCCATTTTTCATTGGAAACTCACCACAGCCAATTCATATCCCCAACTGATGTCAATGAAAACAAACATAAATCATAAAAACAAATTTTTAATTCACAACAAATATTGGGAGAATATATACATTTTTATGTATCAAAACAATGTTGGATAATTGAATGACAAAGTAGAAAAGATTTTGTGTAATGCGTTTTCTTCTTTTCAAAGGATGTTAAATAAAATTTTAGCAATTTTTAACTTGCATGCCTGTAAAAAAACAGCATGTGAAAAGGACAGTTTTTCCCTTGACTCCACTATTATTTAAACTACCTTCCCTCCTAAATAGGTGATAATTAGAATTTGAATAAAATCTAAACATATGGAAGTGAATTCATATATTTTCTTTGTTTTTAAGAATTTACAAAAAAATATTAAACACTATTTATCAAATTGTTTATTTACATCATTTATTTATATTGGTTATTGAAACAGCTAGCAAATCATCAGCTAATTGCCAATTGATCTGAACTTTATAAAATTTTAAATAATAAGGAATTCCTTATAGTTTGTTCACAAATTTTTATGTTTTATTAAATGTTTATGAATAAAAAATTGTTTTCATATTTATTTCTTTATAAATTTGTAAATGATAAATACTGCTTTTATTTACATTATTCAGACTGTTATCTGCATCTTCATTGCCATTGTATGCTCCGGCCTTCTTCAGGTGACTGGAATTTTGAACTGAACATCCCATTCCATCCATTAATTCTAGTTCCACATGTCATGCTGCTTTTGGATGTCTCAGTTTTTCCTTTTAACTCAACTCTCCAAGTTTTTTGGCTCACCACTGCTGAAGCCTGGTATTGAACTCACAACTCTTTGGGTCTAGTCACTGGATCTAACCAATGCCTTTATCCACTGGTGGATGGAAAGTTTCAGTTTGAAATTCCAATCACCAGAAGAAGACTGGAGCATACAACAGCCAAAACATTGTGAATATGGCAATGAAGATGAGGATAACAGTCCGAATAATATAATCATAATACCTCATCTCAGAGATATAGACAGAGATAAATACTGCATTGTATTAGTCTTTAGAATGTTGTAATTATAAAAAATATTCTTGTAAATAAACATTCTAATAAATAGTTCAATATTTTTTGTTATAAATTCTCTAGAACAAAGAAAATATACAGATCCACTTTCATATGTTTAGGTTTTATTAAAATTTGAATCATCACTTTTTAAAACACTAAACATTGCTGAGTAGTGAAGGTAGTTAAAATAATAGTGGTGTCAAGGGAAAAACTGTTCTTTTGAAACTGTCCATTTTTTTGTGGCACAAAGGTTAAACACTGCCAAATTTTTTCTACATTGTCATTCAGTTATACAAAACAGATTATAAAATCTAAATTTCTTACTTATTTCAACTTTGTAGAAGTTTGCAGTTGCTCTGTACAATCTATTTTTGTCTATGCCGAAAACTTCATCTTAATGACACTATTTGAAGCTATCAGGATAACAATGATTTTTCACAAAATTTCTGTGACTTTCAAGATTATATATATCCAGCAGCTTTGCATAGCCTCATTCTGATGGAAACAACATTTGACACCCTCAGTATTAATATTTTTTGCTCATAAAAACTTAACTTGTTACCCAGAAAAGACAGGTACTTCAACTAGTAATTAATAAATATACTGATTTTTTTTTATATTACAATATGTCTATGCTGAAAATGACAGTGATGATATTTAATGCTTAACCAATCTTATAGCTTTGAAATTCAATATCTTCATTTGACAAGACAGTAACTGATAGTCTTTGCAACTATTTTGTATGTGTTTGCATTTAACTTTGTGAAAATGTAATGGAGTTGTATCATGGCTATTCTAAATTATGTTTAAATATCAAATCAGAGTTATAAAAAAAATATTTTTCATTTTGATGGCTCAGTTATTGCTTGTTGGCATTTAATCTAAAAAAACCCGAAAAAACCCTATCAAATAGTCAACATATACAACAATAAAATAAAGACAAAGGGAAAACTTATCTTAGCCGACATGTTTCATCCCCTGAGAGACTTTATCAAGGTAAATGTCTCAGGACAAAACTTGTCGTCTTTATTCATATTGTCCTTTTACAGATATATTCTATCTGAAATTTTACATATACAACAATTTTAACTTTGTCACTTACCGATTTGTATCGGTCACTGAAACAAAACAAATTCATCCAAAATATTTACAGTTCTTAAAGTTCTTTTAATGTTCAAACTTGATTTATTAGAATTTGCATTCTGTTTAAACAGCTGTTTAAACTGAAACCCAAATCATTTAAATAAGATTTTTCTGTAAAGAGAATTTGAAAGCTCTTATTTACATCTGCAAACATATAAAGGTTTTCAAATTTGTGATAGCCCATTCCCTTGATAAAGTTTATTGATTTTGTTTTCCTCTTATTTATCCTGCAATGTTGGAGTTTAATTTAAATGCTGTGATTAAAATTTATTTCTATTTTTCATAACAAATGAACTTGTTATTTGGCTGAAAGAGATTTCAACTTATGACAGGAATATGTTATGGTCCAGAAAGTTGATATTTCATCATTCTAAAATAACCTTGTCATCAGTGCTGATAGAAAAGAAGTATATTTCATCATCCTACCCTCATCATTGCAAAAACAACCCTTCCAACACAAGAGAGTAGTGTAGACTAGGGTAGCCATAATAGTAGTAGAAAACAGACAAGTAGTAGTATAGAAAATCATGTCTTTGCCAGCACTCTGTGAAAACTGAAAACAGACAATTTCAAATGCCATCCTCACAAACGAAATTCTCAGAACCAAACAAAGTAAGCACTGACCTTTAAAGAAAAAAGACACTGAGAACATTTCTACACACACCATACCAATATTCTGTAATCCACATCACAAAAAAATACAAATCCTTGCTATTTATGTCAACATGTGTCTGAAGTTTTTATTATTTATATTATTGTTGTACCTTTTATGCATTTTAAATTTCTGTCATTAATATCAACCCCATTACAGTCAATAAATAATAACAATGGGGTGGGGGAATAATACATCAACACCCAACATTACCTACCCCCCACACCCCATTAGAAATAAAACCTATTTTCATTGGCCCCAGAATGTTTTCAACGACCAAACAGGAGATATAGCTACATTAGAACTGCAGTCGAAACAAACAATTGCATATCATCCCAATTTTTTTCTTAAAGGTTGAGAGTATTATTTATTTATTTATTTATTTTTATGTTGAAAAATTGTTTGTTTTCAATAGGGCTTGAGTGTTAGTAGAAGAGACATAAAGAAAAAAAATATTACTTACATAAATTTCACAGTTGCCAAAGTTGTTGGATTTGGCTTTGGCATGCCATGGACAGGCAAAGGAAGTTTTGAGACAGGCGTTTGACAAATAAAAGTCACATTGTTTCCTTCTTTTGCATAGGACACAGCACATTGGAAAAGAAGTGAATGCTGATCTCTAGAAAAAAAAAAAAAAAAATCACTAAACAAATGAAAATAAATTGAAATTGATTTTACTGAAGTGTTAAACTGTAAGAGAGAGGAGGAGGAGAGAGTGGCAGAAGAAGGAGGAGGAGAGAGTGGCAGAAGAAGGAGGAGGAGGAGAGAGTGGCAGAAGAAGGAGGAGGAGGAGGAGAGAGTGGCAGAAGAAGGAGGAGGAGAGAGTGGCAGAAGAATGAGGAGGAGAGAGTGGCAGAAGAAGGAGGAGGAGGAGAGAGTGGCAGAAGAAGGAGGAGGAGGAGAGAGTGGCAGAAGGAGGAGGAGGAGAGAGTGGCAGAAGGAGGAGGAGGAGGAGAGAGTGGCAGAAGGAGGATGAGGAGGAGAGAGTGGCAGAATGAGGAGGAGGAGGAGAGAGTGGCAGAAGAATGAGGAGGAGGAGAGAGTGGCAGAAGAATGAGGAGGAGGAGAGAGTGGCAGAAGAATGAGGAGGAGAGAGTGGCAGAAGAATGAGGAGGAGAGAGTGAAAGATGACTGGAGAAGTGTGTGAATAGGAGAAGAATGGAGGGAGAGGAGGAGGCGTGTGTGAGTAAGAGAAGAATGGAGGAGGAGGAGTGAGTGGCAGGTAGAAGAATGGAAGAGTAGAAGTGAGTGGTAGAAGAAAGGAGGAGGAGAGTAGCAAAAGAATTGGGGAAAAAAAAGAATGTTTAAAAAAACTGCTTCTTGACCATGCTTCTGGTTCATTTCACAATAATGCTGGGGTCCCCTAGGGCTCTATCCTACAACCTATGTTGTTTCTTAACCTTCCTGGTGCCATCAGTTCCCAACTTGGTATTTCTGTTGATATGACAATTATTTACTCTTGTCTTAATAGTAAGTCTGATATGGCTGACAAAGTAAAACTGGCAACTGCTTTTAAAAATGATTTCTAATCAATTGTTAATTGTAAATTTTGATGCCACTAAACCGCTATCTTTTAGTCAGTATGAACTTTTTGGGTGTGAAGTCTACCTCAATATGCTGTCTACCCAGGTGCAGTCATATCTTGATCATTTTTACTGGAAGATGAGAAAAAATTCTAATGATCTATTTGTGTCATTCTTAGAAAATATACAAAGTGTTTATCACTAAAATAAATGTATGTATTGTGTTTGATAGCATATTTATTTTTACCACTCTGCCTTTAATATAAATAGTATATAGATATATAAATGATAATATAAGGTTTAAATAAATATGTATACACATACAATGTTATATTATAGTTTGATGCTACAGTAGACCTGAAAAGTGCTATCAATTAAATGACAATTCTCCTATAGAGCCTAAGGACCATAGTTTGGACTTGGCTCTACAGGATACAAAGCAGGAAAGATAACATACTCAAATGATGATAATAATAATAATAATAATAATGAAATTTTAAAAAAATAAAGGTTTCTTGATGAAAGGGAAAACAAGTAAGAGGTAAAAAAAACAAAAAACAATAGAATTGAAAATTTGAGAAATGTTGAAATTCAGATCCAGAGAATATCAATGTTAGGAAGAGTGCTGGTAAAAATGATGAGACTTTTTATTTTTTATTTTTAGCCCCCCACCCACCGCCTTTAATATAAATAGTATATAGATATATAAATGATAATATAAGGTTTAAATAAATATGTATACACATACAATGTTATATTATAGGTCGATGCTGGAGTAGACCTCATGCTATAGTAGCACCCCTTTTTGTCTTCCAAAATGGCTGATGCAACCTCTAGGAGTGAACTCATTGCACTTTCTTGGTCTCATATTTTTCATTGGCATGAAGTAGAGTTATTATATTGAACCAATTGCAAAATTTGATAAGTTAGTTCACTGTGTCGTGCTAGACAATTGTCAGAATCAACATCTTGTACATTTATAAAGCTACCATTCATCCATGCATTGAATCCTGCTACTATATCTAGTTTGGTGCTCCTGCTGTATATTTTGAGATTCTTGACACAATCCAAAGAAGAATCTGCAATATAAATGTCCTGCACCTGGTATCTCGGTTTCAGTTCCTTTACCATATCTGTTACATAGCTTCCCTCTCTCTTTTCTATAAATAATTTCATGACAGTTGTTCTAATGAACTCTCCTCTTTGGCACCTTGACCACATAAATTTAAGTGAACTACTAGATTGGCAATTAGGTCTCGTTTTACTGTTGAATTAGCTAGATTTAACTGTAAATTCTATTCTCATAGTTTCTTTTCTTGAACTTACTACCTGTTGAACTCTCTCAGTTTCTTACTTAACGATCACCTGCAAACTTCAAAAATTTAAATGCAATGCCAAAAGATGACGATTAGTGTTGCATTTAAATTTTCGAAGAGAATGGGGAGACGTTAGTGAGGAGAAATGATAATAAAAGAACAATTGATGATCAACTTTTGATACCATGACAACTAAGTATAGTCTTACAAAAATCCAAAATGATTTGCAGGCCATACTTAATTTTGATAACTTTGAAGCTAGGAAATTGATGAAATTTATACTGTTGTGAAGTAGACGTTAGCACTAATCAGTCACTAGACTCTTACTACTGGTGGTTATTCTCAGTGACCACTTATAAGAATGTTCACTTCTGCCTATGCAAATTATGCATACTAATTTGCTAGCATCACTACATCTCCCTAAACCTTAAGAGCTTTATCCCTCTCGTAGATCTTGTACTCCTTCTTCTGCCATTTTCCTCACTCTGCTCTATTTCTCTCTCTCTCTCCCGTATTTCTTTCCCTGGGAGACCTCGATCTTCCTCGGTCTAGGCTGTAATCACGTGTTTTCTTGCATACTCTGGTCTTCATCTGAACTTTCAGAGTCCTTCTGTCCCTCTTCCTCCTGCATTGTTTCCTCTGACGTTTCCTTCTGTAATGGTTGTTCTACTAACTCATTATCAGATGAAATTGACATCTGTTTGTCATTTCGTTCTTCCTCTTCACCCTAGGTCCTTATTTGGTCAGCATAGGCCAACACACTATTGCCATTCTCTCTATTTATTATGGCTGTATTATGGCCTTTTTGCATTATAAACTCGGCTCCTTCCGGATCTGCATCCTTGCTCTTTTTATACCACATCTTTTCACTTGTAGAGTATGACATAGTTAGTGGAGCTCTAATCTGTCTCCCCATTAGAGCTGATGGGCTTTCGAGTCTTCCCGCGTGTGGTATGGTCCGATAACTTAAAAGCATCCTCGGTAGAAAAACTTCTACTTTTTCTTTTTGCTAAGAGCATGCTTTCAGACCCTTTTTTACGGTCTGAACCATCCTTTTTGCTAGTCCATTTGATTGAGGGTGGTATGGTGGAGTTTTATATGGTTTACACCCTATTTTCTCTAACCATACGTTGAGTTCTTCCTCACAAAATTCTGGTGCATTATCCGATACCAGGGTTTTTGGTACACCATTTCTACAGAATACGACTCTTAGAATTTGCTTTATAGTGGAACTTTTCCTGTTTGCAACCTTTATTATTTCAGGCCAACCTGAAAAAGAGTCCACTAATATTAATAAGAGTGTCACACCATTTACATATGCATGATCCATATGGACCCTACTCCATGGCTCCACTTCTTTGGGCCATGAATGTAACTTGGCTTGTGTAAAGTTTCTTAATTCTTTACATTTTTTACATCTCTTTACATAATCTTCAACGTCTCTTGAATAATCCGGCCACCAAGCTTCTAGTTTTATCCTTTTTTGTGTGGCCGCTACTCCACAGTGTATATCATTATGTACACTTTCTATTAGCAGCTTTCTTTGTGTTTCTGGGGGGGAACTACCAGGTCCCCATTGCATATCACTCCATGTTCTATTGTTAATTTGTGCCTTATTTCTTTATAAGGTCTTTCCGCCCTAGAACAATTTCCCCACAAATTTTTTCTTATTCTCGATACTATCCTACTTAGCACCGGATCATGTCTCGTTTCCACAGCCATTCTGTCTAAAGACAAAACATCAGTCTCTATCAAATGTAGGAACGAATCTTCAAATTCTTCCTCAGTTTTGTCTTTTGACTCCTTGTAGAACCTCAATCTTGATAGTGCATCCACATGTGGAATTGAATTTCCTTTGACGTACTCTATATCAAAGTCAAATGCCATCAATCTTATCGCCCATCGTAGAATCCTTGATGTCATGACTTTGGGTAATTCTTTCCTTGGGTTAAATATAAACTCTAATGGTCTATGATCACTTCTTAATAGAAATTTTTTCCCAATTAAAAATTGTTGGGGTCTGATAGTTGTCCACACAATAGCCAATGCTTCTTTCTCTATGTCGAGTAATTAAATTCAGTGTTCGTTAATCTTCTCGACAAATACATTATCGGATGTCCTTCTTGTGATAATATTCCCGATATTGAATTTTCACTTGCATCTGTAGTGAGTGTTATCTCCTTTTTTGGATCAAAAATTTTCACTACAGGTTTCTTTGACATTTCTTTTAATGTTTCAAAAGCTTTCTGCTGTTCGCCTGACCAGATAAATTCTACATTCTTTTTCCTTAAATTTGCAAACGGTTCCGTCAAGTCCATGTATTTTGGTAAATATCGCCTGTAGAAATTTACCAATCCCCAAAAAGACTCCAATTCTTTTTTATTTGAAAGTGTAGCTACTTTTAGTATTTTTTCTCTCAATGCTTGGTCTGGTGATATACCTTCTTTTGAAATGGAATAACCTAAAAAAGATATTTTGTTAAAATTGCTTACGCATTTTATTTCATTTATCGTCATTCTAGCATTTCTTAATCTATTCAAGACTAAATCAGTTTTTTCTTTTAATTCCTTTTCATTAGTAGCTCCTATGCATATGTCGTCTTGGTAACAAACCATATTTTGTACCTTTCCTAAAACCTGTTCAATGGCCCTTTGAAATATGGCGCTTGCAGTTTTTATACCATATGGCATTCTTTTCCATCTTAGTAACCCTATTGGCGTATTTATCGTGGTTACTTCTTTGAAGTTTTCGTTTATTGGTATTTGGTGGTATGCCATTTTTAAATCTATTTTTGAAAAAACAGACATCCCTGCCAGTGCATGTAATGCAAGTTCAACATTGGGTATTGGATATGAATCCGAGCATATCTTGTGATTTACTCCTATTTTATAATCTCCACAAATACATAAATCACCATCTGTTTTCCTCAAAACCACAATCGGTAATGCCCACTTGCTACCTCCAGGTGGAACATGTTCTAGAAGGTCTTGTTCTACTAGTTTACGTAGTTTTGTCACTAGTAACGGCAATAAATGTACTGGTAATTTTCGTGCCTCATAATAAGAGGGGGAAACATTTTCTTTTACTTTTAAACTTGCTTCATAGTTTTTTAACTTTCCCATCTTTTCCATTTTTATTTCATTAATTATCTTAGTAGAATTCATATTAAGCACGTCATTTCCAATAAAGCCATGGTTTTTTTTGCAACTTGTAACAATTACAGGAATTACTTCAAATTTTTCTTTTAACTCCAATGAACCTTCAAAGTATCCTAATATTTTTATAATGGACCCATCAAACTGGCGGAGTTGTAAATTGCTTTTTCGTAAAGGTGGCTTACCAATGTGTTCCCAAAATTTTTTTGGTATCAGTGTTACTTCACTCCCCGTATCCATTTGCATATCTAAATTGCAGTTATTAATTTTAACCTTTACTATAATGTCATTTTTCTTCTGTGCAATAGACTTATTTTTCACAGTAAAAACTTCTCTGTCGGTGTTGTTTTCTTCAACTCTTTCAACTTTTTTCTTTTTTAATTTACACACTGCTTGAAAGTGGTTCTTTTTTAAGCAATTATTACAAGTTTTCCCAAATGCTTTTTCATTCTGTGTTCACGTCCACAATACGAACACTTTTTTATCTTGTTTAACGCGTATGTATCAGCGAATCTTTGTTCAGTGGGTTGACTTTTATAATGGTGGTATGTCTGTATTAGCTCTTGTTGCTGCATAAATTCAATACAAGCATTTAAAGACATATTTCCTATTTGTAACTGTTCCAATATTTTATATCGGTGTGATGTATTGGACATACCTTCAATTAGTCTTAATTGAATCAAGTCCTCTTCAATGGTCTGTTTGTCTTGTCCGAGTTTCTCAAATTCACAATATCTACTTGCATTTCATAGACGGTGTAAATATTTTATAATTGGTTCGTCAATTTCCTGTTTCGTTGACATGAATTTTGTTCTTTCTGCCACTACCAGCCTTTTCTTGGGTCTCATATTTTTTTTTATAATCTGACTTATTTTTTCGAAAGTCAGGTCTTCCAAATTTAAGGGATATGCCATGGTGGAGACTTTCATTACCACCTCGCACCCAGCTGTGGCCAAAAATAAATCTGTGATTTCATTTTCGCCTCCCTTTTCCTTGTTGTCTTTCAACTTTTTTGTTCTCGCAGTGGCAGAGAAGCAACAAATCCAAGTATCGACAAATTCTGGATCTTCCAGAGACAATTGAAATCCTATCGGCGACGCCATTGTTGTGAAGTAGAGGTTAGCACTAATCAGTCGCTAGACTCTTACTACTGGTGGTTATTCTCAGTGACCACTTATAAGAATGTTCACTTCTGCCTATGCAAATTATGCATACTAATTTGCTAGCATCACTACATATACTAACTATAAATAAATATTACTACTAATTTTATACTAACTATACCAAATGGCTATAAAGTGGTACACACTATTGAATCAATTTGATTGATTGATTGGTTGGTTGATTCTTTTTAGCAGCATATCTACCTCTATCAAAATACAAATATTTTGGAACAATTTTATGGTTTCAACTAAATATATTTCAAATGCAAATGTATACTTTCAACTACAGATAAAAATGTACTGATGGTCACTTTACTACAAATAGATATTGTTGGTAATTTTTTTTATACAAAAATGTATTACTGGTATTTTTCCTATAAAAATATATTGTTATACTTCATAGTATTTTGTTTTTGTATGAGTGTTCTCTATTTGCCCATAGCTGGGATCCTAACAGGTTCCACCACTCCAGGTCAGGGTGAACCTGGGAACAGCAGCAATTAAGAAGTGGTTCTACACTCCTGAAAACTTCCAGTCTTGCTGCCAGAAGTAGTTCATCATCATACCCAGGACTAGAATCAATTTGAAGTGAGCAAAGATTAATTTTGTTCTAATAATACCAACTGGCTGTAAAGTGGTAGACACTATTGAATCAATTTGAAAGGAGGAAAATAGATGAGTTTTGTTCTAATACTGACTGGTATTCAGTTAAGTGCATGTATTTATAATATATTTTCCATTTTTCAGCAATTTTATTATAATTTTTCTGGAAATGATTGAAGCTAGATATTTATGATGAGAAATAATTCATGAATATTATAAATATAATAGGGATAACTTTTTGAAGGAGCTTATAAACTGAATTTAAATTTGAGTTACCTTAAAACTAGTAAAATTTAGAAATAAATTCACTCTGAACAGGATTGTTTGTTTGAATTTACATACTTTGAAAAAAAAAAAATAAATAAATAAAAAAATAAAAACAGTATATTTAAAGTACTTAAAATGTTTGTGCGTCAGTCTTGCTCTGTCATATGAAGGAATCCAAAATCCCTCCCAGGGCCTTTGAATGAATTAAATTGTTTTAAGTTCTCTAATCCTATCTTGCTAAAGCCGATACGGTGTCTATAAATGAAACATACAATTATACTACTTATTAGCAGTCAATTAATCTCCTAATCACTTTATCGGCAGGTTTAGTTACTAGATGTAAAATGCTAATCTACTGTCATGTGATAATCCCTTCAGTAATGTCTAAAGTCCTAAATACAATTTTTTTTAAAGCAGTAAATTAAAATATGTGGAGAGTGTAATGGAAATTGAAATCGGCAAGCCAAGTTCAAATTCTGAGCTAGTCTGTTGCATTCACTTTTACACAAATATCTTTGGGAAAGATAAATCCTTCTCTTACTCCCTCAGCCATAAGTTAAATAGCAGGTTACACTGGGCTCTCTAACATTGGGCAACAACCAGTTTAAGTGAAGGATACCTTTGAATTCCAAACTATGGAGAAACCAACAAGTAATAAATCCATTATTTCAACCCCAGAATGCATAGCAATTCCCTGATAAGAAAGAAAAGTAAACTGTGTAGAGCCATAATTGCCTTCATCCTGAAGAGACGTAACATTAAAAAGAAAGTAAATTAAAATGGATCAAAACAGCATCACATCAGAAAGACATTGAAAATTATTAAGTTTTTATATATAACTTACATTAATATCAGATCAAATTTAATTATGTAATTTTAATTAATATCATTCAAAACAAAGATTTTGATATACAACTTGTTAATGCATATCAAAGAGGACAAAACAAAAGAAATCACAGAAACAAAAGAACCATGAACTATGTGGATGTTTAATCTTGCAGATATTTGTGGAGCATATAGCCCCAAACATAATGAATGGTTCTGTAGCAAATGAATTTTTATAGGGTTGGAGTTCCAGTCTGGCATCTAATATGGACTACCAGATAATTCTTAGACTAACTGGTCAAATTAAAATTCAAACAGATATTGTGAACTGAAAAGGTTTGGTGCTTCTTTTTATAATAATCTAAAACAAGTAATAGCATTTCTGAAAATCTGGAAAAGGCACTTAATCACTTTTACTGGAAGAGATCATCTTTCTTGTCATGCTTCAATGTTTCTACTGAAGAAATAGATATTTAATTCCAACAGAATCAAAATCATTACATAGCAATAATGATCTGCTAAAGTGGTTTGTTAGCTTGCTCTGATCCAATGGTTGAATAACTACAATTATGTTGTAAGCTTAACATCACTTAGTACAGATCCAAAATAGCATGATACTCATTGAGGATCAAACACAAAATTAAAATTAATGGCTTAGAGATAAGCAAGCAGGTATAGAAGTTTAGCTATTTGGGTAATCTAGTATCAGATATTCCATTCCGTATCTTGACAGAGTTTTCTGTCTCTTTTGCAACATGCCATAAATCTCATTAGTCACACATTCTCTTTTTCTTCTTCGTCCATTCTTCTTTGGGATGATATCGTTTGCTGATGTCACTAAAGCCTCTCTTAGTCTGTCCCATTTCGAGTTCCCATTGTGTCTCTTGTATCTTTCTTTCACATTGATCATATATTTTTCTTTCATGTATGGGTCGCTCAGGAATTTGTTGTATCGTAATTTGGGTGCTGCGTTAGGCCTCTTCAGTTTCTGTAGTTTCACTCTTTACACATAACAAGGTGATGATCACTTCCGCAGTCGGCACTTAAGTCGTTTTGCAATGAACCATTGCATTCCTGAATCTTTTGTTGATAGTTATGTAGTCAATTTGGTTTTATTTTCTCTTCCTGGGCTCCTCTATGTCCATAATTGTTTCAGATGTTCTTGGAACCATGTGTTGGCTATTACTCGGTCATTGGCCATGCACCATTGGATCCATTTTTCTCCATGTTCGTTGTGGGTTCCTTGTTTGAATTTTCCAGCTAAATCCCTTGCCTGCTCCCTGCCTACTTTGGCATTTAGGCCTCCTATGATAATTATGACTTCTTCATTTGCAAAGAGCCTTGGCATTGTCTAGCATGAAGTAGAAAGATTCAATTTCTTCTTTGTTACTTGGCACTGTTGGTGTGTACACTATTATGATAGCTATGTTGAAAGGCTTTCCTTTCAGCTTGACTACCAGAATTCTTTCAGACAGTTTGTAGTATCCCAAAACAAAATTCTTAAATACTTTATCTAGTATCAATCCTACTCCTTTATCATTTTTCTCTCCACCTGCATAAATAATCCTGTGCTTGTTGTTGACAAAATCTCCATTGTTTGGCCATCTGGTTTCAGCGGCTATCAGTAGATCAGCAGTAGATATGGAATTGTTGGTTCCAATCTGTATTGGACTGACTGCAAAAAACATACCCTTCCCCAAATTTATAGATGAATCATACAGATGCATGCTGGGATTTCTTCCCAGCCAATAAGATAGACCTTGATCTCAGCCACCATATTTTTGTTTTTTCATCTTCAAGCCGGAATGCTGTGATCACTTATGTGTATCCCTTTTGAGTATTATTACTTTGGCCTTGCAAAGTTTTTTTTGCCTTATTAATGTTGCTTTGCCTACTTTTGTCTTTTTCTCTTTATATATATATATATATATATATATATATATATATAAAATGATGAAAACAAAGACTTTAGAAAATATTTTATTTTGCAAGATCGATTAATCAATCTTGCAAAATAAAATATTACCATGGATTTCTAAAGTCTCTATTTTCATCATTATCATTTGCTCTGTTCTTACATTGAGCTTTCTTTGGATATATATCCTCTTTTTTTTATCCAGACAAATTATCAAATATTATTATTATCATTATTATTATCACTTGAACACTTCCAACAGCAACAACAAAAGAAGTGTGTATCACAGGTAACTAAAAGAGAAAATAATGACATAATCAATTTTTTTTTTTTTTTGTACATAACCAAACACAAAATGATTGTGTGGCACCATTTAATGAGGCAGAAAGGGAAAAGAAAGAAAAGAAGAAAAGGAGAGGCTAAGGACCGAATCGTGAGTGATAAGCAAGAACACACACACGGCTAAGAGACAATGGATAAAAGGATATTTTGATAAGTAACAAATGGCGAAAGAGTGTCATTACAATGACAGGGAAATTCTGAGTAAAAAGAAAGGGAAAGAAAGAAAGAATCAGATATGTTTTGGCATCGGCTGTGTTATCTAAGGATATGAAAACAAACTATTGGTACGGGAAGACATCTTATTATCAACTACAGACCGGCTGGCCAAAGAAAAAAAAAATTCAAATGAAAATATTATTTCGATAAGTGACGAAAAACAGGCAACTAAAGGGACTTTGTCAGATATGAAAAATTAAGGACCACCTACGAATGTCCGTTGACCGATTTTCCTTCGACAGAACATCCTTGGCCTGTGATGATAAAATTATGTTATCAGAAATATGTACCGAAGGAAAATGAATGGGAACCCAGAAGTGTTTTTTTTTTTTCTTTCTTCGAGGCGACAGACTGACTGAAACTTTGGAGATGTTTCTTTTTGAGACCGTGTTTGGAAGACCACCCATTCTGATAATTAGCGATAAAATACCTGACGTAAACCACGTGTAGAACAAGAGTTATGACCGCCATTGTCATATTGTCCCGTTCGCGGCCAGAGAAATGATAATGGCGATTAAGAGGAAGAAAAGGGAAAGAGAAGAGATAATTTTTTTTTTTAGTTAAGCAAGATATTTTTTTTTCTTCCTGAAACAAAGCCGCGAATTTGTCCACACCCGACTGAGACATCATTGGTCGAGTGGTGATCACGTGACGCATGAGGGAGGCTGTTTCAGCCCATCTGGAGGATGAGTAAGATAGGTTGCTACGAAGATGTGGGGAGGGCAGTTCACGCCCCTCTGAAGTATGATGAGAAGGTGGGAGTGAGGAAAGGTTCCCAAAAATGGAAAAAGGTGGGAATTCCTAACCAGAGAGGTGGATATGTGTTTAGAATTATCGAGGAACCCCCCGGCACCGACAAACTCACCCCGGTTTTGGTCGGCGCCCATATAAACGAAGCCACAACGAGCAGAGTTGAGTTGAGTTCCAGCAGTTCCCAGAGTCAGTCTTCAGTCGAAGCAAGCCTCGCAGATAGCTGACCAAGATTCACGCACATTCCGGACCCCTCTTCAACCCAAGAACAATTATAGTGAGGAGCAACTTAGATCCAGATCACCGAAATAAGTTTTTTCTTTTGACTTTCGTCCAAAGACCCACCGAAACACCAATTTCTTAGAGAGCAGACAACTTGAAGTGTTAAAACTTGCCTAGCGGAAAACGACGTGTCACAATCCATAGAACGGGTCGGGAGATAGATGCAGTCCTATGTATCGAACAACTAGACAAAGTTTGTTACCTTTTTCTTTGATACTTTGAACTTTTGAGTTTTCATTTTATTGTCTTTTATGCATATTTGTGTGGTATCACCCCCGTTGAACTCGGTTTGCAGTACGGCCCCAACCACTGTTTGATCTCGTCTGCCTAAGATCAATTCACAACATGGGTAGGCGGACTGGGGGATCAGTGCAGTTACCTTGGTAACCAGGCGTTGGATGTGAGTTGGGAACGACGAGGCTGATATCAAATCTAACCAGATTCCCACCCGAATCACCAAAAGGTTAGAACGTCACATTTGGAGCAGCGACACCCGAACGGAGCAGCGAGAAGCGAACGGCTGGCGCCGCGGCGAGGACGTCACAATTGGTGCTGTTTAGGGACGTCACAGTTGGTGCCATGGTAGACTAGGATAGAACGTCACGGTTGGCGCTGCGACCAGGGGACGACGTCACAACTGGAAGGAAACTGCCATCAATATGAGAAAGAGTTATAAAAGTTCTTGAACTTTTTTCATGAAAAACTGTTTTAATAAAAAAAGATTTTATGAATTATAATTGACAATAACATTAACTGCTGAGTCGATCAATACCAAATGTTTCCTGTATGGATAATTGGCTAATTTTACCATTACTGCTCTAGTTTCATTGATTTTGTTTAGCAGCATATCAATATCTCTATGGGTTATTTAATGCTGAAATATAAATATTTTGAACACAATTTTATGGCTTCAACTAAATATACTTTGAACATAATTATTAGGTTGGTGCAAAAATAATGACGTAATAATGTCGTTTTTTGACGTTAAAAAATACGTCAAAAAACGACATTATTGCGTCATTATTTTTGCACCAACCTAATATATGCCTTAAACTACAGATAAAATATATAAATATGCATTGGTAATTTTTATACAAAAGTATATTGCTGGTATTTTTACTATAAACATTTTTATACTTTCATAGTCTTTTATTTTGGGGTTTAATATTTGCCCAGAGCTGGGACCCTGACAGGTGCTAAGACCCCAGATCAGTGGGGACCTGGGAACAACAGCAATTAAGAGGTAGTTCCATGTTCTTCAAAATATCCAATCTCCTGATCAGAGGCCTTGTTTTCAGATGTAGTTATTATTGCCTTAAGACATTTGGAGAAAGTTGTAATCAACTCTTCTCAGTGTGCAATTATTATCATTTATTTTTCGGATAGATATTTGTATTTAATTGATATGACGACAATTTGTAACACCTGTCTTTCACTATGTGTCACTCACATTTGACTTGATTCACAAGTACTTCTGATGTCACTTGACTGCAACCATTAATAAACACTGGCCTTCAGTCAAACAGATGTGGCAGTAATATTGATAGTATTCATTCAACTATGTATGAATTAGAATTTCAGAGATGCATCATTTTAGTAGGATGTACTGATTATACAGTGATATGATACTGTTTTAACACTTCATGAGTGGTTTGTACAAAGAGATTGCAAGTAGGCTCTCTGAGAGAGGGGAGGCAGCAGGAGAAACTCTCCTTGAACCTGTAGACATGCAAAGATAGAAATATATATATGTATATATATATATAGTCATCCACAGAAACACTGTTTTGCTGTATCACAGCTCATCAGTGTGGCTAGACATCAAATTGCTTCAAGCAGGGATTGAAACCCAACTGAGTTGGAGATTTTCCCTTAGGGCATCAGCACACAGTTGAAAGAAAGGTGAATTTTTATGTACTTATTCTGTGAATAAACACGCTAATGACTGACAATGCTCAATTCAGGAAGAGTTTGTAATATTAGTAGTACTAGTCATTGTTTACAAATTTGCAGTTATCTCCCAAGTGTCCACAACCAAATTTAGTTTTTCAGGTTCATATACACACACACACATATATATATATATATATATATATATATATATAAAAATATACATAATACCCTGCATTGATTGCATGACTCAGAATTTCATGCCTTCTGCAATCTTCAGGTGCAGATTTTGGGGGATTAATATTGTTTTTTTTTTTAATATTTCCAGTTATCGTGAGATATTTTATTGTTCGGGTGGATTATTAATGTTGTTAATTATTTAAAAAAATTGTAGTTTAATTTGGGATTTGAATTTAGGCCCAGAATAACATTTAAGATTGTAAATAAGGTTTAACTATATTTATGCATTTGATATATATATATATATATATATATATATATGCCAGACACTATAAACCTAAAGTTTTGAAGATCACCCCCTTGATTTAATAATTAGTACGTTTCATACCTTCTTTGGTTTAATTAACTCTTACTAACCTAGGATGCTGAAACTATTTAACACATTAAAGTATAGCAATCCAGTTTTTTAATAGGATGGCTACCTAAAATATAAAAACTGCTAGTCCTAAGATTGCCATTAGCCAAAAAGTGCTATAATTTTATGAAAACTTTATACAGTAATAGGTTAATATCATTATAATTATTAAATATATGATAAAACCCTTGAGGAAGAGAAAGATCCTTGGCTTATAGTGAGTTAGTAAATCATTAAATTTTTAGGTAATTCTTAATCTTAGAAATCCAGAAGGTGGCCTGTACTGTGTGTGTGTGTGTGTGTGTGTGTGTGTATATATATATATATATATATATATATATATATATATATATATATATATAGTGTACCTGGGGCAGCAATACTTTTTTATACAAGTTTCATTAAATAATACTGGTTCTCTTCACTGTAATTTGGATCTAAATACAAAGAACCAATATTATTTATAAATTCATATCTCCCTTAAGGAACTGTGTTCCTGATCAAACCAAATTCATGAATTATTATATTTGATATACTACAACATGCTTAAAAAGAAGACTTATGTTACATTGCTCTGACCCTAGCTCAGTTAGGTTTTATTTAAATACACATGGAGACCTATCAAACTTCATTGGCAACAAACTCACTGACAATACAAATATAGTCTCATCCACATGTAAAAATGATGGAAGCATTATTAATAATAAAAAAAAAAAGAAAAAGTCAACACTCAATAACATCAACTATGAACATGTCCACAACATGCTGACCATGTTTGGAAAATAAAACGTTCCTATAACCATAAATACATACATAAAAAAAAATCAACACATTCAGTTAAAAGTAGAACGAAAATCCTCTTTGATAATAGTTAAAAGAATAGCCAAAAGTTCTCAGTCATACATAACATTCAGACAATTTCTATATAATTTATGTCCAGAAAAGAAAAAAACAAAAGGAAAATTAAATAAAAAACTTAACTGCAGTACTTTGTCAGTCATTTTTAACGAAACTTAACACATCATCATGAATAGTCTCAGTTTACGTCATTCAGACTCATGCTGAGGCACCTCTAATAAAGAATATTCTGACATGCTGTGTGAAAATGTATTAACTTTGTATGAAAGATTAACACCACCTCTCCATAGAATATACAGATCTTAATAGAAACTCACAACAGAACTGAAGACACAATAACAACTCTGTTTATGTAAAATAATGGATTTATGAAATGAACAGCAAGTTATTATTCATAATCACCTGATAATAGTTGGTGAGACATCATGCTACTCTAAGTTTAGTATACCGAAATGGCCAATGAAGCTCCAAGACTCATTGTACCTCCACTGCAAGGAATCAAGCCCCAATCTTTAACATGTCAACAGGTAATGACACTTATAGCTAATTAAGTAATGGTTTGGCCACCTTTTAAGATAAGTTACTTATATCTTGAAAATTTTCATCACCTAGGTTTTGCTCATCCTACTTTTTACAGAGTTAATACTGTTGTAACAATACTGATCTTCTATATGCTGTTCCTTCAGGATGTTGGTGATCGTGGCTCTCTACAATTTCCTGTTCTTTGGAGCTCTTAATAAATTTTGTCTTTTTATTATCTCTCCTCAACCTTGTTCTGCCATCCATTTATTAAAGCTCACTAGGTAGATTATGTGTTGTTTTCCTCTGTCCCTCTTGGCTTCAATCTGCCCTGTGAGAATCAAATTTTCCAAGCCATTTTTCCTCATTATGTGCCCTACAAATTTCAACTATCTCTTTGTGATATTAAGTATGCCTCCTTTTTGTTTCCATTTTCTCTAAAACTGTCATTGCTCACATGTTCAGTCCCTGGTATTCTCAGCATCCTTCTGTAGAACCACATTTCTTTTGCTTGAAGTTTCTTCTTCATTTGTAAGGAGTCTGTCCAGTATTCACTGCCATATAGCAGAACTGATATTACATAACATTTCATTACTCTTTTTTAGTTTCTGATGAAATTTTCTTGTTTCCTAATATTTGCTTATTTTTTGGAATGCATCTTTGACTACCCCAATACTACTTTGGATTTTAGTGTTGCATTTTCTATCCTCTGGTAAAATACTTCCCAAATGTTTAAATTGTTGTGCTTGTGTGATTTTGGTATCTCCAATTTGTAATTTGCATATTGGGTTGTTCCTTTTGCTGGTTTCTAAAACAAATTTCTACCTATAATCTATTAATTTCTACCTATAACCTATTAATGTCAACCATCTCAAAAATGAGATGGTGCAGCATAAATGGGTTAAAAAAATCTGGAACATGATCTACATTTGCTATTTGGTCGAGTTCAAAGCCAGTATCTTTTTGTGCATTTATTACAAAGTTGTTAACTGTGAATTACCAAGATTTTTCTTTGGAGTTATATTAGAGTAGTTTCCCACTGTTTTCTTCACAGTGATTTTATCAAGACACCACCTCTAGTTGGTTGGCTGTTCATTCTTTAATGTCATCTCTTCTTTGAGTGGTCTTATTTTTCTTTCTACTTGGTTGTTAACCACCATTCTTATACACATCAATGAGGAATGAGGACAGTTTGCTCAAATTCTGACCAATGAAATCATCAAAAATTGAAAAATGAATAAAAAAAAAATAAAATAAAGAATTAAAAAATAATAAAAATTATTATTATTACTTAACTTTGCATATAAAGTATCTCAAAGACAAGGAAGGTGTCATAAAAAAGTGAATATTACTGGCATCAACAAAAGATAGGAAATTGTTGAAAATCTTAATCAATCTACATGGTAGAAAGAAAAATTATAAATTTATGAAATTCTAATATTTGTACAAAATAAAGCAAGTCTTGTATGCCATCAAACATAATTGTCTATATACATACATGTCTGTGACATAAACTGAAAGAGAACAGACACTCATAAGTTGTTCAACACTAGTTAAATGTTATTGCAGACATTGTAATTCTTGACCAATCCTATCAGAGATAACAACCTTCTCTTTCAATTTCTATGAACAAAAAGAAATACTTAAACTGTTAGATTGGTCAGCAAGTCAACAGAGCCTATCCTAAAATCTAACTTTAGATAAAACTGTCTGAGCTTGTGTTATTTCATTAAAGAAATTAATATGAAAACCCTTTGGGTTCATTATGAAGCTCACTAATTAGAGTCAAAGTAATTGATCGATTAGTTTCATATATTATATTAGTCATTAAATGACAGTGGTCAAGCCTATGTTTTGTGGTGACATGTAATATTGCAGGGATAGGTTAGATCCGCTGCCACTTCAGCTTCCTCCTTGAAGTCAATTGGATATTTTGTCTATCAAGAATAATACATGAATTAATATCAGATCTACATTTTCATTTTAGTTTTTGACAAAGTCAACGTTTTTTCTTTAAAGATCTGATCAATAACTAATTGTATTAATCATATTCAATTATTCACAAATGAATTTTAAATAAACAGAAGAAAAGAGTTATTGAGTATAATTGTAATACAAACTTAGTTGTGAATTATGCAATAATTATTAAGATGAATGTGATGTGTACTGAGTACCCCACTATTTTGGTTATGTGCCAAGTGATAGTAAGCTTAGAAAATAACTTTAGATGCCCTCTTATGGGGTTGGAGCAAGCAAGACAGTCTCATAGATCATTCTTTTATTATATACCATGACACTTAATTTTTTTCTCACTTCAAAATACGATTCCTCATGGAAAAAGATACCTTATTAAAATTAAAATACATGCAAAAATTCAGTTTGCCTTTTATAAACAACATCACCTTGAGTGACTTGAAACTGGTTCCTTCAAATGAGAGAATGCCAAAATTAACCGAAAACAGTTACATAAACAGACAAAAAATGAAATTTTTGAAAACAAATGTAGCAACATTGAAAGTACTCAGGAAAAACAAAAAATAAAAATAAATTTTGATAAATTTACCAATTATATAAAACAACTAATTCGGAAATTTGAAAACGTTAATAAAAAATTGTATCAACAAAAGTTGTTGACAATATTCAAAACATGTTTGAAAGAATTCTTGCTGCCTAAATACACCTTATAAATTATATATGTGTGTGTGTGTGTGTATGTATATATATATATATATATATATATATATATATATATATATATATATATATATATATATATATATATATATATATATATATGTATGTATAATTTAAAAATCAGGTGATCAGTTTAATCTGCTACCTTGGTTTCAACATTAGAGTATCCTCAGGCAATTTTTATCAATTGATCTCCCAAGACTTTATAAAAAATCTAATGAATGCTATATTATTTTTAAAAAATAAACAAGCAAATGCATGACATTGGGTGTGATACAAAGGGAGGAGGAGCATTCGAAGAAGAAGAAGGGGTGAGGAGAAGAAAAGCAAGTGTATTATAAATGTATTGTGTGGGGTATTTAAAATGTATACTTTTTTTTATCCAGCCTCATATGGGCTTAAGAGGATTTTTTTAGTATGTATGCAAGGACTTAAGACTTTAAAATTCTGATTCAAAAGGTTCTTTGGATCTGTATATATATATATATATATATATATATATATATATATATATATATATAAATATAAAATGTCAGTAAATCTTATATTGTACCCTGTTGGGACCCAATTTTTTTAACTTAAACGAAAGTGCTCACCTCAAATCCAGAGTTCATATGACAAAAACTGACCTTAATTTCATTTGGCTGCACAAACCCATTTCTGGAATGCCACAAAACATCTTTTTTCTAGCCAATCAGAAAAAGGCACACATGATTTTCACAGTAACCATTTCTGAGCCACTGACTCACTGTAAAGCCAACATGGATTTTATTCATGAAAGCAGATCCAATCAGGCAGGCATTTGCAATGGACCTCCACAGCAGGCAAGCTTAACCAGGTCATCAGCAGTGACACCAAGTGTTGCTTCCATCAACATTGATGCTTTCAGCCAGCAACAAAACAAGCAGCAAAAACTAACTCTTGACTTCATATATACATTGATTTTCTCCCATTAATTTATCTCACTCAACCACTTATGCATGTTAATTTTCTTCACATGTTTATCTCAACTACTACCTTGTGTTATACCATAAATGAACTCACAGTCTACCCCAACTGATATATGATACCCCAGAATAAGAAAACAATTGAACCTTGTAAATGATTGAAAATAAAAACTCTTCTACTTATTTCAACCATGTCACTCACACTTCCCTGTGTAGATGAGAACAGAGTTATCTGCCCCTGCAAAACAAGCTGAGACAGAGTTACCTGCCCTTGGCATAATATATAAAGTGGACCGGTGAACGTGGCCGGTGTTTTTTACTGACAGACAGTACCGGACGTACTTGTCACACTTTACATGGCGCTGTGAACAGGATTGCTTTGCAAAACATGGATTTATACCAAACTAAAATTGACACTGGCCTTACCCACTGCCAAGCACCATGGAGCAGGAATATTTGAAATTAATGAATCAACTTTTGGAGTTACAGAAGGAAAATATCGAGCTCAGAAAAGAAATGCTTCGTGGACACACCAACATTAAATTAAAAAAAGAATACTCACACATGGTCAGGTCCACTAATGACAACAGGTCTTGAATATTTTTGCCAGGATTTAATTTTGTCTTTTAATTGGTTCTTATCTCCACTCACCCACTCAGAGAGTAAAGGAAACATTCGTGTCAGCACAGACATCCTGAGCAACAGAGAAAAGTTCAGAATTAAGAGTTAAATAATTTTTAAAAATACAGAAAAATAGTCAAATAATTTAAGAAAAAATAAACAGGAATATATACTAACAAAAAACCCCTTGAATTGACCAAAAACACTTGAGACAAAAATCCCTGTGGATAGTTTCATCATTCACTTGTCCCCATAAAAAAAATAAGAGTATTACAAAATTTGAATAAAAAACTTATAAAATTTTTCTTGTTTGTCACATTCAATGAAACATGTATAAAAGAAAGACTGCTTCTAAAATATACAATACTAAATGAAAAACATTAAAAAAAACATTCTATTGAAAACAATTTAAAAAAATCTCTTATATGTCTTTTGAAGCTTATGTAATACATATATCTTTCAATGATTGAAACTCTTTATAAAGATTTCAAATGCTGATAAGCAGGTTTTCTGCTACCTTGCATTTTAGAACACTATAATTGACAACTGATGGATGGCCATATCTAAGCTTTATTTCAAGAGATAGGTCACTGACCGTAACATTCTAAAACCAGTTTTTGGCAGTACAGTTAGATATTGTTTCATTTCCTTTCAATTCCCAAATTCTGAAAGCAGTTCCAGCAGCTTTGATGTCTAGTTTAATACAATGCCTCAAGATTGGCAGGATCTCAATATTTGTATCTGCCATAACAAAATCTAAAACTAAAAGGTACAATTGAATACTATTATTAATGATAGGATATCTATAACTGTTGTAACCGAAGAAAAGTTACTGAATAGAATAATCAAATTAAGTTTGGTTATGAACATTAATACTTAGGATAAGAACAGCATATATAAGATTCGCCAGCAGTGCATAGAAGAAGTAGTCAACTGCTAGAAGTGAGTCAAGTGAATTCCACAATGAATCTCCAACTGCAGACCAACATACAGTATTTACTATTGTATTTATGTGAATGGGGATGTATCCATTATCATCTGTGGGTATGCTACAACAATAACAATGATAATAATAATAATATTACAAATATATCCATAGCTAGTCTTTTAATGTGCATATTAAATGTGCTTTAGTTAAAAAATACAACTGAATGCTCAAACTATTAAGATATAAGTTAAGAGATTATATACCATGGTACTTGGGAGATGAGGGTCACCATAGAATTATGGTTACTCTTAGGTGCTTAATACAGAAGTGGAGAGGTCTTAATAACACAAGTATACAATTTTTCACAAGTTGACTATTTCAGAAATGAAATGTGTCAATTCTTATGCATTTTGGTGTGCTGGATTTGAAAATGACTATCAAATTAGGTGATTGGCTCTAGATTTAAAGATATTTCATCAGTTATACCATATACATTATTACAATGAATGTCTCCAAAAAAATAATGTTGCTTTGCAAAATCTGATTTGATGCTATGTTCTATTTTGGTGTAGGCTACCAGAGCAACTCAAAAACGCATCAAGATGGCAATATATGTGTTTATTGAAAATACACCTGGAAAACTCTTTTTAGAGGCATATACATGCACAGTTATTCAGCAACCACATGTCATATCTTACTTTGTTTTTTGTAAACTGCAGAAGGATCATCTCTTGTCACAGTCCAACAATAATCAGCCAGCATTGATGGGCACTACCTGCTTTGATACCTTTTCTCCACTGCTGCAATGTCTTGATGAAATTGTTCAGTGCTCATTACTCAGAGCATCACAGTTTTGGGGTAAAAAATTAAGATACGAGTCTAAGAAGTGGATCTTCAGTGGCACACGTTGCAGCCAAAATGTTTTTATGCCTTCAGGAGGTCTTCTACCAGTTTTCTGTCATTTTCTGCCCTTTTGTTACCCAAAAAAGATGGTTGGCAATGAACTGAAAGCTTTCCATATAGTTTTTACCTTTCTCCATTGTTACTCTGTCAAAATTTTAATCCAAAAGAAGTTTAGGAATCTGGGGACCAACAAAGATGTCTTCTTTTATCTTTGCTTCACTTATTCTTGGAATTTTTGTTTCAGCACATACTTGAATGCTGCTTTTGTTTTGTCCATAGCCTTCACAAGGTTTTTCATAAGACCAAACTTAATGTGAAGAGGTGGAAACAAAACTTTCTTTAACTCAACTAATAGTGGATGCTGAACATTTTTTCTTTTAGGTTCCAGTAATTGGAATAGTGGCCAGTTTCTCTTGATGTAATGAGAACCTCTGTCTCAGCTGTGTCCCATTGACAAAGAAAACAATAGTACTTGGTATATCCACCTTGCAGTACAAGCAAGAGATCAACACCCTTCAAGCCTCTGCAAAGTTGTCACTTATGTAGAACATAGTTGCTAGATCTCAGTAGTTGCTTCATATTGTCATAAGTTTCTTTCATATGGACTAACTGGAATTGAAGGTAAAGAATTACCCTTGTGTAACAAAACTGTTTTCAAACTTTTCTTTGAGGAATCAATGAACTTGCTTCCATTCCTCTGAATTCTAACTGATGTTAAATGATTTCATAAGACCACTGATATCATTGCAGTACACTAAATTATCTTCAATAAGGAAGAATGAAACTAGGTGCTTGTGATAATTACGGAAATGGGAAATCAGTACATCACTAATAGACCTCACTGCTGTAATTTGAAACCTAACAATTATGTTTTACTTTTCCGACGTTCCAAATCTCTAAGTCCTTTAAGTCACTGAATTATGAGGTGTGGTTCAGAGACGGATGTTGGACAATAATCTTGGTCATATAAAATTGATGGCTTTGAGATTTTATTCAGGAATGGACAACTCAACACCGCCGACCAAATGCCAGGACAACTCAACACTGCTGGGACAACTGAATGCCACCAACTGAGCACTGGGACAACTCAACACCACCAACCGAGTGCTGGGACAACTCAACACCACCAACCGAGTGCTGGGACAACTCAACACCACCAACCGAGTGCTGGGACAACTCAACACCACCAACCGAGTGCTGGGACAACTCAACACTGCTGGGCCAACTGAATGCCACCACTGGGACAACTCAACACCACCAATCGAGTGCTGGGACAACTCAACACCGCCGAATGAATGCCAGGACAACTCAACACCACCGAATGAATGCCAGGACAACTCAACACCACTGACTGAGTGCCAGGACAACTCAATGCTGCCAACTGAGCACCAGACAACTCAACACTGCTGATCAAGAGCCGGAACAACTCAACACCACCAACTGAGCACTAGGACAACACCGCCGACTGAGTGCCAGGACAACTCAAGACCAGAAAAACATAACTTTTTCATCACCAAATAAAAGTAATTTATTACGGATTAAAACCTTAATTGGTGAATGTCTATCTTCAAATAAATCATTTGAAAAGGCATTATGTAAAATAGGAACCAGTTTAAATTTGTTTTATTTGATAAAACTTGCCAACCATATAATTTCAATAATTCACAAAATTAAATGTTATATTTTTCATAAAAGCATTTTAGAATTTTAATTTACATCATTAAAAAGTAAATTACAATTTACTTTATTAAAAATAATTAAAAAAAAAAAAACTGCTTTTGTTTTGCATTTTTCAATTTACTTCATTAAAAAATAATTAAAAACAAGCGTGTTTTATTGAATTATTTTTTATACGTCAATTTAGTTTATTAAAAAAGAAATGTTGTTTTTGTACACATATTTTATACAAACTATAATATCCCATCCCCTGAAGAGAAAGATGTTTAATGTGGGTTGTTTCTAAAATTTTGAGTCTTTCTTTGCAAGGAGTCTTTTATAATATTTCAGTATTATCTACTTATATATATATATATATATATATATAGATATATATATATATATATATATATATATATATATATATCCAAGTAAAACAAGAACAAATGGAGTCTAATTTCACTGTCCATAACATTTAATTTAAAAGAGGGCTCAATAGAGAGTAGAGATAAATATTATTTATTTTAGGATATTAGAACAAAAGTATGTTAAAAATAGCTATATAATTATGTTTCAACACTACAAATGTGTCTATTCAGGCGATGGTAAACTACTGGTAAGTGAACAATTATTTTAATTTCAGAAAACAGAATACTTCCTCTTTATAATCAAGTAATCAAGAAAAAAAAAAAAAACAATTAAAAATATGCTTTACCATGATTAACCAATTGAAAGTGACTTATGTTAAATTCAAATTCAGTGAAAAAATTTTTTATGATATTGGTCATAACACGAAGTTGTCTGCATATAAATCCTAGACAATTTCATTATGGACAGATACAAATGGTGTCATTATTTCGTAAGATGTACAGAAGTCTAGTATTCAACTTTCCTAAGAAGTAAAAGCAAAAGAGGTAGGAAAATAATTCAACATAATGCTATATATATATATATATATATATATAACAAGACAGAGAGATTAAATCTGACAAACAAATAGGAAAATAATTTTGACACGTTTCATTACTATTTCATTATTGTAGCTTTGTTAGAAATTTTTGGGGCAATGAGGGGACACACAGAAAATGTTTTTGTATTTTGAATTCTATGCCATTTGTTTTCATTGGTCAAGTGGATATCACATGTTCATATTTTGTAGCATTATGGTGAGTGTGTCTGAATTCTGTTCACCATAAAATTGAAAAACATAATACACCCATCACTGAAAAATTATAAATAATAAAACAATGGTACATAATAAAATTTGATCTAACCCATGGCAATATACTAATTCTAATTACAAACAAATTTTCCTCTACAATAAAAACAATTTTAATATTAATAATAATTTATTCCAAAATTAATAAAGCATAAATTTACAGTTAACAAATACACCATATGTATAAGTAGTAACTGCATGCCCAACTTAAAATTTGATACAGTATTTACATTATGTGGACTATTGTCCTCATCTTTGTTGCCATATTTATCACAACGTTTCGGCCGTTGTACGCTTCGGCCTTCTTCAGGTGGTTGGAATTTTGAACTGAACCCTTTATTTCGATCACTGGGGTAGACTGTTCTAGTTCCATATTTGATGGATGTCAGTTATCAGTTATCTCCTGCTAATTTTCACTCTGAAACTACAAGCTCATATCTCCCAGACGCTCGAGGATTTCTTCAACAGAATTACTAATGAAGAAGACCAGAGAAGGATCCGAAATGACCTGGATAAATCCTTCAGACATGAATTTGATGTAGTCAAGGCTCGCCAAGTGCAAAAATTAAATAGATTGAAAGATCAGAAGGTGATGCACAAGGTCCATCACCCACCAGTGAAAGCAGTAGTCAACATCAGCCAATATCAGCTGAGAGCCTCTGAGGAGTCAGTATTGAATAAGGGTCTCAACTTCGCCACAACCATCAGGCAGGTGCCATACTTAGACATCATTGCCAGAGTCGAGGTGGTGGCCTTGAACTTCCCTCAGGCTCAGGCGGATGAACTAAGATGGAAGGTAAGACAGGCCTTGGAGAGAGCCAAGCTGCCCAGGTGTAACATAACAAAACTGGAGAGGCTGGCGATTGGATCCCTACAGAGGAACGAAAACATCATCATACTACCGGCTGACAAAGGTAATGCGACTGTAGTGATGGACAAATCAGATTTTACAAGAAAACTGAAGACCTCATTAGCAGTGGTAGCTACAGCAAAGGATCCTACTATGAAAACGGAACGCAAACTGTCACAGATCCTAATCAAGAACAAGGATCACTTTGCACCCAAGATGTATAGGTAGTTATCGCAGCGTTACACCAAGCTACCTCACAAAGACGGTATTCCGCTCAGGCTGATTGTTAGTTGTCAAGGCTCTGTGTGCCACCCTCTGAGTCACTTCCTTGTAGATATAATTGACCCATTGTTCGGAAAGTCTCCTTCATATGTCCGAAACTTCGCCCACTTCGTGGAAATAATCAAAGATGCTCCCATCCTATCCAACCAGATGGTGAGCTTGGACATGGTGAATTTGTTCACCAAGGTACCCACGGAGGAGGCACTCTCAGTAGTCAGAGACAAATTGACCTCTGACTCTTCCCTAGAAGAACGGACCAGTATTCCAATAGATAATCTGATGGGGATGTTGACTTTCTGTACACAAACAACACACTTTGGAATGGGATCACACATATATCGACAGGATGAGGGCTTAGCAATGGGCTTGCCATTATCACCAGCAGTGGCAAATATATACATGGAATACTTTGAAGAAATGGCATGGTTAAGGTACGTAGATGACATCTTCATACTCTGGCCACACCAGGAAGATGTCCAGGTTCTACTGGACCATGTGAACTCAATAAGACCTTCGATACAGTTCACAATGGAGAAAGAGAGTAACAACACACTCCCATTCCTGGATGTACTAATATCTCGAACAGAGCATGGGTTCAAGACATCCGTATACCATAAACCAACATTCACCGGACAGTACCTCAATTTCAACTCCCACCATCCATACAGCGTAAAGAAAGGGATCGTCCATTGCTTACAATACCGAACAAAAGTCATAAGTGGCAACCCAGAGATGTTAGATAAAGAATTGGTCAGTATAAGTAGTACCCTACAACGTAACAACTACCCTGGGTACATGGCAGCAGCCCCCCAAAACTGGGATAGGCGGGTACAAGAGGAGGAGGAGGAGGACAACAACACTCAGAAAACAGTCTGCCTGCCTTATGTGAAGGGGTTATCAGAGAAAATACAAAGGATCTGCAGTCCATATAACATCAGGACAACCTTCAAGAGCTTGACAACACTTCACAGATATCTCTCTCGAGTGAGACCCCCCCATACAGGAGAACATGACTAAAGACTGTGTGTACGCTATACCGTGCAGCTGCAGAAAGGAATATAAAGGAGAGACAGGCCGCCCCCTCAAGGTAAGGCTTCAAGAACACCAGAAGGCTGTAACACGAGGGGAAGTAGAAAAATCAGGCGTGGCTGACCACATATGGAGAGAGAAGGGAGATCACCGTCCCCTGTGGGATCATGTTGAGATCAAAGACAGGGAACATCATTGGAAAATTCGTAAACTTAAGGAATCAGCACATATGCTAGGCCACAAAAATCTCCTGAGCCGACCAAGCATAGAAATAAATACAATATGGGAACCAGTAATAAGGAGTGCCAGAGAAAAGCAATGATAACAAAGTTGCAATATGAGCTCTGGTAAAAACATGTAATGATAACAGCAAAATTGCAATATGAGCACTGGTAAAAATGGTTGCTGAAAACATTAGGTTTATAATACCCAGAAATTCATACCCGTCAATGACACATGGCACAGTGGATAAAGGCGTTGGTTAGATCCAGTGACAGACCCAAAAGAGTGTGAGTTCAATACCCGGTTAAGGCAGTGGAGAACTTTCAGAGGGAAAATTAGCAGGAGATAACTGATAACTGACATCCATCAAACATGGCACGTGGAACTAGAACAGTCTACCCCAGGGATCGAAATAAAGGGTTCAGTTCGAAATTCCAACCACCTGAAGAAGACCGGAGTGTACAACATTGTGATAAATATGGCGACAAAGATGAGGACAATAGTCCGCATAATGTAAATACTGTACATAATACCTCATCTCAGAAATATAGACAGACTTTGAAATTTGATATATACATATTTTGTTTTCACTACTGTATTCAGATATTAGTTACACACAGACAATATGAAACATACACAAAAAAAAAAAAAAAACACCCACTAGAATTCAGACACACACACTAACAGCACAGGATATGAATATATGGTATCTAGCTTGTAGAATTTCCAAGACCTAGTGCCTTACCCGACACCCCTACACCAGTGACACAAACATTCGACGCTGGAATAACATCAAACACTGCTCAGCCGTCTACAATAACACGGACAAAACCCCCTCGGGCATTGTCCAGACTACTTCCACACAACCAGCCAGGTTTAAAGGAACTCATCCCTCCCCAAAGGTCACTACCCACACGCGATGGGGGGAAAGGAGATGTAGAATAACAAGACAATAAACAGCACTTACCGGCGTAAGAGTCCCAGCTAGCGTCCAGCTGGCAGACAAAAATAAAGCAGGTTGTAACTTAATACAAACCCTGCGGTATTTACTTGACTCCCACGAGGTCAAGATGTGACACAAGGTCGTTTTTCGTGGGAAACCCGAGCGTTTCCGCATAGGGTCACTGGTCAAATATTGGTCATAACATGTCCAAGCTTAATCAAGTTTTAGCCCAAATTGGTCTTAGCTTGTCTTAGCATGTCCTGATATGGTCCAAACTAGACTTTGCCGCGGTCGCAACCCAGCCCGAAGGCCGGGCGCTGACCTCGCTGCGGTCAATACAAACCCTGCGGTATTTACTTGACTCCCACGAGGTCAAGATGTGACACAAGGTCGTTTTTCGTGGGAAACCCGAGCGTTTCCGCATAGGGTCACTGGTCAAATATTGGTCATAACATGTCCAAGCTTAATCAAGTTTTAGTCCAAATTGGTCTTAGCTTGTCTTAGCATGTCCTGATATGGTCCAAACTAGACTTTGCCGCGGTCGCAACCCAGCCCGAAGGCCGGGCGCTGACCTCGCTGCGGTCAATACAAACCCTGCGGTATTTACTTGACTCCCACGAGGTCAAGATGTGACACAAGGTCGTTTTTCGTGGGAAACCCGAGCGTTTCCGCATAGGGTCACTGGTCAAATATTGGTCATAACATGTCCAAGCTTAATCAAGTTTTAGTCCAAATTGGTCTTAGCTTGTCTTAGCATGTCCTGATATGGTCCAAACTAGACTTTGCCGCGGTCGCAACCCAGCCCGAAGGCCGGGCGCTGACCTCGCTGCGGTCAATACAAACCCTGCGGTATTTACTTGACTCCCACGAGGTCAAGATGTGACACAAGGTCGTTTTTCGTGGGAAACCCGAGCGTTTCCGCATAGGGTCACTGGTCAAATATTGGTCATAACATGTCCAAGCTTAATCAAGTTTTAGTCCAAATTGGTCTTAGCTTGTCTTAGCATGTCCTGATATGGTCCAAACTAGACTTTGCCGCGGTCGCAACCCAGCCCGAAGGCCGGGCGCTGACCTCGCTGCGGTCAATACAAACCCTGCGGTATTTACTTGACTCCCACGAGGTCAAGATGTGACACAAGGTCGTTTTTCGTGGGAAACCCGAGCGTTTCCGCATAGGGTCACTGGTCAAATATTGGTCATAACATGTCCAAGCTTAATCAAGTTTTAGTCCAAATTGGTCTTAGCTTGTCTTAGCATGTCCTGATATGGTCCAAACTAGACTTTGCCGCGGTCGCAACCCAGCCCGAAGGCCGGGCGCTGACCTCGCTGCGGTCAATACAAACCCTGCGGTATTTACTTGACTCCCACGAGGTCAAGATGTGACACAAGGTCGTTTTTCGTGGGAAACCCGAGCGTTTCCGCATAGGGTCACTGGTCAAATATTGGTCATAACATGTCCAAGCTTAATCAAGTTTTAGTCCAAATTGGTCTTAGCTTGTCTTAGCATGTCCTGATATGGTCCAAACTAGACTTTGCCGCGGTCGCAACCCAGCCCGAAGGCCGGGCGCTGACCTCGCTGCGGTCAATACAAACCCTGCAAACTAACTGATGAATCAAGCTGGTATTTATATAGAAATACCTCCACTCAGGTACCAGCAGCCAATCACAGCCCAAGCAATGGACTATCCCACTTTAGCACAATGAGATGCACCATTGCACCATAAATAGCTCTCTTTCTCAAGGTTGGATTACTTTTATTTTACCTCAGCTTGCTCCACAACTGAGTGTTTATCTTGACCACGTGATTGTTCGACATAGCTGAACAATGAAAATAAACAGCATAGAATTCAAAATACCAAAACATTCTCCACCTGTTTCCTCATTCCCCCAAATTCTTGAAGTGGCAATAAAGTTAGTGAAACATATCAAATTTATGTTTTCCTATTTGTTCCTTATATATGACAAATGAAAAACCCTTCCACTGAAACTAGATTATATGTTTCGCTCTTACTAGGCTTAACCAGATTAAAAAACAAAAGAAATGTGTGTCTGTGGATGCTTAAATAATAAATAAATACTAATGATTTATTATTTAAGCATACACACAAATACGTCTTTCATTTTTGATCTGATGAGGCCGAGTATGGGTGAAACACATAATCTAGTTTCAGTGAAACCCTTTTCCATTTGTCATATTCTTCAAACTTCATCTGGATTCTGTATCCTATATTATATATATATATATATATATATATATATATATACACATATACACACACACACAAGCGCGCGCACACACACACACACAAAGAGATAAACTTCAGACTGCTACTCAAGTTACATGCTTCAGCAATCATCAGGCAACCAGAATATTCTAGTTGCTTGATGATCACAGTAGCATGAAACTCTAGTAGTGGTGTGAACTTTGTCTCCTTTAGACATAGAGAAATGCCTTTTATGGTGTAGGTAGATGTCTGTCTTTGGTTTTTATTTTCTTTCCCATTTATGTTTCCTTTTGATTTATTGTTTTGCTTTTTTATTTTTTTTCTTTGGTCCTGTGGCAGGCTGTGTATGTGTTTGTGTGTATATATATATATATATATATATATATATATATATATATATATATATATATATATATAACTCAAGAAAAAAACTTAAAATCCATTTAAGTTATAATTTTGTGAATATTTTTATATTCATATTTTCAGACCTTCGGTTCTTAATAAATGGAGACAATTTATCCGGACAGTTACACAGGAGGGGAAAGCAAGAGAGAAGAGAAGAGAGAGGGAGAGGAAGAAAGAAAATGTTGTTGCTGTTGTTATTTTCTTTTTACATTGAGCTCTCTTTGAATTAATATCCTCCTTGGAATTATCCCTACCAGGCACAAATTGGTATTTTATATACATATACATACACATATATATACATACATTTATATACATACATATACATACATTTATATATATATATATAATACAAGCTTTAATTCCAAAATAAACCAATATCTATCAAACAAATGCATTTGTAATAATGGCACAAGGCACTTTCCGAGTGATATGTTAACCTTAAAACTGAGTTCCCTAGAATTAAATAGCACAATTTATAAATAAACAGAAAGCCATACATTAATAGGAAAAAAAACATTACATTTGTAAAATCAGTGATACAATACTTTTATAGCATAAATCCCAGTTGGGAAAGGAGGAAAAATGTAGCTATCAGTGGCCATCTTCTGTTGCTGATACCCTCAATGGAGAAGTTGTGCAAGAGTCAGGGTTCAGAGGTTTTATTTGATATTGTTGCCACTTGCTTGTTAGTAATGTTACCCTCCAATCAGTGTGTTAGTCACCAGTTCCCCTCTATTATTTCCTTGGCCTGGTTCATCTTCTAATCACAGTACTTAAGCTGTTAACCAAGTACACAGCTTTCATTTTTAAATGAACATTTCTTTTCCTCTAACCTCAGTCCAGAGAGGGAAAAACAATTGTTCGGTGAGATGCGTACCTACTTTGAGGGAAAGATATATCTTGCTAAATGCTCAATGGTAATACAGCATCTGTTCTAAAAAGCTATTTTTAGTAAACTAGATTTTTTTAGCATCAGGTAATTTAACTGAAACTTTTCATGCTTATCAAATTCTCAGGTTTGAGCCTCATTTCATGTTTAAAATATGACCCTATTGAGAGTTAGACATTTCAGTTATTGATGCTTAACACTTTCAATGCGGCATTGTTGCATGGCTATACTGGTCCATTTTGAGAAAAATAAGAAATTGCCATTACTGGAAATGAATGACGATAAAGATGCTGATGGCAATTTCTCATGGTTGCCAAAATTTTGATAGATACTCTACAGTACAGACCGAGTTAAATGACGTTCGGTTTTGTGTTGCAAGTAGTTGTTTTTTTTTGTTTTGTTTTTCCCTGTTTTCTCGCACATCTTCTTCACTGGGTGGACCATACTTGTGATGCTTGAACATTTTATTAATGAACTCATCTTAAAGGCTACAGTTTGTGTTGTGAGTTGGATCCTTACCAATTACATCAATCCTTTGTGCTTACATCAGACAAGGTAAAGTTGAATAGACAGCTGAGTTTGTTTTTTTTAATAATGAGAATAAGCTGCGTTTTGCAGATGAAATTGACCTTATGGTAGGCAGTAACAGTAAACTGCAAGACCTGACCAAAAAACTTGTAAGAACAACCAAAATCTCTCCTCATAAACATTAAATGTCAGAAGATGTCATAGTTTGGACATGTCACATGGCATAACAGCTTCTGTAAAAACCATCATGCAAGATATTGTTGAAGGTGGACAGAAATGGGGACAGCAATACAAAAGCTGGTCAAACAAGATCAAAGAGTTGATAGATTACAATGCCAGAACTTCTGAGAGCCATCACCAGATCATCCTGGAGAAGGTTGTCTGTTTTTTCTGCACTTAGGTCCTCATGATGATTGAAGTACCCAAGGGACTAAATACTACTTCTACTATAAAATCTTGAATCTTGTTAGCATGATACTCTGGATTAATACTTTTCAACCACCAGACCAACTAGTACAAAATCAAAAATGACGTAATAGCTTCTGTTGAGAGTTAAATTTGTATCCCTTACCTTAGAAACCTCTCTTTTTATGGACATGATCTTAACTACTTTAACAATGGAATCAATCAATGAAATGAATTTATAATCCTTCTATTTGCCCATCCCATTTCTCTGTGCCATCTTTTTAATAACCTTGTAAGAGTGGAGCAAATATACAGAATTTGTTCCTCCTAGATGCTCCATTATTGTGACCCTGAACCATACTAAGCTAAGGTTAGTACCGTATTTACCGGCATCAAGGACATAGGTTTTGCCTGAAATAAGTCTTGAAAATTTGCCATGTGAAGGTTAGGTGTTTTTGTAGGACTATGCTAATGCCAGGAGAAAGTTATCTATGCCAGACAGTAAACTGTATTCTTGTATATTATGCAAATTTTCAGGACTTATTTCAGGAAAAAACTGTGTCCTTGGGTGGACTCTAATGTGAACGAGACCAGGAGAATATGAACAAAAGGTGATGGAGAAATGATAGTGAAGTGGAGATTAGGAATACTGGTAGAGTTAATATCCGAATTTACATTATGAATGAAAACAGTGTTTGTTCCTTAGGAAAGAAATAAGGTGGACGAATTAACTCAAGTGAACAAAAAGTGATTGGTCATCAATGAATAGGAAGAGGCTCCAGTATGCTGACTAGAGACCAGATAACTAGAAGAGTTCTAGGGTACAAATCATATGGGAGTGGACAGGACTATTTGGTGCAAAAAGTCAACCCACTCATAAAAAGGGAGTAAGTCCAGAGGGTGGCCAGAAACTACAAAAATGCATTAGATGTCAATTGATTGACCCTGCCCCAAATGTACATGATCCTGCTGAGATTTGAATGACAAACAATTGGCAAAGGTTAATATAGCACATTATCGCAGAGGTGCGTATGTGTCGATGATTGACTGGCAATATGGAGGGAATTGCATACGGAAATGGCAGCTGTGGTCGCAGAAGAAATGGAGAAGGTGATTGTTGAATGATTTCTAGTAGTGGAGGTGCTAGTGGACAATGGCATGGTTTTACACTTGGAACTCTTCCAAGAGATGTTTGAAAAATATAAAATAAGAAGGTACTACAGATCAGCGTACAGGCCAGGGGGAAATGGTATAATGAAGCAACACCATCAGACCATGAAAGTAATAGCTGAGAGAGGTAGGATATTGTCTGTCAAAGCAACATTTTGGTACAACATGGTGCCAAACTGATTCTATTTTAGTGAGTTTGTTGGTGGCAGCAATACTAATTTATGATTTTCTAGATTTCTAAGAGATGAAGAGCAGACTTGAGACAAAAGAAATGTGGTCCTACAGAAGGTTGCTGAGAATACCATGGATGGAGCATGTAAGCATGGAAAACAAAAAAGAGACTTATGCTTAGAATAAGAAAGATACAGCTGGGACACTATGAAGAAGAAGGGCTTGGAAAATTTGACACTAACAAGACATACTGAAAGCAAAAGGGACAAGGGTAGTCAAGCTGGCCAACTAGATAAGCTTATGTGACTGAATGGTAGAATGGTGAGTAGGTGGGATGGTAAAAACATTACTAAATGCTGAAAAGGATAATTTGTGAAGAGCCATGATCACCCATGTCCTGAAAGGACATGGGCAATAGAAGAAAAAGATACAAGCAATACAGTAAGTGTCAATTTGAATGAAGGGTATTTGCTCATGAATAATGTAAATTTCACTAGGCTATATATCTTTTCGAAAAGTGCTTCTTGGCCTTTTTTGTCCAATGCATCCATTTCACTATAAGCCAGAATTGAACTCTACCCAACTTTCCAAGATTTCTGACTCAAAAGGTGCATTCCAAATAATATGCATATATTATTAAAAATCTTCATTCCTTTCCGTGTTAGTACATATACATGGATTATTTTTAGAGATTATGTGTAATTTTTTTGTTTTTTTATTGTGTAAATAAAAAAGTAAATATTTTCTCTCCTCCAATTGAAAACACCTGTTCTAGAAAAATCTTTAATATTTGAGATATTTATAATCAATACTAATTTATCATAGAGGCATCACATCTACTATTTTTCAAAAGATTTCTTTGTGTCATTTTGCTTTTACAAAAGACCTACATTTATATGAGTTTCCCTCCTCTATATGTAATGATACAAAGTAAAGAAATAATTGTCATGAATTTATATGGGAAAATTTTCTGTTCCTGATACCCCGAAATAACCTTTCTCTCTGCCTGCTAAAGGTCAAGGTTTGTCATCTGCTGTGGAAGGCTTGAAATACGACAACATGCTTGACTGTTTATAGCCACAAATATTTTTTTAAGATACCATTCTTTATTGGCTTTTAAAACAGCCTGCAAACCTTCAATAAACCTTCATGACTCTCAAAATTAAGTTCATATTTTCTTGCAGTGCTGTCAATTGTAAAAATCTCATGCAAATTAATTTTAAGTATGGAAACACTAAATTAAGGATAATTGTTTCTTCACTTTAAGCTATTTTGGCTGACAAAAGATTTCAGAGGAACGTTCTTTCAAATATGAATGGGAAATAAGAACATTACTTTTATTAATCTCAAATAGGATAAGAAGACTATCTTGTTTTAAAATTCATTACAAAATCAATGTTACCTTAATAAGTGTTATTTTATAATAGAATATTAATCTTCATTTAATAATTGTTATTTTGTAATATTAACATTGCTTTAATAATTACTATTTTATCATAAAATATTAACGTTGCTTCAATAATTGTTATTTATAATCAAATATTAATGTTGCTTTAATAATTGTTATTTTATCATAAAATATTAATGTTTCCTTAATAACTGTTTTATCATAAAATATTAAGCTTGCTTTAATATTAAGAATTTAAAATAAGATTAACTACACCATAATATTTATTTGAAAATAAAATTAACCTTGTTTTAATAATAATTATTTTACTGCTCAAAGGTAATATTTAGTGGTATGCTAATATGATAAACTTAGAAAAAGAAGTTGAGTTATATAGCTTGTGAAATAGATAAATAAAGCAAAAATAGATAATACCAAAAGATCATTTCAAGTTATTTTTTTTTTTTAAATATTTTATACTGAAATCATGATCTGAATGTACCCTCATAACAAGTGAAATAAGAAATTTGAAAGCTGACTTTTTTAAATTAAATTTTATCTTCTTTCTACCCTATAATAGTCATTACATTTATTATATGAAATGTGATTGCATATATAGCCATTTGAAACATATAATTTATAAAGTGTGTAAGATTTTAAAATCTTGGAAAATGGTAGCAGATCTTGGGAAAAGGCATGACCCTAATCCCTTGCATTTCACTGCCAGTTATCTTGACATATGTTATTACTGCAATGAGAATAGCAGACGATATAGTATATTTAACCCATAGATGGGGAAAGAAGACCTCTTTTACCCTATTTACCCATAGATGGGGAGAGAAAGCGTAAATATAAAAGTGAACATAGAAGTCAACACTTAGAGGCAACAGTCTGTTTCCTTCTAGATGCAATCGTCAGGCCTGTTGATTGTATCTAGCATGAAACAGACTGTCGCCTCTAAGAGTTGACTTGTATGTTCACTTTTATATTTACGTGCGCTCTATCTCTGATATTGAGCACTTTATTCCATAAATATAGCACATCTTAAGACTATATTTCTATATATATATATATATATATATTATATATATATATATATATATATATATATACACACGTGGTGCTGAAAAGTTATCAGACCAACTCACTTGTCAAAATCAGTATTCTGATGATTGTTCATTGCAATAATGATTTTGCAAAAAGGGTTGGGCCTACAACTTTTCAGTATCCCTTCATAAAATCTCAGAATTCAAAGATCTGAAGATGCATAGACAAAACTTCATTTAACTCACAAAAAAAAAAAAAAAAATGGTACTTCTTTTTTATTTGTATGACACAGTATTCCTAAGCGGTCACCCATCTAGGTACTGACAAGTTTTGACATTGCTTAACTTAAGTGACTGTACAAGAACTGGTGTAAAAGAAAGCAAGAAAAAAAAATGATTCTGATGAATTTCAATTAAATGCAGAAAAACTGAACAAGTATGTGAATTGAGAAAATGTCGAAACAAGGTGCACATAGGAACAACTCCCCACTATTTGGATTCTTATTCTGTACCCCCACCTGATCAAGGGGGTTCGGAGGGACCTAGCCATGACTCTGGGTCAAGGACATATAACATCATTGAAAGAGTAATAGCTTCATAAACATTTTAATAGTAAATGCTTAATTGTATCTGCCTAATGGAACTCTTTCAGATTAAATGTTCTTTTGTATTGTCTGCCTTGTGTATGAGTAGCCAATCAGAAATTAATTTGAAAGTGGGAATTACAGTATCGCTAATCTATGGAAAATGAAGATATGATTTAAAGAAAGAAAAAGAAAGAAAGAAAAAGAAAAAGAAAGAAAGAAAAAGAAAGAAAGAAAAAGAAAAAGAAAAAAAGAAAAAGAAAAAGAAAGAAAGAAAAAGAAAGAAAGAAAAAGAAAGAAAGAAAAAGAAAGAAAGAAAAAGAAAGAAAGAAAAAGAAAGAAAGAAAGAAAAAGAAAAGTAAAAATGGTCTGAAGTGAGTGCAACTCCTCTTTTTTTTTTTAAGAGAGAAAGTAATCACACTTGGTGCATAGTTAAAACAATGTAATATTGCATTTTTGTTCAGCTGGAGTACCGCAGATATCGTCCAGTCTGAATAAACTTATAAACAAAGTAAAAATCATATGAAACTTAATATATCATGCAGTTCAGAATGGTATTCCTAAGCGGTCACCCATCTAGGTACTGACAAGTTTCGACATTGCTTAACTTAAGTGACTGTACAAGAACTAGTGTAAAAGAAAGCAGGAAAAAAAAAATGATTCTGATGAGTATATACCTGTGATCAATTATTAATATGATTAACAGGAAATGTAACTTTGGTCAATATTTTTAGATGTAATCATGGGCGTATGATTGAATGAGTTTCATGTCTTTTGTTTTGAAGAAATGAATAAATAAAAGAAAAAAATGGCAAAGTTAAATGATATGAGATCAATAATGAACAGATCGATTATGAAATGGATAAAAAAAAGAAATTGCTTTGTCATTCCAAAATCAAAAAGTTCTGACTCAGTAGCAATTTGGGGGCTAAAATTGATACTTGCAATTATTCGGACAATAACCTTGCTCAGAATCAATAAATACTATATTTCCTGCCACACAACATGCATGTATAATTTGGCAACAAACATCCAGAAAAAATAATAGTATTCAACTGATGAGTCATCTGTATTGGTTCTACCATTATTTTGGTTTGCAGTAACTAGCAGCACCCATGAAAATTTCATGATTTTCTTATTTAAATTTTTTGATGAATCATAATTCTTACGTTAATGATTTAATAAACTCTTTGTGAGTTCCATGACTATGAAATACCTGTGCAAATTCCACAATTGCATCATTAAATATTTGTGCTTTACAAACTGTAATAAAATATTACAATAACAATCACAAGTATAAACACAATAGATTATTTAAAAAAAGGAAGCGGGTACAAATGAAAAGATTAAAAACTGACAATGTTTTCCCTTTCACTGAAGCAGACGCTAAACACATGAAAGCATTATTTAGCTTCCGTTTTTTTTTTATTATGTATGCTTTGTTTTTTTGCACTAAAACCAAACATCTCTGATGTCTTTTTCTTCTAACTTTTCTCATAAGCAAAATAGAATAGTCCATTATTCATCTGAGATAATGACAAGGTGTGATGCGTGTGCTAAAAGATGAGCAAATATGATTATAACATGATAATTTAATAATTTACAATCATATATATTTAATCCTGTAGTCATCAGAGGACTAATGTGTCAAACAATAGCATTTAAGGATTAGCTATGTGCTGATAACGCAGCCCTCAAGACAGAAGATAATTTTGGGAAGATTTTTTTCTTTTTCTTTTCTGGAAAAGTATTCCTCTTAAGGAAGGAAATATATTATGTTATAACATCTGGTATGTTTCTATAAAACTTTAAAAACTCTTGAACTGAAATTTATTCAAAAAATGAAAGCTTTTTAAAATTCTTTCTTTAAAAAACTTTCCCTGTTGCACTGATGAATATTCATTGTATTTTTGTCAGCAGTTTATTTGTATATCTACTACTAAAAATTATTAATATTTATTTAATAAAGTGCTAAAAAATACACATATATTACAATTTCAATTTTTGATAAAGATTTGCAAAATTATGCATGAAAGAATGCAAAAGGGAAAATGCAATCGACATAACAGTTGACTTCTGTTTGAATGTTTGGGATGAGAAGTCATCATTGTTTACACTATTTACATTCAGACTATTGTCCTCATCTTTGCTGCTGTTATTACAATGTTTCAGCTGTTGTGCCCTTTGGACTTCATCAGGTATATATCAATCTGGGTAACCTACAGGGAATTCTGAACTGAACCCTTTATTTAATCTACATGGGTAGACTGTACTTGTTCCACTGTCTATGTCTAGGGATATCATGACTAGTTCTTATTTTTTAGTGATGTTCAGTTATTGCTCACTCTGTTTCCATTAAGTATACACTACTTGGCCCAGGGATTGAACTCACAATTACTATGACAGCAAATTCACAAACCAATGCTTTAATAAAGCTTAAGAGAGAATGGTATGCCTTTTTAATGAAACTTTTAATCAGAATATCTGGCAATAGATGGCATTATTTTTTTCATCATTTAATCCCTAGAAAGCCATTAAAATGCAAGGTAGGTTACAGAGGATGAAAGACAATAGAGCAAAGGAAACTGAAAAAATCTTGATGAGGAGAAATGAGAATAAGGGAAGATGGATTCAAGGAGACAGAAAATGTCAATTGATATTGCATTTAAATTTTTTGTATTGTAGTTTACAGGGAAGCAAGAAGTCAGAAGAGAGTTCCACAGACAAAAAGTGTGAGAGCGGAAACCATTAGAATAGAAATTACAATTATATTTAGGCAATTTCAATAGTAAAATGATGAGACCTAGCTGCCAATCTAGTACTACACTTAAATTCATGAAGTCAAGATATCAAAGAGGGAAGCTCATCAGAACAATTACCATAAAAATATTTATAGAAAAGGAACAGAGAAGCTATGTTATAGTGGCGGGAGAGTGATTGAAGCGAGGTTGGGGCCAATAGTACTTTGGGGGTGGGGGTTCAAGAATCCGGAGATACATAATCACCATCCAGATGTGGCAACAAAATTCATTGCACAGACATTGAATATTGTTGCCTTATCCTTTTATTAGCATGTGGGGAAAAAGTGGAGTCATGCTTTTTCCAAGGTTATTAATGCCAAATTTATGTCAACAGAATCAGTTAGAATTCAAATTCAGTTCAGCTATTTCTGTTTTTTCCCTGTGCTAATACATATTACAACACCCAACAACTCCACACATATTGATGAAATATTTTAGTTTGATGCATATTTCCACATTTTTTGAATGTAATAATAAAATATTTTCCAAAGATAAAATATGAAAAATAAAACCAAAGAGAATTTGGGGTATTTGATATTGCAATCCCAAGATGAATGTGAAGTAATATGGGAATGTACTTTTGAATTTCATATTCACCTGAGCTACTAAACTCCTTAACATAAAAATAACTAAAGTTGGCTCAGCATTATGCCATTAAGCCAATGCTTGACTCTACAAAAGAACTCTTTCTTACTCCAAGTACTGCTCACTATGAAATTCCTCAGGGTCACACATGAAATAGATTGATGGTGTTGTGGGAACACTTGTTGTATTTATGTAGAAAACACATGTCTCCTGGTATATTTTTCTGTAACAATTATTGTGGACTCAAATGTGAGTCAGAGTTATAAATGACACAAAACAATATAAAACAAACAACAATATGTGTATTAACAAAAGTATTACAATAACAATAAACGAAGAATATGTTTAAAGACTAGTTTCATAAAGCATTTAAATTAATTAGAGTGTGTGTATTTGTGTGTGTGAAGTTTGTATAGACCTATGTGATAGATGTGCGAAAGTACAAAAAGTCATGAGAGAAAAGTAAGACATTGAAAATGAATGTGCTCATTAGGGGATACTTTTTCTCTATCTGTGACTACATCTTGTAGCCAGAGTTGTAAAAGAGGAAAGAGAATATGTGAGAATATCACTGCCTATTTATAGGCTTAAGGAGCATCTCCTAGCATGTTTTGTTTTTTTTTATTTAGGAAAGTCAAATGGCATAATCCACAATGGATATAGTGAGAATAAATTGATTGTTTTACCTTAGAAATCTTTGGTTGTTTTAGATTAGTTTTACTAGATGAAACGGATTTAAGATCAGATAATTTATTAGCTATATACAGCTTAGTTGCATATGGAATGTGAAAAACCAAAAAACCAAAAGATAATTCAGAAGTTTGTTTTATGTTGATATCACATTTCAATGCAATATCCTACATTATTTTCATTTGGATGAATGTCCTTGTCTTTAGTTATTATCATGTTTCAGCCATTGTGCTTTCCAGCCTTCTTCAGGTGTCGAGGGACAATAACTTAGCGAATTAAAGAGGATCATGAATTTGGGGACATAATAATTGTGAATTCGATCTCTGGGCCAAGTAGAACTCCATGGAAACAAGGCAAACAACTGAGCAGTATCAAATAAAACCTAGATAGGGAAACTAGAATGATATTCCTTTGATGATTATATAAAGGGTTCAATTCAAAATTCCCTGAAGATTGGAGGACACAACATTCAAAATATGATAATAACAAGACGAGGGAAAATTTTCTATAAATACTTTCATGGTAATTGTTCTAATGAACTTTCCTCTATGGTACCTAAACTTTATGAATTTAAGCACTGTATCTGTCTATATTTCTGAGATGAGGTATTATGTACATTATTTATATTATTTAGACTATTGTCCTCATCTTTGTCGCCATATTTATTACAACGTTCCAACCGTTGTACACTCCAGCCTTCTTCAGGTTGTCGAACGTAACCCTTTATTTTGCTCACTGGGGTAGACTGTTCTAGTTCCATGTGCCATGTTTAATGGATATCAGTTATCAGTTACCTCCTGTTAATGTCCCTCTGAAAGTTCTCCACTGCCTTAACTGGGTATTGAACTCACACTCTTTGGGTCCTGTCACTGTACTAGATTAGTGGCAAGGTCTCATCATTTTACAGTTGAAATGGCTAGATATAACCTTAAGTTCTATGCTAAGTTTCTTCTCTCGCACTTCTCACTTGTGGAACTCTCTTCTGACTTCATGCTTTCCAGTCAAATTTGATCTTCAAAAATTTAACGTCATTATCTTTTGTCTTAATTCCTGTTCTCTCTCTTTAAAAGTGTTTTTCTTTTTCATATCCTCTAACACCCCTGTGTCTTTGTAGCTTTATTGCCTTGCTTAGAATGAAATGTTTAAAAAGAAAAAAACCTTTTGGTTGTAAATAATGATGACTCCTGATTCCAGAAATTCAGACAAATAATATCAACATATTCTTGGAACTATAACAATTAAATTCTGAAGTTAGTTTAATGTTTGATTGATTCCTCTTAGTTACACCAATATGACAGGGGCCATGAAGAAGACACATTCATAAATCACATTACCCATTATGGTCACTGGGGCACCATATATACTGCAGTTGTTGCAGTAGTGGGTGTATCTTGGGTAGGATAACATGACCAAGCCAACTTTTCCAAGTTTGTTGGGAATTCAGAGTTGTCCTCCTCCATGACTGCAGTTCAATCTACCTTGTTATTTAACACATAGATGGAATGTTGCAGTCATATCTTTTCTAAGGGTATTAGTGCCAAGTGCCAATGATATGATGAATGAACATGTTATATCTATTTCACTTTCCATTGCTACTGTCATTTGTGGAATGCATAATCTACCACCTGTGTTCACAGTCACAGTTTGCTCTCTTTAAAATGTTCAGCAAGCATCAATGAATGTCAATGGATCAATTTTTTTTCAATTCCTCACATGGAGGAATTCGATGATACATCTTCACTATGTTTGCACTTTGAAGCAAGAGAGCATTTTGTTAAACTACAGTTTACCTTTCATCTATAACAAGACTATATATATATATATATATATATATATATATATATATAATTAAAGAAAAACCAAAACAGTTGATGGAACCAACAGACAACTTGGCAACAAACCTAAAACCCTTTTCCAGATAAAGTCTTGAAACAAAAATGACAATATTGAAAAAAGTAAAATGGCAAACCTATGTACTCAGTAAAGTGAAATTCTGGTTATGACTAGGGCCATCATTTTATATATATATATATATATATATGTCATCCACAGACAAATTGTTTTGATGTATCACAGCTCATCAGTGTGGCTACACATCCAGTTGCCTCTAGCTAGGATCGAAACCTGGTTGAATTGGCGTCAGTTGGAAATTCTACCTCTAAGCTGTTGGCACACAGCTGGGATGAAGGTGAATTTAAGCATATTTATTTTTAGATAAACACGCAGTGACTGAGAGAACTCTGTTCATTTTACTGAAGATTCTTGCATTATTAGCAGTAATAACAAAATTATTACAAATTCACACACTATATATATATATATATATATATATATATATATGAGAGAGAGGTGCCTACATCATGTGCCTTGAGAAGGTAGTACTGCCCTGGGGCAAGAGGCTGGCTGCTGGAAGACCTATGTCTGGTAACAGGACTCTGCACTATGCCACACAAACAGAACCCAGACATGGTTATCAGATAATTTCTGCGACCATATTACCCCTTACATCTGGGCATCTAACTCTCCAGGCTGAAACCCCCTTGATTATTGTATGTGAGGTGAAGCTGAATGAGAGACTGACAAAACTCCTTGCAACACCAAAGACACACTGAATGCAAGCATTATGGCACCATTCACCACCTTAAACAAGGAGACCATCCAGAAAAATTGCAGAAGATTCTGAAGTCATCTGGAGGCCGCGGTTGAAGCCAATGGTGATTTAAATGAATAAATTTACTCTCTGGCATTTTGAGATAATTTCATGTAATATCAGTGTTATTTTCATTTTTCCATAATTAGATAACAATTTATCCATCACACCATATATATATATATATATATATATATATATATATGGGTGTGTGATAATGGTTTATCAGCAGGAAGTTTCAACCTCTATCTCCATACCAGCAATGTTAAATGGAAGGCATTACTCTCAGGGCAAGCCTCATATTTAACCATTAATAAGAAACTGGTACAATTTACATATGAGAAAGAAAGATAATTTCATAAGTTGTACAGGCTCAATAAATCCATTGCCTGACACATCTGGACTTTTTACAATGTTTAACCAATGTGATTATAATTCACTATTTAAATACATTGACAAGAAGAAAGATGATTTTGTTCATGAGGCTACTGACTTACTGATTTACTCTACCTACCTACCTACCTATATACATATATAGTACAAGTATTTTAGAAATTATCAAAATTATAATTAACTTTATTTTTGTTTTTTAAAGAAACTTTGTTATTTTTTCCTGCTAGTCAAAGAATAAAAAAAAAAGCACTTTCTCATTTAAGACAGTTTCAAACTAAAACTGGAATTAGCTTTTGGCTAAGATCAAATGCATTTTATCTTTGCAGCAGTAAGGGAAGTGTATATACTTGGAAATCTACCTCTTCAGCAATCTTTCCCCAAAGCATCAACACCCAACATCAGGGGCATGCTTTTAGGCGTGTGACAAAATTAAACTTTCAGCACTTGTTCATTAATGAACGAATTGTATGCTGAATAGGTTATTTTATGAGAAAACTTTGTGGAAATACTTTTTAAGTCAGTTTCATCTTTTATATATATATATCCTATGTGTTTTTTTTTTATTTGTAGAGGTTGCGGAGTAGTTCCAATTTTCTTTTATTATTATATAAAGAAAAATTCCTGAAGAGATTTCAGCAAAAAAAAAAAAAAAAAAAAGTGTGTAATTTCAAGTGTGAATATACGGAAAGTTTCTCCCAAAGCTTACTTTTATAATTTAATAAAACTCAAAAAATAAATTTTATTTTTGTTGAGATTTGGACCTTGGTGCTTGCATAATTTAATAAAAAACACGTTTTTCTTTCAGATCTGACAGGAAAAACAACAAATACACTGAATATTTTTTTTAAATTACTAGTAATTTTTTTTACTCCTGTTCGTAACAAGAGTTTCTTTTATAATAAAGAAAATTGAAAAATGTTAAGTTTTCCATAAGCAATTCTGCAATTCATAATATTGCATTTTCAAAAAATAAAATTTGTATAAGACGGTAAGTCCTCGTAAAGGAGTTTAAAAACCGGACACTGGACGATGATGAGCTCTCGCTTTCATTTGAACTTAAAACTTCACCAAACTTTAAAAAAAAAAAAAAAAAAAAAAAAAAAAAAATTTAGCAATTTTACATATAGGAAAATTAATTTATTTATTAGTCAATTAGAAAGAAAGAACCTATTGTTTTTTTTTAAAACCACATTAAAAAAAAAGAAATCCCGTTAAAAAGTGATTGCGAGCACAAGGAAGAAATGGAATTGAACGATAAATAAAATATAGGCATTTTTTGAAAAAAAAATTAACCAACTAACTAAAAATAATAAAATTAAAACGGAAATGGAAATACCCAATTATATTCAAACTTTCCGTTCAAAGAGACAAGTCCTGCGCAACAGCTGATCAAGCCAAAACACGCTGAATATTTTCACTAACAGTTATCAACCACGTGCTTATTGACAACATAACTTTACTTCCTCCCTTTAAATAAGAGTTCTGTTTGGCGCCACCTGACGTAACCGGAACGACTTCCGTTTTTTTTCGTCTTTTTTTTCTTTTTCAAAAAAAGAAGGTGGAACGTTTTCATTGGTTGATAGTGACGTCAAACTTCAAACTTTGGCAAATGACCTCATCGATATTTCTGTTTAAAAGACTATCAGCTTCGCAAAGTAAATTAGCGATTAAATATATTTTCCTTTTTTACAAATAATAGTTAATAAATTAGGCTTGCCATATTTTCCAAATCTCAAACAGTGGGACTATATTCAATTTTTATTATATTTTTTGTTTGTGTATAAAGTGTTTTTAACCCAATAGTCTTCGGGGCACAGACACATAACAACACACTTGTTAAATATTTAATTAATATTATTACTTATACTATTATTACAGGACAGTCCTGGTTAAACCAGAACGGTTTGCAAGACTAGTTTTTGAATTTGTGGTTGGCCGATTTTTTTTTTTTTTGTCAATAAATATTATGAACTACTAAGAGAATAAACAAATTTTTATTGGCGAAAAACAATACACTACACTACAGAATGAGAAATGAAATAATTTCCGTGAAAACACCGTAATACGCTTCAAAATTCAAATCCATTGCTATAAAAAAAATAAATAAATAAATAACGTAATTTATGTAAATAAATGAGGGACAATTTTGAAAATAAAAAAAATAGGAGAAAAGAAAATTATCCTTTTTTTGCGGTTCGGTTGTTGCTAAAAAAAGAAGTGAAAACGGATTTTAAAAAAATTCTTGAAAATTTTTAGGCTGTAAATAAATAAGAAATCAAGCGAAACCACCGTTGAAATGAATTTTTATTTAATTAACCTTTTTCCTGCGAGGTTTGTATTCTCTTGAAATACCTTTTCTTTTAGTTTAAAAGTAAAACCAAGTTTATTTTTTATAAATTAAAAAAAAAAAAGAATGACACAGCTTTGCTTATGGTTGCGCGTAGAAATCAATCTCATTGATTAAAAAAAAAAAAAAAAAAAAAAAAAAATCTAATTTAAAAATTACTAAAACTTAGCAATTTTAAAGAACTCAATATGATTTTTGCTTTATGCATATACCCTTTTTTCTTCAGCCATCTTCTATTTGACGTCGGAAGATTTTACTTTTTAAAAGATAAAATTAGAAAAGAAGAAACCCAACCCAAGTTTTAAAAAATAACAATAACGTAAATCTCGAGATAAAAGGAAACTGATAACAATGACAGTGATTATTAAAGAAAGAATAATAAATAATAGGTCAAATTGAGTGTGAAGGAGCAATTCAACGATATGAATTAAAACTACACACTTTTTTTAATGCCCTTTTTGAAGGGAAATCTCAGGTGCAGCTGGAAGTATCGCTCGGCTGACAGCTACCTGATGATGCAGCAGGGAAGTGAAAACACATACCCATACATACAAAAATAACTAAGTACTTCTACTAAGTAATAGTGGTTCTGCTGCTGCTACTACTGCTGATAGATGACTATGAAGTGACTACCTGATGTATTATGAGTAGCAGTTTTTTTTTTTTTTTTTTTTAAACACACAGACAGAAAGAGATAGCCGCTCGAGGCAGGCAGGATTTTTACTACATCTCCTCTCTTTTTTTTTTAACACTACTAGTTTTTATTCTTGCTTCATTCCTCTTTGACATAAGGACGGACTAAAACTGGACATTTGGACCCTAGTGGCAGGTAAGTCAGTCAGATCAAAGTAGAGATTGTTTTCTATTTCACACTTAAAGACCAACATAAGGCTTCGTTTGATCTTTCTGGAGAAGTTCATGATGACCAATTTCTTTTCAGTTTTATAATTAAAATTTAATTATTAAATATTACCATCATTAATACGATAAATTTAAAATGTATATTTGAAAATTTGTATATCATAGAGATAATTGTCATTTTTAAATACGAGATGACAATTCAATAAGGTCATTTTATAATGCGAAAGTTGGAATCATGCATGTTATTTAAAAACTTTTGACACCATTACGAAGAAACACGAAAAACTAAATAGGAAGGGAAAACATTTAAAAATTTTTTTTTAATTAAAATATAAAAAAATCATGAACCATCAATATCATGATTTGGAAAAAAAAATTCGAGTTTTATTTTCTTTTTAAATAAAACTTTTCAAAGTTTCTGAAGACAAGTAAAAAAAAAAATTCAATTTTTTGAAGAAATCACATGAAAATATTAATAATTATTTTTTTTCTATTTGATTAAAACGTGTTTTCACGTTGTCATTCTTTTAAGATCAGATGATCACATGCTAAAAAACACATCTTGTCTAAGTTTAAGGCCTAAACTTTAAGCCTGACATAAAAAGAAATAGTTTTAAATTATTTTAATTTTTGCCAGTAAATTCTTCTGTTTATGTTCAAATTTATTTGTACAAAAAATTGAAAATTTTAAAAATGAAATGAAGTTAGAATTTGAAGCATAGTAAACATCACTTTGTTGCACTTTTAGCCAATGACAAGTGAATGGAACCTGTTAAAAAATTAAAAACACTTTAATAATAATTCTTTGTTTATAGATGTTACTTTTTTTTTAGTGTCAACTAAGTGTTTGCATCTATTTATTGTACGTTTTTAGTGCAGTTATAAAATTATTGACAAGTTGTGTTAATTTGCATATTCTATGTTCAGTTTCATCATGACAATGATGTAACGATATTTATTTAATTTAGGTAATCAACACTACTACTTATAAAAAAAACGCAAGACAAAAGCGCCAAGCACTTTAAAAGCAACTGCATTTTATTTATTTACTTTACAAAGTTTACATTGATACAATAATTACAATTGAATATATTGAATGAATGCAAATAATTTTTGCTGTTGATAACACTTAAACCGAAAATTTTAACACTTGGATATGTAGGTAATTAATTTTTTTAACATTATCATTTTTTATATTGTATTTATTTTGTTAAAATATAATTATACAATTTGTAATCTTTGTGTTGTGAATTACAATAAAAACTTTGGAAATTTCAATTAAAGATAAAAAAATAATGGTTTTTGTTGTTAGTTTTCTTTTATTTAAAAGAAAACGAATATAAGTTTTAATTTTTAAAGAATACAGTCGTAAATTGTTTATGATGTGTTTTTACACAAGAATTAAGTAGCTGTAAAAAAGGTCTCTAAATTAAAACAAAATGACAAGTTTATTGATGACATCTTTCCAGTTTCTCTATAAATATGCAATATAAACTTTTGAAGTGTTATTTTATTTATAACTGCAAGTAAAAAAATACATTTTGAAACAATTTGGTTTTCATAAACAAATGTAGGGAGTTGGAGGCTTAAAAAAGTAAATAAATGACAATTGGTATCTTAAATGATGTATTTTTTTTTGTCTTTTTAACTAACTAAAAGTAAAACACAACAAAATTTAACATTGTTACTTTGAGTTTTACCAAAATGGGTTACCGTTAAAATGACCAAAAAATTGTTTTAGTCATCTTTTAAAATATCAGTTGACGGATCTAAAGTTCTAAACTGAATTTTTTGTTTAACTTTTTTATAAGTTTTTTTTTTTTTTTTTTTTTTGTGCATCTACTGCCATGACTTAGAGACTAGAGAGCAAGTTTATCAGATTTACAACGATTTTTTTTCTTACCCAAATTCAAATAGTTTGGAATTTGGGTATAAAAAGTATGTTTCCTTTTGGATTAGAAAAATAGTTAATTGTTAATGAATGTCGTCTAATTTATTAAATACAAACTGTTCGAAATATGAAGCCAAGGAAAAAAATATCCGCTCCATTGAAACTATTGGAATGCGATAAATGACGTCTTCTGATGCAACAGTGTGTTACTGTTGTGTAAAAATGCTTTGAGTAAATAGATTTTATTTTAGTATGTGCTTCTCATTTTCCCTCTTTTGCTGTCATACCCTGTCGACCTGGAATATACCCCGAATTTATTCTTTTTCTGTCGAAATTTTATTTTTGACCATCATTAAACACTAAACAGTAAGGTTACCAACGTCTAAGTGACCAGAAACCTCAACTATGGAAGCACACTTTAGCATAAATGATAATAAAATTGACTCCATTACTTCTGTCTGGAAGTAGTTTCTCAAAGACGAATTGATTGTATACCGTGTCATGATTTAAAATTTTATTTTTAACATTTTATGTATTTAATTAACTGCATTTACACGAAACAAACATTCACCATCAGTGCAATGATGAGTATTTTCAGCACATGTAAACTAAAAACAACTATGCAGACTGACTCTAGTAAAGAAAATGATCACGAGAAAAATAACTAATTATATTTTTTTTATCGAGAAAAACCGTTTAGATTTTAAGTGATGCAGTAATTATTGATTTTATTGGTTCCCATAAAATAAAAATTGCTTCGTGAACTGAATGGATTATTATTTCTATTTGAAATATTTAATATACGATAGATTCGCTTCGCACGTTCAAATAAATCGAAGTAGGTGGTAACAATTTTTAACTCATTTTATTTTATTTAAGTCTTTTTGTTAGTAGTTTTTAAATTGTTAATTTATTCATCAATGAATTTTTTTGTCGAAAAATGTTCCAATTTTTAAAAAACAAAAAAAAACAAAAAAAAAAACAACAACTTAAGACTTAAGTACTAACGCACTCCCTCCATAAAAAAAGAAGTCAGTCGGTTTGTTTTTCAAATTTAGTTTCAGAATTTTTAAGTAACATAATAATTGTAATGTAGACCAATTTATTTACGATAACAAATAAATATCGGTGCCAACAAGGGACTTTTTCTCTAAGTATTCTTTTTTCTGGAATGAAAATTTGAAAGACATTTAGTGTTTAAATTTCAAAACGACATTGTAAAAGTATTTAAAAAAAATGATATGAAGTCATTCAAAATATTTTAATTTAAATTAGCTGTTGTCAGTTCTTCTTTTTTACTGTTTTTCGTTTGGAACGAGAAAAACGGAAGCAAATGAAAAAGTTTTCAGTTTTTTACCCACTCAGTCTTTTTTAAATTAATATTATAAGAAGGTAAATTCTTCAAGCAATATCCTTTTTTTCTAGGATTCATTTTTTTTTTTTTACAAATAGTTTTAAATTTAAAATAATGTAAAATTGTAGAAAAACATCTGTCCTCACAAAAAAGATTGATTATTCAGAAATTAATTTTGTTAAAAAAAAAAATTAATGGATTTATAATTTATTTAATGGAAAAAAAAAAACAACAAAAAAACCCCAATCATTTGTTGTGTTTTTTTAGCTCTCCAAATTCTTTGAATCAAAATTATCCTTTTTTTTCTTGTTTTTTTTTTGTTTTTTTTGCTTTAGTGGAGTCGTTACGTTTACTTTATGTTCATCTTTTTTTTTCTTTTTATTGGAGTAAAATCTAATTTGTTTACTTTATTTACTTTTTAAAAAGCAGGGTTATTCCCTAGTTAAAGGCCAGACAAATTTTGAACTATGTTTAATAATAATTAAATTAATTTATTTGTCTTCAAACAATTTTTTTTCGACAAGGCAATCATGTGACTTGACTAAATTTCTATGCGTGCATCTGGATTGGTATTTTGTAGTAAAAATGGATCTTCTTGCGTATTATTCACCATTGACATATTTATCTGTGGTTTTGAAATTGTACTTTTGTTTTCAATCGCATCCTTATGCATCACAATTGAATAAAAATAAAAGCTTAATGTCATACTTTTTACGTTGTTTCATATTGGGAACAACGGAATTAAATGATTTTGGATGATCAACAAGTGTTGGGTTGGCTTGGAGGACTTTAAGTCTTAAACTATTTTTATGATAAATTTACAATAATATTACATTATTATTATTATTTCAATTCAATAATTTTATTTTAGTACCCCCACTTGTCCTCACTCAATTAACTGTCATTGCTGAATTTAAAAATGAAAATATGATCATTGTGTAATAAAAAAAAAAAAACCTATGGAATATGAAAGTAATTTATGTTAATCAATTTTAAGAAAAATAGTAATTGATTATTTTCTATCTAAATAGTTGAATGAGGACAAGAATGTTTTTAAAATATAGGAGGGATCAGTATTTTGTCGTTTTGTTCATTTTTAAATGTTAACGACCGCAACTGCTCCTTTCTTTTCCTGTTTAGTTTAGTTTAAGTGTTGGGATCACGAATTTGTGCATAAAAATGTCAAATCTTTGAATTGAATGATGAAAAACTGGTATGTAATTCAGTATTTATTTGTGCATATGCATTAATTTAAAAGGCTTTTTTGTTTGTCGTTACGATATTTTTCTAGTTTAACTTAAAGTACAAACCTTGTCAGACGAAAAGCAAAGATAATGAGAAGGATCTTTCTCGGGTACCTAACGAAACGACAGTAGTTTTGAAAAACAGCATAAATTTTTTTTAAAATATCATTCTTGGCGGGAAATCTGTGAGTTCGCGTTTTGTCATGTGTCAAAAGATATTATTTAAATCAAAAAAAATATTTGCTTTTTTAAAAAAATTATTTAGTTGTCAACTATCAGAAATTAGTCGATGTGTTGTTTATTATTTTAGCATGTTCGCTCATCTGCAAGAATTTTATTTTTAGCCATCTTGGTGTGTGTCATTATATTTACAATTTGAAATGAATAAAAAAAGAAGTAGCTTATCGCTCAGTTGCATTGTTAATTATTAGATTTTAACTTGATTAGTCATTTTTTTATTAGTTTGTTTAAATAGTTGTTGGACTTTTTTTGATACGACGAAACGAAAGCCATAACTCATTGATTAGAGAACTCAAAATTGCCGATGGGTCACTCGCTAAACAGCCACTATGATGAAGGGTACCCATTTTCAGTCTTTAAGAAAGTGGTCATTTATTTCATCAGGGTTTTGACTGGATTTTCAATTAATAACGTAAATTATTAATTGCTTTTCTTAGGAATATAAAAATCACTTGAAACAAATTATAATGTAACATGACTAGAAAACAGTGGATGCTTTTACATCAGCTGGTTTCATTCACGGGTGGATTTTCTTTTTCCTGTTATTCGAAAAACGATGTAAAATTTTTATTCTCTGTTTTGTGTTTTATTTTATTTTTCGTTTCTTACATAACGTGAAACAAAACACTTGTTGACAAAAACAAAACAAGAAAGTGTTACGATCTTCATTGGTGGTGCCCCCATTGCAATGAATATATAGTCTTACTCTTTATGTTTTTTCTCAGACTAAGAAGCTACACTTGGTAAATTACTACTGTTAGTTAGCTACAAATATATTTTTTATGATCTATGAATTTTTTCGGGGTGAATTTGTTCATTTTATTAAGGATTTAGAAAAAATCGGAATTTATGCAAGTCGATTTTGAATTATTTATTTTACTTTTCAGACCCCTTTTTCTTTTTTTTTTACTACATTTGGTATGCTAAAAAAATGAAATGTAAAAAAAAAAAAAAAAAAAAAAATCAAACTCTAAGGTAACCCGCACTCTAGTGTTACTCTGAAAAAAAATCGAAACTTAGATACTAGACAAAAAAATATGGTGTTTTGATCATGAAAAACCAATACTCAATTTCAATTAGATTTTGTAAGATGATACGTTAGTATCTCAGATGTAAGAGCTTAGGACACAAATTCAAATTCAGTAATTAATTTTCTATACTGATTTTTTTTTTAACCACAGTAGTCTACTATGATTTGGGAGGGTGATGGCATTTTTTGTTTTACTATTAGAAATTTTTAGTCTTTGATAATTTTTCTCTTGTTTTATGCAATTTCTTTTTTTTTTTTTTTTTTTTTTTTTTTTTTACACTTGAGTGATCCCTCCATTGCACTTGAGGGATCCCTCCATTGCACTGTGGTTATGATTGACCCCTCCCCCACTTTTCTGAGTGTATCAACTAAATTCTCAATTTGTGCCAATGTTTACCCTAATCTGCACCACATTCATTAAAGTAAAAATCCAGTTTTTTACTCATACAGCAAATAAAATCTACTTTATTGAATTGAAATTATGAATGCTTTCAGATGCAAGATATTTTTTAATGAAGATATATATATATATTTATTTTCATTATATATATTTAAAAAAAATACAGTAGATAAATATTATTCCATTTAATGTTGTCCTTTAGGGTATCTGATGGCATATAAGACCCCTCCCCCCCATATAATTACAGTTCTGTTAGGCTAGTTACAAGTACTAGCTGTAGTCTGTGACGTCTAGACAAGCATAAGCCAACCAGATAGCTCAACTTAGTGAATAAGACCAGGGAGATATATTTTTAGCCATTTTTTTTTTTGTTTGTCGGGTGAGGTGGGTTGAAGAAACTAGTCTTACTAAATATACTATGCAACTATTAACTGCTAAGTAGAATTTTATAAATAGTTAAAAATTCTACTAAGCAGATGTAAAGGAATAGAACACTGCAAAGTTATTTACCATGATTAAACTAGAATTTTATTTCACTAATCTTGGATAAAATTATTTTATCTTGTGAGAACAGAATTGTTTTGTGTTTGTATTTTTGTTGTAGCAGTTTTAAATATATGGTTAAGTATGCACACTTTTTTCATAATAGTGCTTTTCATGATCAACTGACTTAAATAAATTTAAACCTTTTTGCAAAATAACCATTCTCTAGATGTAGTTCCATCAGTATTCCTCCAGTTTAATGATAGAAATAAAAAAAAAACAAATATTTTTTAGGTAATATATTTAGTTTTCAATATCATTTTACATACCAATGTAGTTAATTCAGTGGTGAATATTAATAACTAGCAGTAGTGCCCAGCGTTGCCCGGGATGTAACAGTAAGAGATAGATCAAGTATCGACCATCATAAAGACTGAAAAATAAAATTGACAAAGATTATTGTTTAAGGTTGACAGACATGCATGTCTTAATTAGTGTTGTTTTTTTTTGTTTTTTTGTTTTTTTTAATGACTTGGTCAAACCCAAACTCAAACAAAAACATTGTTTTCAATCGTTATGAGTCTACCGATTGAATAGAATTTTATTATAAACAATTGTCTTGTAAATGGAATTTTTAAAGCATTCTGAATGTAAAAATAAAGAAAAAAGTGTGCAAGACAATAAGAAACACTACCTGCCAAAAAAAAAGTGAAGTTTTGTTGAAATCAGTTGAAAAATGTAGGAAATCCGATCCCATATATAAACACACACACACACACACACAACCTGGGTTTTATAATAACTCGATATGAGTTGTCCCTCTTTCATTCTTGTGATGCCTCTTAATCATGTTTTCAAATTGATTTTGTGCAAAAACAATTGTGTTTTTCCAATTTTTGGCGCTGTCAGAACCACCGCAAGGTAATTTTACGTAATCCTGTGAAGTTTTGTTGAAATCGGTTGAAAAATGTAGGAAATCTGATCCAATATATAAACCTACACACACACACACACACACACACACACAATCTGCGTTTTATAGTAAGTAAGATTTAGCTTGAACATTATGTAGGGAAAATTTTGGATAAAAAATAATATCTGACTACAGACTTATTGATCCATCTTTTTCTAGTTGTACATTTTAAGGTAGATGCCATCTGTAGGGAAATGCTGAAAAAGTAAACCAAATCAAATGTACACACACACACACACACACACATCTTTCATTTTCTGTATAATGTTAGAGTAAATTGTAACCTTTTAAAGAAACCAGCTAAGAAACTGTTCTCTCTCTGCAGTTCTTAAAATGTGTGTGCGTTCATGTGACAGGTGAAACTGAGTATTTTAAAAAAATTTTTATTGTCTGAATTTCTGAGATGAGGAATTATCTTTATTATTCACTGATATCCTCATCTTAGTAGTTAGGTTCTCTTTTGGCCATTGTAACCCCTCAGTTGGTAACCATCTTGAAATTTTAGATTGAACACTTTACTCAGTCTAAAAATTATTATAATTGATTTTGAGTGTCCTCATATTGATTGTTGTGATGACAATGTTCTGTACATGTATCCTCCAGCTTTCTTCAGGTGGCTGTCAGAGTTGGTAAACTTCTGGGAATTTCAAACCAAACTCTTTATTCAATATTTTTATGCCATGACCTGTAGGGTGATAGGGGCACCATGCGTACTGCAGCCCGCAGTAGAAGTGCTATTTCTTGGGCAAGATAGCCTGACAGAGCCCAACCCTCTCCAGGCCAGTTTTGAATTCAGTGTTTTCTTCTAGTCCGGTTGCCACCAAGGCCTTAGAACCCAGTCTGTCCTGCTATTTACTTATAGCTAGGGCAAGAAGAGAATTCCTAATAGCTTTCCCAAGGATATTAGCACGTAAATGAATGTAATGGATCTGACTGGAATAGTGCTTATATTAATCAGAATTTTTTTTTATCCTGTGACCTGTAGTTTCATAGCAGCACCATGTGTACTGCAGCCACAGTAGAAGTGGTCTTTCTTGGGCAAGATAGCTTGACAGAGCCCAACCCTCTCCAGGCTGGTTTTGAATTCAGTTTTTCCTTCTCTTAGACTGGTTGCCATCCAAGGTTAAAGAACCCAGTCTGTCCTGCTATTTACTCATAGCTGGGGGAAGAAGAGGATTTATACCTTTCCCAAGGGTATTAGCATGTAAGTGAATGTAATGGATCTGACTGGAATTCAAACTCTGCTCTCTGATTCCTCAATCTGAGCTGCTATCTATTACTCTACAGTGCGTCCTAAGAAAGTAAAAAAAATTCAGTTTGAAATTCTCCCAAAGGTTACCAGCTATGAGAGACCTCTAAAGAAGACCAGGGGGTGCAATTACTGTAACAACCAAGATGAGGACACTTGTTCAAGTAAATCAGTGTATAATAACTTGGAGATTTCAAAAATGTTTTTTAATTTTTAGTTCATGCAATGAGGATTACTATGTGGGATTGTTATAAGTGAAGAGAAAGCAGGAAGTTTGTTATGAAGATATATAGGATAGATAAAAGTTGACTCTGGACTTGAAGAGGTTAAAATTGTAATTGTTAGGGAAGCATCCTCTTGGGAGTCTTTCACACAGTAACAGTTTTGGGGAAGAAGCTTACCAAAAGAACACAAAAGGAATGATCTTACACTGTGAACAGGGCATGACAGGTCCTTGCCATGAAGCTCTGAGTTGGTGGGACTAAGGAATGTAACTCATTAGATTTTTTTTACCATAGTAATAGCTAGAGCAGTGAGAAGCTAGAAATGTTTTGTTTGTGGGATAACGATTGCAAGGTGCAGGATAATTCATCCACAAATCTGTGTAATTGTTTTTGAACTCTGTCAGTAATACTCCATTCTTGGTCTAATCTAACTGTGGAAAGATAGAGTATGGCAGTAGGAATTAGGTATTTTTTGGAGCAATACAGGGAACCTATCATTCTTTCAGAATCTTTAATGACTTCCAATTGACGTTGGGATTAAATTTTGTTATTTTGTTTCCTTTCCTACCAGTAGATAACCTGATTATATGCAAATGGTTTTCAGTTTAGTATTCATCATACACAATGGAGAAGTTGGTAATTTCTTCTCTTTTTGTATTATTCATATTACAAATAACATTCATCATTTTGGTACTTGAAATAAAATTTAATCTTAAAGACCTTCAATCTCATTAACTGCCATTGTCATAACTTCAAACTATCCTTCATTAATTTACGAAGGAATCTAGAAATACCATTTGAATTTAATATCTCTAGTGTCAAATTAGGAATTCTGGGAACTGTAAATATAAAAAAAACATTTATTTTTGTAAATCAAGCCAAAAGGATTTTCCTCACAGCAAGTGTTGTTTAATGAATGAGAAGAATAAGGCTTTTGCTTACTTGGTTTTTGCAAACCTACACTACTGTAATCCTCAGTAATGCAGAACAATCCAGAAATTTTTAACTAGCTGATAAATGTGTGTGCACATGACTGATCACCAGACTGAAGTGAAATTAAAACTGTCAGTTTCTACGTTAGGTGAATTTTTTCTGGTTCAGCCATGTTTTTATTCCTCCCAGCTTTCCTATTTCAAGTTTTCATTTGCACAAACTGGATATATAATCCACCTGGGTTACCTTGTTTTTTTTTTTTTTGTCTTTTTTAAACTAATGTTCACCCAATACTAGGCCTAAGAACCACTCAAGATAGAGGGTTACTCTATGGAGTTGTATTAGTGTAAGTAAGGACAAGTGTTAGGAGTATAGTTGAAGTAGATTTTAGAAGGATCTGTAAACCCAATCCTAAATATGAAACACAGGATAAACCTCTACTCCTGTTTAAGAGACTCTGTAGGTTTTTCTTCAAATGTGGTATCAAGAGGGTGTAAGTTCAGGTTTTTATTACATATGCCCTTGATCTTAAAGATCATTTCATCTCTAACTATAAAAGGCAGGATGTGTGTGTGTGTGTAACGAATGCATGGCCACAATCTTCGACGGATTTGCACCAAAATTTACATGCACATGCTCCAAGTTAGCGGGAAGGCCAAGACCAACTTTGCATTTCCCAACTCCCATCGATAGTGGAAATAATACATTTTTTCATGCTTCTACAGCAGTTTTCATGTAGTTTGCAGCCATTTTGTACTGGCCAGAGTGAGCCTATAGCTGGCTGCCACGAATAGGCAGGAAGATTCTATTGTCCAGCGTGAGAGCCAACAGCTGACTGACACGAATGTTAACTAGCATGCTAGCATGCAAAAAAAAAAATTGATAGCTGCATTCATCACAAGTGGGAAAAATTTAAATTTGCATGGCACTTTACTCCAATTGGCTCATTCGCTTGCTTAAACTCAATGTTGATTCTGATTACGCAGAACTGGGTTAGTCGTGAAAAAGTATTTGTTGTTAACATTCTTTTTTCATTCGGTTTTTCCAGTTACGAGTCCTTTTTTAAAGCTGTAGGTTTTGTGTTCATTTTGTTTAGTTCTTTTTTCATAACAGATTTAATGTTTAGTATAGAGCGTAGAAAAAATTTGCAGTGTGAAATAGGTAAGAAGTAAGGCATGTAGCAACATCAGCACGGCAAAGGGCACTCTTTTAAAGGCAAGGAAAGGCAAAAATATTTTAAATCAAGTGATAGCAATTGCTGTATGAGTTGTACGATTTTTGAATCAAGCACGGGCAATGCCGGACCATGCTGCTAGTATTTGTCATAAAATGTCTCTAAGGAAACTCCATCCACCAACATATTCAGAGATTACAAACTGGTCACTATCCTCTCCTCCATGATGGGCTTACAGCCACACGTTCAAACACAGGTTCCCGTATGATCACTGAAGTTAAGCAATGTTGATCCTAGTCAGTACCTAAATGGGTGAACACTTGGGAATACCAGGTGCTGTAATTTTGGATGTGCAGGTAGTGTAATAGATAATGGCTTGGAATTGTTAATTGGAGAGCAGAGTTTCAATTCCTGTTGGGTTTGTTATATTCACTTATGTGCAAATACCCTGGGAAACGGTATGAATCCACCTTTTCTCTTTGACTGTTCTAGATGCACCAACCCTGTCACCTGTTTCCATCTTTGGTCTGTGGCATCACATGATTGTTCAGTTCTCTAAAGTACAACACTCATCTGACTTTGCTCTTTGTTGGCTGACCAGCTGCTGTCAAAGGCAGCATTCTGATTTTTACTTTTTCTTCCCATGATGCAACAATGCTTTCCTCTTTCAATCACCTTATTTCTTTCTCTAGCTTGTTTCTTGTCTTCTCACTTCATCAAACTCTTGTAACAACTTCCCACATTATATTTTTCACTATCAAATTCTGCATAAAAGTCCTAGTCCTTTATTGTTAGATTTTTATTTTTATTTAATCAATTTACCCAAAGTGATAATGCCACTAGGATCAAGAGGCTACTGGGAGTGAAAGAAAAGGCAAAGACTAGAAGGAACCGGAAACCGAAACCTAAACAGGAAACAAGGGATAAATCTCTACACCTGTTCAAAAGACTGGTTAGGATTGTGAACTGTGCAATAGGCCAACATATTTAATCCTGATCCCACTCTCCTCTTCTGTTTTAACATTTTGGCTACCTACTTATTGTACATTAAAAACTTTGCTCCTTCTTTGTTGATCGTGATACCTCTTGCATCCCAATCACCAATCATGTTAATTATATATATTCCAATCACTATGTTGATGGCTTTCATAATATATTACAAACATCATTTATTGTCAACTCTGCATCATTGGTGCCTTAACATACAGTTCATTTTTTTTTTTTTTTTTGCTTTTTTTTATGGCCCTTATCCTTCTTGTTCCACTCAACCTGTCAATCAATTTCAACATAACAAATGTAGTAATACAGTCAGTGTTGATGAGTCTTTGCTCAATCCAATCCTCTATACCTTTACTGGGTAGAAAGTGTATCTACTTACATAGCAACTTTCCTTTCCCTGTTTGGTGAACATGTGTTGGTACAGATACAAAAAAGTCCCTGGATTGCATGCAGACATGTTTATCAACATCAGCTACATCTGGCCTTTCCCTTTTAGCAGCGGGTCAGCTTTTCATGTCTAGATATGGGCCTCTCGGCAACTGGTCAAGATCTGGCTCTTTGTAAATAAATGGATCTGGCTCATGCTAAATAAATGTCTATCTATTGTCACTCTACCTAAAAGCAGCCATCATCTGAAAATATTTTACCTTATGAACAGTTATCATCTTTGCTCTGTTTATCACAACCACTTGTATCTCTGGTTTCAATGCCAGGTTAACTATTGAAGGGCAGAAAAGTAGATGCAATCTCTACTTGCAGCAGATTACACAATTCATGTGACTTTAGAATTTCAGTCATTGCGCATTTTTTTCATGCTGGCCCATCCCCATAGTTAACTCAGGGTGATGGATGTTTTTTATTGAGTCTCTATCTTTAGAGATATGGTCAATTAAGGCAATCTGTCCATTAGCACACCAAACAGAGTTAGTCTTCTCCCAAGTTAGAAAACACAGTACTCTTGTCTATTTAACTAATAACTGAGGAAATAAGGCGTGGATTCATACCTTTCCCAAGGATATTTGTATGAAAAATAAATTTAACAAATGCAGCCAGAATTCAATCTCAACTTGCCAATTACTCATTCTGAACCACTAATACATTATCAACATATCCTTGAAGGACTATTGAGATGTGATCAAGTTACAAATGTCAACTTCAGGAATCTTCCAAATCCCACTAACCATGCCATCCTGCTAATTTCATTAGCATAGACATCTACTTATTTTCCTGTCCAGCTTACAGTCGAGCTAGGAACATTTTCAGATCATTAGTAACCATCTATACAAATGATATCACTGTTTATAGATGCACTTCTAAAGATCCAGATGATCGGAACCTTGTTGCTAATCTCTCCTCTGATCTTAATAGCTCAATGGGGGAGTAATTGGATTGTAACTTTAAATATCCCCAAAAACCCAAACTAGTATCATTTTGTCATCACCAATCAAACCCTGAATTTTTTTACTATCACTATGAATGGTTGCACTTTCAGTGAGGCACTATATTTTGAACATTTGTTGGGACTTCTCAAGTGAAACTCATATATGCAATCCATTGATAAAAATCCTGGGAAAATGCTCCGCTCTCTTTATACACTCTAGGAAGTATCTGGCACCTTTTGCCATGCTTTATCTTGACAAGTCGGATTAAGCCAGTTTTCACTTTCCATCATTTTTACAGTTTGGTTCTTGAAATGCCTCCTTTTAATTTGTTTTCGATCTTTTCTTTATTTGTCTTCTTTACCCATTTTCAGGTATCATGCCAACGTGTCTTCTTTCAAAAATAATAGTATAAAGTTAGTGTGGCCAGGAATATTTTGGAGTTGTGCCACTAGTGTAACCTTTTTAAGCCACATGACCACTTTGCTCACACTGCTGAATGGCCTCAATATATCGCTACTTAGTCTGGCTTTTTTTTTTTTTTTTTTTTTTTTGCCATCCTCCATCCCTTCATAGCCAAAATGGCTTAGGAAAAAAAAATTACCCAACTCCAGAGGAACAAAAACTGTCAGCGGTAACAATAAGCAAGTCTTCATCTTATTTTTTTTACTTCTGGCTTTTACTCACAGAAATCCGATATATATATGATCCATCTAGATTACCTCTCTAATTTCTTCGGATATGGAATCGGAAGTATGCAAGTTGTGTTTCATTACAACAAACCATCTAATATACGTGAGTATTGGGGATTTTTAAAGTATAATGCAAACATTGGTTATTCTTTTGAGGAAAAAAAATTCAATTTACTATGAAATTGATGTAATGGAATAAACTATCACCCCCATGAGTGACTACACTATAGGTAGTAACTACCTATAAGTATCTATAAGTCAACGGACTACAGAGACTGGCTGGAATTTTTTTGTCTGTACAGTTGAACTCTCTGCCTTTGGGCAGAGAAGAACCTGGACAAGGCTATGCTGAAGATCAGTCTCTCATTCGGGGTGGTAGACAGACCTGATCCTGTTTATGCGGGGTCTACAGGGATTTTTTGACCAATCCTACAGGCCTGGGAACCCCACATTAAATTTGGCCTTGTGCCACATGTGACTGTGTGGGGCAATTGCTAGATACTCTAGCTGGAATCTTTTTCAGCTGTGCTGGTCAAACTCTCTGCCTCTGAGCAGAGAGGATCCCCAGACGAGGCTATGCCGAAGGGCAAAGTCTTGTCTCAGGGAAACGGCCACCCTACCCCATTTTACACAGGTTCTATGATAATTTTTGGCTGAGCCTATGGGCTCGGATGTCCAACATTAAACCCGGCCTTGTGCCACATCTGATTGTGTGGGGAAGTTAGTAAATAAACTAGCTGGAATCTTTTCCAGTGTTGCTGGTTGAACTCTCTGTCTCCGGGCAGAGGGGAACCCCAGATGAGGCTGTGTCGAAGGGCTGAGTCCCATCTCGGGGAAACAGCTACCCCACCCTGTTTTATACAGTGTCTATAGGGAATTTTTGGCCGAGCCTACAGTCTCGGATTACTCTACATTAAACTCGGCCTTGTGCCACATCCTACCTCATAGGGAGGCTGGTAAATATTGTCTAGCTGGGATCTGTTGAGTATGACTCGGACTTACGTGAGAACTACCAACCTTCCAATAATAGTACTCACTACTGGATTGACTTGTGACGACCTTGTGCATAACTGTTATCTTTATTCTTATTGTACTGGTTTTTTAAATAAATCTCTACTTATTTTATTCACCTTGTTTTTCAAGTACATATCCCTATTAGCATGGAATAATTATAAACTCATGGAAGAGAAAAAAAAATCATTTTACTTATAGTATAAGAAATCTTGCTTTTTAACCCTTTCTCTGTTGTATATTGTTGCCTGACTGCTGGCTAGTTTTGGGAAAAATAGGAAATTTCCATTTACTGGATATAACTGATGATGGACATTGAGGGCAGTTTCTCATGGGTGCCACCATTTTGGTTTTGATCAGATATTCTACAACACTGTCAGTTATGTGCCATGCATGATACATGCTTGGGTGATCATGTATCTTTTGATACATGACTGATGAGGCAGATTTTTTTTTCCCAAAGTAGGTTGCCATTTCTTTCTGCAGGAGACCAGTTGCCATATAAGGCTATAGAACCTGGTTTGTCCTGCTATTTACCTTTAGCTGAGGGAAGAAGAGGATTCATACCTTTCCCAAGGGCATTAGTACTTAAGTGAATGTAATGGATTTGACTGGAATTTGAACTTGGCTCTTTGATTCCTCAATCCAAGCTGCTATCCATTATTCCACCATACCTCCTACAACACAGACTAAGCTAAATAATACCCTGAACACAATATAATAAAAATAATATAATCATATAATAATATATAATAAAAACAGGTTGTATAGTTTATGATAATATATTTATGCTGATTTTTTTGAAGCAGGACTAATTGTGCATTACTTTATAAAACAAACAATAGGGCCCAACATTTCATGGTGTCTTGAAAGTGTGTATGTATATAGAAACATGTAAGAGTCATGAAGACATATTATATATACTTGAGTATAGTGTGAGTTTTATGATTTTTTTTTTTTTTTTATGCAAATAGTAGATGGACGCACTATACACAGGTAATTTTTTTTTTTTTTTTTTTTTTTTGAACAGGTTAAAAATGCATTTTCAGTGACTGGTATCACAATACACAGGTAAATTTTTTTTTTGGTGGTGTTAAAATTCATGCCAAATAATTCAGTTTGCACTATACAAACTTTGGCTTATACAGGAATATATGTGGAAAATAAATCTTGAAAACATATGCATGCATCAACAGCAAATCATGTAAGTTTTGTAAAGACATAAGTATGTTTTGAAAACTTATGTATGTGTGTATGTATGTGTGTGTGTGTATATGTATATATATATATATATATATATATATATATATATATATATATATATATATATATAAAAACTCAATGCTACTCAGTTTTGTGCAATAACAGTCATCAAGCAGATAAAATATGCAACCAATAGCTATAATTTGAATTATATAATCCAGGGGTGGCAGGTATCTATGATTTATATATTGGATTATAGCTATTGATTTCATGTTTTATCTGCCTGATGATGGCTATTGCCTGAAACTCTGAGTAATGGATTATGATAGTGTATTAATAACATTATTATAATATATCATATTATATTTAAGCTGTCAACTTTGACATTGAACCCTCACTGATATAAGTTTTATAATTTAAGCTTTAGCTTATATTCTTACTGTTTATGTATGTATATATATATATATATATATATATATATATAATAGATAGACATAACTTTGTATATTTAGGCAGCAACCCTTCATTTATGCATGTTTCATTAAAGACAACAGACAAGGTACTGTGATTAAGCTTTTTATTTAATTTTTCTTGTGTTCAAACAAGTGTTTTCTTTTTTGGACACTGTGTATAGAAACTGTCCAAATGTTCTATAATTCCAAGTGCTTTCAGCTATACTTTTAGCCATTATCAAGGATGATTTTATTTTTTCAATTTAATTGGGTGTGTGCATGTTTTAAGTGGTATAGAGAGGTTTTATTTTCTGAACACAGCACATTGTGGCCATGTTCATAATTAATATTGTTATGCGTTAGCTTTTTCTTTTTTATTAAGGCTTCCATGATTTTAAATCTTATATAATTATTTATTTAAAAATTATAACATAAATATGTTATAAAATCGCTATACAAAAATAGCCATTTTGTTTTTGTTGACAATCTACATTCAACATCATCACTTGATAAGACACCAGAGGTAGGTGTTGAAACAAAATGGCTATTTTTGTATAGTGATTTTATAACATATTTATGTTATAATTTTTAAATAAATAATTATATTCGCTCTACTCTGTATTGAGCACTCTTTTAAGAATAGTAATTGTTGGTTATTGGAATTTATTCTGTATACACCAATCATATACTTGTGTGTGTGTATGTATATATATATATATATATATATATATATATATAATATATAAGTAAATTTCATAATGCTGTATAAGTATACTCACACTGGTGGAAGTATTAACCAGTTGCTATCCTTCCACCACAATCCACAAAATAAGTTTTTGAATCAAGTTGAAAGTAGAATTGTTTTTAACTGCTTTTGACAAAAATAATGATGATTCCCCCAATCCCTCATTTGCTTTGCTAAAAAAGAAAAATTAATGCAAAAAAAACCACGAATGAAGTGAAATTTGTTTGAGTTTTTAAAACCAATTTGCTATCACCTCCTCCCTCCCTCTCTCTCTCTCTAAAGGAAATCACAGGAATTCAGAGTAGAAAGTATTAAGGGAATTCCCGACACAGAAACACACCTGGAGGCAATCACTTGTTTTTTGTTTTTTTTTTTTTGTTTTTTCTTTCTACCCAAGAGGAACAGTAAAATAATTTGGTGTAAGGGGTACTTAATCTGGCACTTGAGAAATATCCTTTGCTATCATTGTAGAAGTTATTACTGATAGATATTAATACTGAAAAAAATGCAGACCTGTGCCAAGAAGAATACGTCTATAAAACTACTTTTTAATTGCTGCCAAGAATAATACTAGTCTGTAAACAAATCCAGCTTTGATTTATTTATATATATAATATATATATATATATATATATATATATATATATATATATATATATATATATATATAATGAAAAGAAAAGCAATGCTTATAATTTATGTTTAAAATTTTGAATTTATGAATTTAAAAATCAGATTTGATAGTAATTTATATTCTGATATGTAAATATATTATTTATCTAATAAAACTTTTTATCTGTAGTTCTTCAAAAAACTTGCAAACTATCTAGATATTATGCTTGAAACATTCTATAAGAAGCAAACGGGTTTATGCTTTGGATGTATTGATGAGATTTAAAGGTCACAAGTGTTGGTGTTACAGTGAGTATCAAACTCGCTAGACTTTGTTTGATACTATGGTAAGGCACTGAAGACATTTAATTAGCTTAGTTTGGCATGTAGCCATAAGTATAGGGCACTTGGTGAGGACTAAACTCACTATAGTATTTATAGCTGGTTGCTAACTTAAATTTAGCTAATAATTGTGTCAGGCTATAGACTTACTAATATACCCTAACATTTGTTATATTTCGGTTATCAAACAAAATTTTGGTTCTTGAAAAACATTGCCGAACTGAGTTAACCCAAACGGAATCATTTTTTAGTCGACTGCTATGTTGTATACATTCATGTGTTGTGCTTTTCTTTTCCAATTTTATTGTACTATACCTTATTATTTTTTTTCTCTTTATTAGCCCTTAGTCATGGATCCAAAGAAAGCTAGCAGTGATATTGGTAAAGGAAAAGACAAGTTGAGAGAAAAATAATTGTTGATGATATTGTCTCTTCATACTCAGTTTAGTATAGCAAAAATTAACGATCTATACTATTCTTATAAATAAAGAAACGATGAGGTCTTTCCTTTACCTTTTCCAAACAATAACATTTCTTTCCTTTCCCTTCCACTTATGCCATCAACTCTCCTACATACAGGTACAGTAAAATTAAAGTGTTCATCTATATTTTATGTAGTATTGCATTTATTTTTTTTTTTTTTTCTTAGATTTAATGATTTTCATTAGTTTTGTGTATAAATTTGTGCACAAAGTAGTTGTAAAAGTTTAAATAAGCAGTCATCTTGGGACCAGGAACAGATTAATCCATTTTACATTGATTTCTATTGGAAAAATAGCTTTGGTTTATGAACATTTCAGGTTACGAATGGGCTTTAGGAACAAATTAAATTTATGAACCGAGGTTCTACTCTAGTAACAATTAAACACCTAATCAGAAAGAAACAGGTGAAATTACTTAGATGCATAATGAAGAAGATAGGCTTGGAAAACTTAACTCACATAGTGTATATCAAAGGCAAGAGAAAAGGGAAGGTAGCTGTTGACCTACGTGATGAACCTGTGTGAATGGTTGGTGAAATGGGAGGGGTACTTGGCAAAGGGAAAACCTTGCTAAGTGCCAGAAGAGATAAGAAGTTTTGGAGAGCCATGATTGTCCACATCCTGAAAGGAATTGGCACATAGAAGAAAAATTATCCGAACATTGTTCCAAATTAACTATCTCAAGTTATTTCACCCTCAGAACAATTTTAATCTCAAGCCCTGAATTGATGTAAACATTGTCCAACAAAACCATAATATAAAAATATTAAATGGCTTAAATTTTGTTATTTTATTGTTGGATGTTGTGATATTTTTTTCTTAATATCACTAGACCTGGCAATGAAAGGGTTTTAACCTCTCATAGATCTTAGGCTTCTATATTCTCTTATATTTTCATTAATTCTTTGACCATCTTCTTTCCCCATCCCTCGGCAGATCTAAATCTGTCTTTTCTATTATTGTGATATTGGTGTTGTTCATAATCTATGTCCATTTCCTTCAGGCTCTCTCTGTCTTCCATTTACTAATCATCACTACTTTTGTTTACTTGGTTTAAAGGTTTTTGACTGTGATTACTTACTGTAATCTCTTCTTCCTAATTCCTCTTCAAATTTTTGACCAAGCCTTATTTGGCTGGCATGGGAAATAACACTTCTGATTTTTTGATACTAATGCTGTATTTTGTCCCTTATGCATTATAAATTTAACCCTTTCAGGAGTTGACTCCTTATTTTTCTTATACCATATTTTTTCATTAACTGAATAAGACATGGTTATCTGTCTTCTCATTAATGCAATCTCTTTTTGGGTCTAATATTTTTCTGGATTATCTCACTGATTTCTTTGAATGTTAAGTCTTCCAATTCTTTTGGATATGTCATTAATGAGATTTTCATGATTGCATAGCAGTCTGCTGTTTCTGAAAATAAATTAATGATTTAATTTTCACCTCCACCCGCTTTATTATCTTTTTGATTTCTTTGTCTTAGCATTTGGCTGCAAAATGTTGTAACCGCATTTCAAGAAAGTCAAGTTTGTCCATTTGTAATAAAGATCCTATCACTGAATCAGTGACACCATTTTTGTGAATTGTGAGAATCCAGGTCTTGTACTTGGCCGACTTCTCTATAATGGAATATATATATATATATATATATATATATATATATATACACAACCAAAAACGTTTACGGCACCTCTCTTCTCTTCTTTTTAATATACATACTTTTCTCTCGTTGGAACCACTACAACCTCTTTCTTTTATATATATATATATATATATATATATATATATATAATGTGTGTGTCAATGTGCTCTTATGTAAATGAGGGAAAACTTATTTCAATATTACTACATTGGAGAAATAATAAATGCAATATAATGATTTATAAAGTTAGTGTAATGAAATAGTTGTCAAACTGGATGAGTTTGGATTAGTCTGTAAATGTTAGTCTATAACATGTGACATTAAACTTTTTTGTCATACTATTGGGTAATAGTTTGTAAGCTAGTCAAGCAGACAATTATGACTGTATTGAGTTGATTGTCACTTTTGGTCTTGTACCAGACTAAACCAAATTTAGTCATTTATGAAGTTTGAATTTTAAATTGGTTGGCTAGAATAAAAGACAGCTAGAAGTTTTTTTAATTATTTTTTACTTAAAGACTTTGTTCTGGAATATCTGCAGCCTAAATTAATGAGTAGGAGGAAATTTCCTGAATATTCAGTTAAAAATGTAGTTGGAATAAGGATGTTCCAAGTAGATTTTTTTCTGTAAAAGGATAATCATCCCAGCCCAACTGTTTGAAACACAAAGATATTTAATCACATGACCTGACCAAAGATGGAAACATAGTTGCCATCACTTCTGTCAAAAGAAAGAAGTTCGGCATTTATAAGGTAACTCTAAAGGAAATTAGATTATTTTCTAGTTTTTCAAGTGGGGGAGGAGCACTGATTTATACAGTTGGGTGAGGGTTAAATTGTGATATAGCGGCTTCATTTTTTGTTTATTCTTTCTTTTCACTCCATCTAATATCCTCGATAAACTAGTATTTTCACTGATAAAATAATCTAATTTGTTTTTTTTTACTTCACCAATATAACACTTAGCATTGGTGCATTCTTTCACTAGTGCTCTATACTTTCAGCCTTGTGCCAAACTAATCATAGCTAACCACATTTGATGCTAAGTTCTCTTTATTGGTAAGGCAATTGTTTTACAATTGTTGGTCTTTTAGGAAGTGACAAGAGCTGGCATCCTTTTAAACATTGAGTTTAATTCTGTTTGGACCACCCAGTGAGGATTGAACTTACTTGAGTAGTATTCATGGGTGCCTGCTAAAAGTTGGGGAGGGTGGAAAAAAATTAGAATATGCAATAGAGACTTAGTAAGTAGTGGTGGGAGTTGAAAAAAATCTAATAAACGGCAGGTGGGGGGGATCAATAAATGGGGTGGTTGGGAAATTATTCAAAACAAATCTTTCAAACTCTACCAAGACATCAAAGAATGAAATTAAAAATAAACGCCCATCAAGATCTTTAAATAATACGCTTTAACAAAATCAAAAATATTTCTATGAAGTCTAGCCAGTGTTACATCATAAATAAATGCCCATCAAAAAAAAAAATGGTCAAAAATTAACAAGTGGTGGGTGTCTTAATCAGCTATGGTGAGAGGTTGGGAAATTTTTAATAAAATCAGAAAGTAAAAGCTGTTTATTTGTTACACCAGAATAATAATCTGCTATCATTTATCGAGAGGAAAGATCATCGTGGTTTCATTTTAAGCTAGACATTCTAAATTCAGTTTCTACTCACAGACACAGATTAGTAACATGCACAAGTTTATAAATAGATTATTATTATTATTATTATTTTCTAAGCTGTTCTAAAATTTCTTTGATTATATGAATAAACTCAAATTTAGTAAGTTCTTAAAAAAAAACTTTATGTAATTTGTAATAAACAGGTAGCCATGGGCATTTTCAATTACTGGAGTGCTCATGGCATTTCTCAATGAAGTGCAGGTTATTTGGCAGTGCCCATCTCCTCTCTATAACCTGCAACAGGTTTTACTGAGTCACAAGATCCTATTAACAAGTAATGATCCATGACTGGATTTATTAGCAAATATCCAAGGAGAATGTCTTTGGTTTTCTTTCGCTACCTGCTGACTTGATTGCTACTTCTCTGGTTAACTTTAGTTCATTATTTACATTATTTGGACTATTGTCCTCATCTTTGTTGCCATATTTATTACAACATTTCAGCCGTTGTACGCTCCGGCCTTCTTTAGGTGGTTGGAATGTCGAACTTAACCCTTTATTTCGCTCACTGGGGTAGACTGTTCTAGTTCCACGTGCCATGTTTAATGGATGTCAGTTATCAGTTAATTTCCCTCTGAAAGTTCTCCACTGCCTTAACCAGTTATTGAACTCACACTCTTTGGGTCCTGTCACTGGATCTAACCAATGCCTTTATCCTTGAGGAAGGCTGGAGTGTACAATGGCTGAAACGTAATAAATATGGCGACAAAGATGAGGACAAAAGTCCGAATAATGTAAATAATTTACATAATACCTTAACTTTAGTTGTTTATGCATTTTTTGGTTAAAGTCATTTTAAAAACCAAATTTTGTCTATTTTAATGTAAAATTTGTTTCAATATGTTCTGTGATCCAATCTGCAAGTTGTGCATTGAAAATTAAATGTAAGATGATCAATTATCAGGAATTAATTCAAGCATGAATAACAAAATAGATATGTATAATATAAATATATTGGAAGCAACATATTTACTAGTGGTCGGGAATTAAAACAAACATGTCAGACCAAATTTCTTTTTATAGAAACTAGATTGATTGCACAGTTGAAACCTGGTTTTTTCCTGGAAACTTTTGCACCAGCTAAATATAGTTTATTAGAGAATTCTGAAACAAGAAAATTTCTCATGATTTTTGCTAAGCCATTGTCCAGAAAGAATATTTTCCGGCTCTTGTATTTGGGCATTGGTTGAATTTTAATGTCCAGTACCTCTTGTTTTATAACTTCAGGAAATATGTAATTAGCAGTGAAGCAGTAAAAAGTGAATTTAGCCATGAAATAAGTTGCCAAGCAAATCCAGAAAGGTTAGTCTGTCAGGCATTTGGCTTATATTAAGGTTGGGTGGAGCTGGGTATTGGTGAATGACGTTGGCTGTGGAATAATGACGTCATTTACTGATGTAAGACATTTTTTTCCTGTTCGTAGTGAAATACTATTATCATTACAATATCCTTTTTCTATTCTTTTTTTTTTCCTTTTCATTTTTACATGTTTTTACTTCCTGTTGATAGTGTGGGGCCAGTTACTTTCATAGAAAAGATACATTTTTAAAACATTTTTTTTATTTCTATGTTGGTAAATCCAAATGGTTAGATGATAATTTCTCAAAGAATCATGAAACTATTAGTAAGTGCTTAATTAGTTATCTCCACTAATTTGCTGAAAAAAAAAAAAAACAGCATAGCATGATGAAAAAGACCTCAAACTTAATGAAAAAAGAAGTTATCGTCAAAATGCTTAGGTTATTATTAAGAGGAAAGACCAAAGTATTTTTTGATTATTTCATTAAATTTTTTCATCCTTTCTAACACGTTTGAAATTTTGGTAAAAAATCTTTTATACCTACAGTCTACCTATATAAAAAAAACACATTAGTTTTGGAATTCTTGCAAAAATCAAATAATTGCCAGACTTAGAACTTATTCACAAATGAATGAAGTTATTTTAGACATGTTTATTTTTTTATAAGATTGAAATAAGCAGCTACCCAAAATTCAGCTCTGAATTGTAAAATACAAAACCTAATAAAACTAAGACATTATTTAATTAGAAAAGCTTTTAATGGCTTTTATGAATAAAATATATTAAGGACAATATTGTCTGAAGACAAAATATTTTTCCAATGAAAAATGAATTTTTACGGGAATTGTTTTTTGTTTTTTTTTTCTTTTTTTTCCAATTTTACATACAAAATGTGATAAATGTGTTAAGTATTTTAAAATTAAGTTTCAATCTGTGCCCTTTAGCGAATTTTGTTATTAAGTAGATCTATTTTTACAGATCATAAATTTGAAAGTTTATTACAATCTGCGATACACAGGTATTTTAAAAATATTTTTTGAGTATACAAAAAGAGTTTTAAAAACGTTTTTTCTAAATATATGGATGGACATTTGGGACATAAATGTCATGTATTTTAAGAGTTGTTACTCCTGACAGCAAAAACCTGTCTTCAGAAAAAAATTTTAATTTTCTTTTTTACGTTCTGTTTCACTAAACATTTTAATTTAATTTTTTAAATATAATTAATCGTTTTTCAATGAGAGACATACTGCAATTATTAATTATTTTCTTTTCCCCTTACGTAAGCTGTCGGTACATCAGCATAAACGTTAGTTCAAACCTCCAAAACAAGTTACCATGGTTAGACATGTTTCTCTTATTTTCAACTAAATTTTTCCTGCTAAAAAATTAAGTAATATTTGTTTCCAATTAATTAAGTAAACTATAAATTTTCTTCAAATTACTTTTGAAAAAGGTATAATTGACTTTTACATGATTTTTAAACGGAGAACTTATTTTTTGTTTGCAAATTTCTAAAAAGTAGTTGATATCATCGATTTTTGGCAATATTTTACTAAAATTTTCAGAAATACTAGGAAGGATTAAATAATGTAAAAAAAAAAAAAAAATAAAAAAATACTATGGTCTTTCCTTGTAGTAATAGTATGAACATTTAGATGATAAACAATTGTTTTCATCAAGTTTGGGGCTTTTTTGATCAGTGTATGCTGTTTTTTAGCGAATTAGAGAAGATCCTTATGTGAAATTACTTATTTTGAGAAGTAATGTTTATAAGTACAGGGTTACTCAAATTTTTGCTGACATTTAAATGGTAAAAATCATTTATTCACAAAACATACACCATAGATACAAGATAATATTATGTATTTTTGCAAATACAAAAATCATGATTAATTTTTATTTATATAAAATATGTGAATTTATTTTTTTAACAAAAATTCATGGGTATCTTTATATGTAGCAATGAGTTACATTTTTAATTTTTCTTCTTCAATGTTGGTAGAATGTTTTTTAGCTTTTGTGACAAAATATCAGATTGTTATTATTTGGGTAAGTGTTTATACAGACCCCACATTAATATGCAAATTGAACTGAAAATTACATCATCCTTCAAATTAGAACATTTTAACAAGTATGTGCATGCTTGCTATCATAGCACAAGAAAATAGCACATCATAGCAAGATTTCTGTTGTGGCAATATCTAATAGAAATCTTGCTATGATGTGCTATTTTCTTGTGTTATTGTAACAAACATACTCACAAAAATCAAATCCTCATAATATAGATTGTTGCACTATAATTTCCTATCATATATATATATATATATATATATATATATATATATATATATATATATATATATATATATATGATAGGAAATTATTGCTGACTGCAATGTATCTTTGAAGATATTCAAAAAGCTGTCAAATAAAAATCTCAAAAATGTGGCATTCCTGGAAGTCCATGCCTCAAAGAGATACAAAAAATTGTTCTGACAAGTACAGCCCACACTTTACAAAGGGCTTTATCTATGTAATTTTTTTTTTTTTTTTTTTTGTTAGTGGAAAGTGTCATGATGCCATCTCTAACCTTAGGTCCCTGGGCGGGACCCAGAAAGAAATGTGTAAATGCCAGAAATCAAAGAAAATAATAATAATAATAATAATAAAAAACATATTAGTTAAATATCAAGTGGAACTTTGTCATACATAAAAATATTTTTCCATGTGAAGCACAAAGTTTACTACTTCTTTACCTTTCAGGATGAAAGTCTAATATTAGAAAACTATAATTGCTTACATATTCCAACATTAAAATTAGATGCTACAATTAAAATGTGAAGAATTCACACCTGTCCATTATATATAAATTGTCGCTTTTCTCGTATTTACAATTTTGATGACACTATGTTAACTGACCATTGGATTTTTCAAGACGTAACTTTTTATGGCAAATTACAAATATTGATTTCATCCCCATGATGTATTTAAGTATCAAAATATTTTAATTTTCATGCATTATTTAGAGAACAAATAATGCTTATGCCACAAGTCAGAACAATGCCATTCACAAAGATTCTTGGTCTATTCACAATGTAGCCTTGTGCAATATTAAATCTAAAATATACAAATTTGGCACGTCATTAAATTTTTACAAAAAACATTTTCTGTATCACAAACAGAATGATAAAGAGGTAAATGTTTTGTTACTGTCATTTGCTATTGTTAAGGCCTTAAGCTATATAAACTTTGTGAACCCTTCATGAAAAAAAAACAAACTAGAATTTTAAAAGCTCAACACTGCAAAAACAGGAATTATTAAATGTTTTTGTGACCTCTGCAGATTGTGAGGCTTTAATTTCACACTAGCTGAGAATTTAACTGGGTCAACCAGCATTTTCTCGGAAACAGAAGCTTACTAAGTTGTATCATAATGTCAGATGTAATTTCTGTTTATGCGATGAGGAATTTTCATTATTATACACGGATTCATCTGAAGTGTTGTCCCCCTCTTGGATGTTTTAGTCACAATGCTGCTGTTGCTTTTAAGTCAATTAGTTAAATTGTATCATAAAAATGCCAATATTTAATGAATTTTGCAGTTGAATTATACTTTAAAAAATATGAAAAATAATTGCATGATGTTCCATACTTCCTGAATATTAAACAAAAATAAATGAGTATTCTACTCACCATTGGCTCATTTTGATTTCTACATTAAGAAAAGAATAATGGTGAAACTTTATGATGTAGAGAAGTGTTACGCATGTATTCTTGGGCCTGGAATAAGAGTGGGTATGTTGGAATATGTTGGGACATTGGAAAATCTTAAGGAGTGGACAGGATTAGCTTAGAGTTTAGTTTTTTTGATTGAAAGAATGGTACAGCAAATTATTTAATGAGACATTTTTCTTCTAGATCAAAATTTTTTTTATCACAAATATTAATCTTGGATAGTGTGTTTCTAATGGCCTTCATTTGTTTTTTCTTTTATTTATGGTTCATTGTGTCTTGTTGTAGCCAACAAGTGATTGTGAAAAGACATGAATAATTTTGAAAATTCACTTGTCAAACCCTCCAAATATTCATTTCTTAAGTACATATTTTAAATTATTTTTAAAATAATGAGGAAATGCAGCACATTAAATGACTAAAATATTTTAATTTGTTATAATTTGAATTAATTTTTAAAATTGAATAAAGTATAATATTAAGGAAATTTTAAAATCTTTATCAAATCAATTATGCAATCCTAAACGATCATTTTTTTTAATGAGTTTTTTTTCTTTTTCAAAAAGTATGGAATAAGAGCTGGGGGTTGGGTAGTTTGGAAATTTTTTTTTTCAGAGATTAATATCATGAACCCCAAAGCAAATATATATCTATATGCATTGCATTTTTGTCAAGGATTATTATTTATTAAAATTATTGTTGCATGTCATTTTCAAATTAAAGGTTTCATTTAACAGCAAGTAATTAAAATTTATCTTGCTTGGCTAAAATATCTTATTGTGAAGTGATGCTCAGAAAGAATTCTGCTTTTTTAAAATAAAAACATCCAAAGAAAATTAACATGAAACAAAATAAATAAAAAAAAGTAATGTATCAGCAACCTAGTCTCACAAGTTAGTAATAAGATATAACATTGTTGCAATAGGTATGTTTGCTTTGATTGTTGTTGAATAATACCTTGTATTATCATAATGGAATAACTCATGACTTAGCTGTGAGACAGGTAAATATATTATCACATTGGGTATATTTATAAAAACTACTGAAAGGTTCTCTGCCTATACCAAAGTTGGCAGCCTCTCGTATATGTATATTATATATTATGTATGGAACAGAAACTGAGAATAATAGAATTCAAGAACATGAATGGATTAATAAACAAAAGGAATGAAATCATTTTGATCCCTCAGCACACTGACACATTCACTTTTGTAAAACATGACAAAGTACTGATAATTTGGCAGCATCTAATGACACTTATTACATTTTACCAGACAAAAAATGAGACCTCTATAGATGGAGTCCTGGTTTTGTTGTTAGTACTGGTTTCTCATTCTGTGATCCCTATTGTCTTCATTTACTGTTGTCATGCAAAACCCATTTTTCATCACCTCTAACAATGCAATGAAGAAATAAAAGGTTGGCATTCCTGGTTAAAAGACTGTTGCAGATGGTGGAACACTGTGTTCAGTTCTCAAGTGAAAGCTTACGAGAAACCCAAAATTCTTTCTTTAAAAGTTTTTCCAACTAAACCATGAAATACACAGCAAATTCTAGATGTAGTTTATTACCATTCAGACTTTTCATTCTTCCTTCGTTGGTTGACTCTAAATACATGATGGTGAAATCTGTGAATTACTTTCCAAACACACGAATATGTAAATTGTCTCTGAAAACTTTTGGTTTATGAATATTAAAAACGATTGCAATTATGACTGCTGCTATATTGGAGCACGATAGCTACTCTATTTTTAACCTTGATTGATGTAGGTCAGTGACACAGGTTCAAAAGTATTTCAGAATATATTTAAGTGTGAATCATCACAGCTGAGTTTCATTTCTAATCTTTTTATATTGACAGTGTTCTTTTTATACCTGGCTTTTATTTTCATGTGACTTGAAAAAAAATTGAGTTTAAGATTTGTCATTTTGGAATTATCTTTTGATACCAAATGAGGTCATTGAGGGTAGATTAAACGGTAGTTTACCCATGGTCACTTTTAGCAAGGTCTTTGAGCAATCTGTTTGGATAGCTTAGAGAAAAAAAGAAAAGGTTGAAAAGTGAAGAAAGAAAAGTAATTATTTGTGTGCGAGTTTTATTTGCTTACCCCCAGTGAATGTGGTTTTGTATTTAACAGTCTGGGTTCCTATTGATATCTACAGACTGAATGAAGGTAGACAAGAATTTATAATTTGAAAATGGGATAAATCTCATCTTAATTTCCCATGTTTGGTGTTATAAAAAAAAAGAGAAATTGTGAATGAATTGGATCAAAGCAAAAAAAAAAAAAAACGATTTGAGTGTGCAGAGGTAGTTAAGAGTTATAGGGTAAGTATTTTACATATTGTCTTAATTTCTAATGTTTGATGAGACAAATGAAAAACTGAAAGTGTAAAGACTAGAAGAAAAGAAAATGATAGTGGATGAAATCAATATAGAGAAGTAAAAATGCTTGTATTGGTTTTGGTGGCGGTCAACCTTTCTGTAATTTTTCTTTCTTTCTAACAAGTTGGAACAAGATGCATAACTGACTTTGGATGTAATCTTGACTGACAGTTTTTTTTTTCTATTTCTTTTTCCTTTTTCATTTATATTATTCTTTCTATGTGTGTGTCCTTCTATAGGAAAGGTAGGACAAAGCCCTTTAGTGACAATTTCCTTCTTTACTCAAATGTTAAAACACACTTGTTTAGTTAGATGTTTTAATCACTTGTGCTTTCTTTTTGACCCTCACTCAAATGCACAAATACTCCTGCATTTGTATTTATTATGGTTCTCATACACATTTAGGTAAACACATTTCTTCATTTCCTTTTGTTTATACACACACACACACACACACACAATTATTTTGTTATATTGTGAAATAGTGAATTACTAAACAGCAAAACTTTCTCTACGTTATAGTTATCAATATCTAATCCCAAATTGACAATGGTAGGAAGGTGCTTGGTTTAATCCATTAGTGTCACAGGCTAAAGAGAGAAAGAGGATCATGTGGAGTCTTCAGAATTTAGTAACACTCATATTTTTTGAATGCTAAATAAAGAATAATGTTCACCAAATACAAGGTTCAAGATCCATTCAAAGTGGAGTTAAAACTGTTACTGTTAAAACTGATATAATCAAGTTGTATGATATAAATGGAGGTGGTAGGATGTTATATAGGATATGTATGATAGATAATCAATGAGCCTTATAGTCGAATCATGCTGAAAACACCTGTTCTTGTTTGATCACTGAAGTTAAGCAATGTTAAGCCTGATCAATATTTGGATGGGAAACACCAGGAACTAAGTGATCTTCTACAATCCTAAATATGTTTTGGCTTTAAATAGCCCAGAAAGGATTAAGAAATTTAAAAACCAACCAACTAATCAATCAATCTTGGGAGATGAGAGCCAAGTAGGACTTTCTCCTTAGATTTGAAATACAGAGAAAATAAGGATGATTTGGCTCCAGTCATGGTGGAATTAAGGGCAATCTCCTATTTTGATAAAGAATTTTTGTGATACACATTAGCAATTTTATTAGGCTGTATTTTTCTATGATTGTATTCTTAGGTGAATTAAATTGGTATCACTTGAACTTTTCATTTAATTATTTAAGTTTAAAACTTTAATACTATTACTAATTTTATGGTTAATTTGCAGGGTAATACCCGTGTTCAGTTTACGTTAAAAATTTCCAGAATACTTACATTTATGTGTAACTGTACATACTCCATTCGAATCTGGCTTGATAAATTTGATAAAATCTACTGTTTTGAAGTTATCGACAGTGAAATTTTAGATTCATTTGTGTCATTGGCGGCAGCCATTAATGCCATTCTTTGCATACATTCGCTGCAGAAAGCTAAGCATGGAATTAATCTTTCTTGTCTAAATTTGTTTCAATTATTGCGCATGAGAACTATTTACATAGACACGCTCATTTTGCACAATGATACCTACACTGATAGCTATTCTGCAGCAAATGTATATCAACAACGTGAATAATGTCTGCCCACAACGCGAATGAATCTGAACTTTTACTGTCGATAACTCCAAAACAGTAGATTTTATCATATTTTGTCAAGCCAGATTCAAATGGAGCATGTACAATTACACATAAATGTAAGTTTTGGGGAAATTTTTAATGTGAACTGAGCACGGGTGTTACACTGCAAATTAACAAATTTCTAACTTCAACTCCTTTTTATATTTTACTTATATTGTTGTAAGATATCAGAATTCAATTTTATACAAACAAAAATATACTCTAAAGACATTCTTTAAGAGTTTCACAAAATTATTGCCTGTAGAGATAGAACAAACTTTATAACATTTTACCATGTGATTGTTCATTTGTGATTGGTACAACTTTTTCTTTGTTTCCTTCTTTGGAGTTGTGTAGCAAGGGACTAATCGGTTCTTATCTAATTTTGGTTCTGAACTCAATTTCTATGCAAATTAAAATTAACAAGAAAAAATCTTGTGTAGAATAGAGGCATGGTTTGTTTGTTTGTGTTGTTTTTTTTTTAATCTGATTATTAGAATCCGAGACTTGAATTTAAAACCTCTCTTCTAAGACAACAGTAAATGTTGCTTTTAAAGAATCCCAAACATTTACTGAATTTATCTCCACACTGAAGTTCACAACAATAATTGTGAACTTTATATTTTTAATGGCTGTATGGTATACAACTCATCAATGCTATATATGCTACAGCCCAAAAGATTTGGAAGGTTTGAACCACTATGGATTAAATAATTACTACGTTTCATACCTTCTATGGTCTAATTAACTTCTACTGAACCAGGATGTTGAAACTATTTAACTCGTTAATGTATGACTATCCAATGTTTTAGAAAGATGTTGCCTGAAACTTAAAATCTACAATTAAACAACAAGTTAGATTCGGCAAAAAGAGGTAAAATATTAGGAAATTTTATGCAGTCATGGGTTAATTTTGTTATTATTGAATATATGGTAAAAGCCTTCAGGATGAGAAATTCCCTCTGGCTTGAAGTGAGCTATTAAATTAGTTTTGAATAAGGCAGACAATCATTAATTTTTAGTGGATTCTTCAAAATCCAGAGATTGGCAGAAAACTTTTGGCCTGTACAAGTCAACCTTACTTTGTAAGCTTAGCTTAATAGGGACACAAGGCCACATGTGAGAGGATTTTTAATTTGAACAATGAGTTTACCTTTCTTTTCAGTCTTTTCTCATGTTTGTACCTGCATATGTGTTTAGATCAGCATTTATCTAATGACATGTTGCTTGAAGAAAATGCAACTAATATCTGAATGTTCCCAAATCATTGACAATTCTGTTTCTCTCAACCTTTCCATATATGTAAACATTGGTATATTGATATTTGTAAGCAACTGCATAAACTTATACGGACTAAACCTATTGCACACTGCCATTAAAGTATTCATATATAACAGTGGTTCTTAACCTTTTTTTTGTCCAATGCACCCTTTTCAATAAATGTCAGAATGTCATTCTACCCCCCCTGTTATGTTTTGAATATCTCTCTGCGTAGTAGTAGTTTTAGTACATTCTCAATGTTCTGAATAGCAACCAGGTTTGCTATGCATATCCACCCGATGTTCACCAGTTGTTGTCTATTTATACTTGTCTATCTAATTTGCATATGATACTACACCTTCTTTCCAAAATAATCTGCTTGAAAAGGTGCATTCCAAATAATATGCATATATTATTGAAAATCTTCATTCTTTTTCACATTAGTACACATATATTTATATGGATTACTTTTATAGAGGAGTTTTACAGATTTAATAGCAATAGAAAATGTTGATGGATTTTTAAACTTGAATACATATATAAAAATGTTCTAATTCATAACTAATTATATAATAAATAAACTGAAGCATACTTCAATAAACAAAAACTTCAACAGAATGCCTGGGTATTGGAATTCAGTAAACAAAACTCTGTAAATAAAAATAACAAGTAAAAATCCCATATATAATCTCATATATAATGTAACATTTTATTTTAACTCTGGACTTTTGTCAGTTACTATTGGTCAGTGTGTGTCTGCATGTAGCTGCAGAGCCATTGGCCATATGTAGATGTCACATCCTAGTGTGCAGCATCTGAGGGACTCTGTTTTCTCTCTGGGGTTGGTTGTTACACACACACACACACACACACACACACACATGTATATATGTAATACATACACACACACACACATATATATATATATGTATACGCATATACATGCACACATATATATGTATATAGCTGTAATATAATTCTTTCTCACACTTTCAACCCAGGTGCAGCTGGGCTGATATCATAGCCCTGCACTTGGTGAATGGGAGGGTGTCATCTGCAGCTGCCTTCTCTGACATAATAAAAAGTACATTCTACCAGGTCAGCCACATACTGCGTATTATGTGATCATCACACACAAATAATATGGTGAAGAGTTAAAATAATATCTATATATATATATATATATATATATATATATATATATATATATAATAGTTTTCACTGATTTTGATAATAGCCAGAAGTGTGGTTGAAACTGTTAGGCCTGAAATGTTTGGTCAGTATTTACATTCACTGAAGAGACATTTTCATTCTCTTCATGTTTAAGTAAGGATGCACGGTGGAGTAATGGATCGTGTCTTGGATTGAGGAATCAGAGAGCCGAGTTTGAATTCCAGTTGAATCCATTATATTCACTTACGTGCTAATACGCTTGAGAAATGTATGAATCCTCTTCTTCTCTCCCCCCAGCTATGGGTAAATAGCAGGACAGACTGAGTTCTATAGCCTTGGATGGGAACTGGTCTACCACGGAAAGAAATGGCAACCTACTGCGGGGGGGGGGGAAAATCTGCCTCATCAGTAATGTATCAAAAGATACATGATTGCCTAAGCATGTATCACATATGGCATATAACTGACTGTATATTTTAAAATAAAATCCTTGGTCATGCTCTTTTTAATTAAATTTTTATTTTATTTCATGTCTATGACAATCTGTAATGGAATGCAAACAAGTTTTATTATATAGGAAAAGGGAATTCATTTTTATATTTTGTTATCTAATTTTATTTTTAATCTGAAGATTTGGCTAAATTCTCTTTTTGCATTCCACATGGATTTTTACCGAGGTTTTGAAAAGGTGAATTGAGTTCAGTTTTCAGTTTTAAGGATTTTACTCTGTCAAGCAGCTTACCATTCATGTCATCCTTAATGAAATACTGGAGAGTTGTTTGAAGCTATGAGCTGACTTAGAAACTTAATTTTCATCTTTATTTGTTATAGTATCAAAAGGTGTTAAGTCATGCAAAATAATCTTATTTGTTTATTACCGTATTTTCCAACTTACAAGATTCACTTTTTTTTTTCCTAAAAAATACCCTGAAAAATATATCTATGTCTTCCAAGATGAATGTAAGGCAATGCCCGGGCTCAAGTAAGCTTGGGCAGTCACCTAATTGGCTCGAATGATAGGGACCGGGATTTGTATGTTGAGTCATTACACTATAATGTTAGCTATCTATCTAATTCAGCCTTTTATATGACTATGCGATAAGTACCTCAGTACTTAGCTGTTACAAGTATTTCCAAGACTATAGACCTTCCTGGAGTTGAGCCACATGCTCTGTTTACTAACAGCAGCGGGAACCTTTCTGCTCTTGACTAGTATGTCATTGCCATACAAACAAAATTGGATGAGTGATTAATGTAAACAGTACATGGTACCAGTATGTGAAGGATGCATAGTGAAAATGTTTTTGTATGAGAATGACCTTTTTTTTTGTTTTCCTAGAAATTTCTTTCCAATATTAGGGTGCATCATTCAAGCCACAGCATCTTGTAAAAAGCTGGAAAATACGGTATTTATTGAATTTTACCTAATTTTATTTGAATTTAATATCAATAACAATATAATTTGAATTATTTTCTTAGTACTTGATAAGAAAAACTTTGATTTTGTCTTTGGTAACTGTTCCAAAGATTGAACATATTAAGTTGAGTTATAAGCAATATGCCTGAGTAGGCATCTGCAACAGGGACTGGTGAGTTGCCCTAGCAGCTGGGTGTGCTTGAAAACAAATAGCTGGCCATTTTATATATGTGGTGTCATTTTTCTTCTCCCCTACTTTGATCATGTGCTGTATTCACCAATCTTTTCACTCATGCCCCACTTTGTTCTTAGAATCATTGTACTCTCAAACAAGCTGGGAGAATTTAAAGAGAGAAAAAAAATGCCCCAAAACATTTACATCTATACCTATTTATAATGAACTAATCTGGTTTAATATTTAATCATGTTCACCTACTTTGGCGGATGTTGCTTTCTCTGATCTTTATGGGACAACAATATTTTCTTTGGTACTATGCATGGGTGTCGTCATTACTTAAATATTCGTCTATGAGGCACTGGGTTTTTTGTCTGAGCTTTTGATCAAGGTGATATATTGTTGTACCCACATACTCCCCTGGTCTTCATTCTTTTGTAGTGTCTCTCCAATTCCATTATAACTTTCATTTATATGTGGGTCTAAAAAGAGCATTTGAGATTCCACCCATTAATCCTCTCTTTCACATCTCATCCACCAGTCTCCTCTCCAAAAATCCAAAAATATCTCAAATTCTACTAAAAGTCTTGCATAGCTGTTCCTTCAATGACTGTTACACAAAACACCTTTTTTTGGCATGAAATGACCTACAGGGTTGATGTACTGTAAAACAAAAATCCAATCCCAAAATATCTCATTCAGCCACTTATCTTTCTTTATATGGCTATTCTTTGCGGTTTGCAAGCATTGAAAGAGAATATGCTGATATTATAGTGATATGTAAATGAGGTACTGTATAAAAGACATTATCGTTATACCTATGAGAGAGTTATCTTCTCTTGACAAAACTACATCGGTCAGAGAGAATACTTATAAGTCATATTAGCAGCTGATCTATTCCAGATGTCTTTTACTCCTTATATATAGTTAGTGGACAATTGACTGACACCTATCACATCTGTACATCTTTAGTTACATCAGAGTTATCTTTTCCTGGATAGAACATTCCTGTACACCAAAAAATGATGCATGCTGTGCAATTTTTTTTTTTTTTTTTTAGATCCGGTCTCTCAAACCATACACTATGGTCACTCTGTTTTGGGAGTTTTCTGGTATCCTTAACTCTGGTGAGAGTACCCACCTTTATTCTTTTATATTACATGTAGCTTTATGTTAAATTCAGTGATTAGTTCTAATATTCCAGACATCATTTAATAATCATCTCTGGTAGTCCTTATTTTTATTTTTTATTTCCAAACCTGTTAGTTTTTATTTTTTCAGCAGTAATCATTGATTTCACCCCTCCAATCTGAGTAGCCAAATTGGTTCAGACTTTGATATCATAGTGACCATACCTTAAATCCAAAGTGACACCTTTCAACATAGCATCCAATTTGACTATATTAATATGAGTGCAATCATCTTTTTTTTTTTTTTTTTTGTCATGACTCACCCTACATGTTAACACCACCTGTTACTAAAACAATGCTTATCAGTACACTACCATAACTCTTTCCAATTTTGGTATATACCAACTCCTGCTCATTGGATCATCCTCTCTCTCTCTTTGTAGCAGTTCTCTTTCTTTGCAGTTCACTCTTTCTTCAGCTCTTCTCTGAAGATAATTGCATGCAGTTTGTAGCTATTCTGCCTCATATTGTCTTTTGATTCCAGGATCTTTTTTTCCCTTTTTGAAAAACTAGCTAACCCATCTTGTTTTTTGTTGTTTTTTTTCAATCTCAGCTCCAAATCTGCTCCTGATTCCAATGATTCTGACAGTTTTACATTCAACCCAAATTTCTTGAAATGATCAATTATCTTAGTTATTGTCAGTTTCTATTTCATCCACCAATACATCATCTACATAGGAGTTACTGGTTGTTTCCATTTTATCAACATATTGCCTTGAGGACAGTTGTCATGATTTTTGTTTTTTTGGTGCAAAATTCAATCCAAATCTCAACCTAGTTAAACAATACATTCTGCTCATATATAATTTACCAGCTGATATTTCCAGTTTCTCAGCCACATGAAGCCTCTAGGTTAGAGTAACAAGTTCTCCCTGTTATAACGTCAAATTCTGTTCTTCCATGATGATAAATTTCAATCTTCTGTTCTTGTTTCAAAATCATAAAAACACGTGAAAAATAGAAACTTGTGTGTATATAGCCTACTTACATTGGCATCTTTATTTTTATTTTTTTTTTTTTTTTTGTGCTTCAGCAATTTCTGATGATTCACAAGCGTGTCCCTCTGAGTTCAATTTATGGTGTGTTAACAAAAACTGCAAAATAATTTATCACCATCATGAAAAAATCGTCACAGAAAGCTGACTCTTCAGCTCTGTATTTTGCCAAAAGTGTGCACCAAGTTTTTGCTCGCTTTTCGTTTACACATTGTGAAAGATAATGAAACCAGCATTTAAAAATCTAATTTAATTACTAAACAAACAACTTTCTTGAGGGTGTGTGCCATGCTATTTATATGCTAATATCACACTTGAGTATTTGCCCTGTGGTAACAGGTTTGGCCAGGTTTATATCATTAATTAGGTTATGGCACTTGCACAGTACTGGGATCAGTAGTGGAAAATACCTCATGTTATTTATTGAATGACATGTTGCAGCAATACAGGTTGTAGCACTTGTGCATAAATGACTGACTTTGCTGTGTATTGTAAATTTATGCAAAATAATGATTCTGCTGAGTTCCAGCTCAGAATTTTACATTTTACTGTTGGAATATTTTATTTTTTAGTAGCAAAATTCCTGTTTTTCCTGATTTTCTCTGTTTTCCATTTTCTACTTTGTTTCTGTGTTTATTTTATTTTTTATTTATTTATTTTTTTTTTCATTTTCTGTGTCATGGAGAACTTGCCACTTTACTCTAGGTAGGATGATTGCAATTTAAGTTGTTAAAACTTACACCATTGTCTCCACTCTTACATGGTCTCTCTGCATACACCTGAATGATATACCATATACAGTGTAACCCGGATATAAGAGAGTTGTCGGGACCGGAGAAGAAGTCTCTTATATCCGGGTTTGGTCTATTTTGTTTAGGTAAGTATGGCTCTAATTTGGGACTAGAGAAAATCTCTCTTATATCCGAGTTTCTCTTATATCCGGGTTACACTGTAGATTCTGGAAGGTCTGATACTGGTTGGACATTAATTTTTGTTGACTGAACTAATGCCATCAGTGGCAATATTCCTGTAGAGTAATTGGCTATGGTTAAATGTAATTGGCAGAAATGCCCAACAAAGAGAATTGACAAAGTTTACAATAAACAGTAACAAAAAGAAAAATACAGGGCAAAAAGATAATACTAAGCAAAGAATATATGCAAGACAAAAATAGGCAAGGTAACAGTAATGAGGTAAAAAAGGTCACAAAGTAAGAAGGGTGTTAACACACAAAAGGGATATAGATATGTAATTAATAAAACTGATTGAAAAAAAAATTCAAAAATGCACAAAGACCAAGGGAAAGAGAAATATTAGGGGTAACTGTTAAGCAATAGAGATGTCATCAGGGCTGGGAGAAGAGACCAAGATAAAAAAAATATTGTAGAATTGATTAAGTGACAAAAATGGAAAATGAGCATAATGCATAATGAGAAGAAAGAATAACAGATGGAGCAAAAGGTTGGTTGTATCGTGCTACATCCAGTGGGTAGAAAACACAGTATGAACTGTAGTGTAATTGGCAATGGTTAAATGTAATTGGCAGAAATACTCAGCAAAAAGAATTGACAAAGTTTTCAATAAACAATAACAAAGAAAAGAACAAGGCAAAAAATAATACTAAGCAAACAATATATGCCAGACAAAAGTAGGCAAAGCAACAGTAATGAGGCAAAAACTTCACAAACTAAGAATGGTATTATCACAAAAAAAGCATACAGACAAGTGATCGCAGCGTTTTGACTTCAAAACAAGAAAGAACAAAAATATGGCAGATGAGACTGAGAAGTGGCTATTCTTATTGGCTGGAAAGAAATCCGAGCATGCCTCTGTATGATTTGTCTATAGATTTAAGAGTGGGGAAGTTTTTGTAGTCATTCCAATACGGATTGGAACTAACAATTCCACTTCCTCATTTGCCTCCCTAGAGCATGAGGATACCTTCTTCAACCCACCTCTTTCTCAAATTTAACTTTTGCCCCCACCTCTTTATTTCTTTGCTCATATTTCTCACTTTCAACACAGATGCTTTCTTCTAAAACCATTCAGTGTTCTTTGCTTGCCGTCAAATTCTCTATTGAAGTTACTGTCCTCAATCTGACAAAAAATATCCTGCCCCTGTCTGGGGCTTATGTCTGCAATTTCCCAGTACCCATTCTTTGGTTATATGCTTACACCACATTGCATTCTCTCATAACTCTTGCCTCATTGACTGTAACACCTTTCAGTTGACCCATCACGTCCATACCCATTACTCTGTTAGTACTATAATTTGTTTTGTTTTGTTTTTTTTAAGCACTTAGTTTCATTTTCATCCCACACACCATTAACTCCACAGTACCGATTCCTCGACACTGTCTTTCCTCCATCAACTGCTCTTCTGCTTCTCATCTCACTCAGCTGTTCACTAGCTTCGAAGTAATCAAGGTAGTCATGCAACCCATATCAAGAAGGGCTCTCATCCTCCTTCCCAGTACCAGAACTTCCACTGTTGGCAATGAATGTAGGCGTGCATTTATTTAGCTGAAGGGGTAGCTACTGGTGCAGTAGCAACAAACAAGCTGTTTCTTTGGCTACATTGTGTTGTATGACCTGCTTGGTTAGATTGGTAGCAAATCAACTCCGTCTTAGGCTTTTTGCAGTCTTTAACCATATTCGCCCCCAGACACCTAAAACACTGTCCTTTTGAAAGTTTGCACTTTCTCTCCTTTAGATGAATGTTTATAAAAGACTTTGAACTAGTCTCTATCTTAAGTCTAACTGAGCAACCTCATCTGTTTCCAAATATAGACCTTGTGTATCCTCTTCTAAATAAGAAAGAAAAGTTCATAGATTTCCTTTCTTCAACAGTTTCACAAATATTTCTGTTCTAGGGGCCAAAATTAAAGCAAACAATGTCATTAGAAACAAAGAAAAGAGGCTGGATTGTTAGAATCCTCCTATATCTTTTGAACAAGAGTAAAGGTTTAACCTTTTTTTCCTGTTTAGGATTGGCTTTTTGTTTACTTTTAAAGTCTACTTCAATTCTATATTTCTAATATCACTGCTTAAAAGTCTGAACTTTTTTACTATTTATTTATTCCTCCACCCTCCTCAATAGTAGATATATTCATCTATTGTCTGGTTCACACTCCTCCCTTGTCATTTGAACAGGAGTAGAGGTTTATCCTTTGTTTCCTGCTTAGGATTAGGTTTCTGGCTCCTAAAGTGTTTTATTCTTTTTTACTTCTGGAGGTCCTTTCCGTCTTTGTGGCATTATCACCTTGCTTGGGGTGGTGCCTTTTACTCTGTAATCTTCTACCTTGAGTCTTGTATATAGTGAACATCATTGTGAAAAAAATTTTTTTTTTTTTAAATGGCTGTAAATGCTGGAAAATCTCTGAAATATTGTCATGGCAAAAAAAAAGAGAACACAAATCCTGTTTAAATATACTAACTTTTATTCATGCATTTTCACAATTTACACAATTCATTTATTGAATTATCCCATACTTCATCCTTTGATATTTTTTTTGTGACTTTGGTGGAGTGTAGTAGGGGTGGGGATAGGTTATTGGTAGCTGTGAGATTAGCTGTTTCCATACAGGAAACATTTAGCATTCACTGACTAAACAATATTACTGATGGTGGAAATTAATAAAATCTTTTTCTTAAGACATTTTATTCAGTAAACAAAACTTATCAAGGCCATTGTTACTTTCTCTAATATTGATGGGAGTTTCTTTTCACACCGTTTGTTTTTGGTAGTGTGTAAAGTTAGTAGTTTGATTATATCATTATTTGCTCTTCCAGTTGCATGTATTACCTGCATTTGGAAGGATTCAAGTAATGTTGTTTTTTTGTTTTTTTAATATAAAGCTCTTTGTGATTTTGTAGTACCAGTCTATAGTTTCATTCATTTGAAGCCATTTTCATCATTGATTTGAGGAAAAGTTTGTGCAAAGATGATATTTTAAACATTTTGGAATGAACTCTGGCAATGCAGCCAGAGTTGATCAAGCTCTGGCTTGTGCCCATGAAGTGTAACCTTGCCCTTAGCTTTCTTGTGATCCACAAACACCTTGAAGCAACTTCTGTTTCCATGGTGGCCACCTTAGTTCTTCACTTACTGACTCTTATAGTGCCCAGCTTGTTGTAAGTCCTGCATTATTTCACCAGCTCAACATATTTTGTACTCTTCTTCTAGTAAACAATCAAAGAATGATCTTCCTGGAAGCTTCTCAGATGAGTGACATGTGCAGATTAATATATGCTTGAAGAAATATTAATTTCTAAGAACATTCTTTGTGAGAAATAGTTGTCTTATACCTTACTGTTTCCTGCTTGATTATGTTATTTTAACTGTAAAATGTTTTTACATTGTTACTTTTGTCATAGGCAAAGCAATGTTGTATGTGGTTACATGCTGTTTGTAAATATTTTTAAGTTTTCTTAAAAGTTTTGCCCTTTTTTTTATTGCCAATTTATGGAGTCATTCTAAACAGAATTTATAGATGCGTAAATATTGTCATGTGACACTGAGACCAATGTTTCAAGGGAGTAAAGTAAGCATTGTGTGTGTATATAAATAAATAATGATTCCTAAAATATTCTGAAACTCCAAGTTATATAGTTTTAAACAGGTATAAACAAATATATAATGACAAAGTAGCTGGTGGTAGATAAGGCCATGAATTAGTTTATATATCTTTCAAATTAATTTTTAATTGGTCTTTGTTAACAGTACAGGTGAATCTACATATGATCTGATGAAAAATTTGATGTCATTATAATCTCCATATAAGTAGTAAAAAAAAAAAAAAAATGGACCTTTTAATGTTGTATAGCAGCAGTAATAGGCAGTTCAGATATAGACTTGTTCAAACCAATCTGATTTTATTATGCACTGTTTTTTGCAATAAAATTGTTGGTATAATTTTCAGCATATTCTTATATTTCTCATAAGAGCTTATCATATTTATTTGTTTTATTGTAAATATTTACAATAACTTATTTAGTCATACCAGATTTTATTATGCAACATGAGCATTGTTCATCAGATTGTAAATAGTTTCTATGGCCTAGATCTTTGTGGATTCATTTATAAATAAAAGTTTATTTTGCCCGCCATCTCATAAAACCTGATACCTCCAAAACAAGTTCTTTGGATTTTTTTTTTTTTTTTTTTTTTTTTTTTTTAAGTAAGACTTGATATTAGAAACTGAAACTCCTTTATAGCTTCTAGCTATATAAGTACATTTTGAAAATTTTATCAATTTTGAAAACATTGACTTACATACATACATGTCAGATTTTACTATGTATGCATGTATAAAATATTTAATATGTAGAGGAAAAGAACTGAAAAATGTAGCAGAATAATAACTACATCTGTCTCATTGGTTGTGGTCAGCAGGACAAACATTCTGCTCACATAACTGTAAAGTTGTCCAATCAAGAATCAGAATAGGACACACCTATATCACTCACTCATTTCTCCTAAAAATAAAATTAACATCCTTCTGAATGCACAGCATGATAGGAGATATTTACTGTAAAACATTCTAACCTTGACTGTAGTGACTTTTGCCCCTGTATGTCAACGATTTTATTTTATGCCATGACTAGCTGAGAGCACCTTTTCAAGAAGATAAATGTAGAGACTATCCTAGCCTACTTGAAGGAGGTTGGTCTATACCACTGGCTGTAGTAATAAGTACTTCCTTTCTAGAAGCATAACTGGAGAGGAACAACCTATATTATTTTATTTTATTTTTCTTTGTATTAAATAACTGACAGATGATATGACATTAAGACAATTGCTCAGTCAACCACATAACGATGGTACACCAGTTGTTGTATAAAGTAATACTATTGCTGTGCAATATGGAAATGGTTAGCTTTTGTAATCTCTCTTTTGGTTCCTGGAACAACTGCTGTAAATATTTTGCTGAAATATTCATTTATTGAAAAAAATTGTCAGTCATTTAGTTCATGTATATTTTGATTGTTCTCTTAGATTTAAGGAGTCACAGATATTCATTAAACTTAGTCTTTTCTGTCACAGGTCTTGGAACACTCATATTGGATATGTGAGTATGTGATTTCCAGTGTCATATGGATTATTTTTAATCAGCATTTCTATTTGTTCATCATCAATAATTGCGGGTTTACTGGAATGTTCTTGGTCTTTCAGATCAAGATTCTCACTTTCAGAAGCAAACCATTTGTGAATAGTACTCTCAGCTATGGAACTATTTTCAGAAAAAGGCACATATTTTTTTTTCTTTCTTTTCAGTACTTTTTTTTTTTTTTATTTCATTTTTTTTTATATTTTTTTATTTTTATTTTTTTTCTTGGAATTAAAAAAAAGTATGAAGTTATGATAATGCATCTCATTTTCCTCCATGTTCACTTTTAACATAAAACATTTAAAATGCAAAATTCACACACAAAATCTATAGAAAGATGTGTTGAAATGGAACCGTTCATGATATGTATATGCTATGAATTTCCAGACCTGTATAAAAATGCAGTTTCTATCAGTAATTTAATTTTGTGTTTTTTGATTTTTTTTTTTGATTGAGCAAGCTAGTCTGATTGACCATTACTACTAAATAGTGAGTTTGAGCCTTTCTTGGTATAAATTAAGTTAAAATGTGTAAATATCAACTCTTTGTCTCTTCCTCACTCTTTACAGAAAGACCTGTCAAATAACTCAGACAAGGCCTTTTCTGACTAAATCTAAAGTATGGATTGTAGCAATGAGATCTGCTACACAAAAACGATTTTGAATAAATCCTGGAATGTTAATAATTTGAGACCTTTTTTTTTTCTTTTTTTTTGATGCCACCAGTAGCTAATGTTTGTGATTTTTAAAATATGCAAATCTTGAGATATTCAAAGTACTATGGTTCTCCCACCCCAACACCTGAGAAATATGATTTGTGATATTAGTTTGGAGTAAAATTATAAAACAAATTTTAAATTTGATCTTGGAGAGAGAAAAAAAAAATCAACATTTTTTTCCTGAATGGTAAGTTTTGTATTTCTTTTGCTGCTTTTTCTGAAGAGACTAATTCTGTTAAAAGTTTGAAATAAGGAAAAATTAGCAATGTAGAGGATGACTTCTTTTTCTTCACTCATCCTCACCATGTAATAATTTTCATAAGCAGTGAGAAATGATATTTTAACTTTATTTTATTAGTTCTCAAACTGGTTTAGGGCTTATATTTTCAAGGTAGGATCTCCTGAAAATATATTTATTTACAATATTATGAGCAACTATTAATTTGCATAATAAAACCACACACCACCATGTAAGTTTTTGTAGATATTTCTAATAAAAACAGATATTATAAGCTGAAATTCACATCTTATATTTATCATGTAAGTATATCTTAAAATTTTTTCTAACATTGGTTTATGAAAACATCTGATGTAGTGCAGTGGATTTGATCCACACTTATGGCCTTGTATTGGACTGAGCTAAACTTAAACAGAGATGTTTCAATAACTGTATCAGAGAGCAGTTACTAGAGACAAATAATATATGTATATAGAAAAATTTATGCATTGTTTTTATATGATTACAGAGATTGCCCAGGTCTGTCTGTTGTTAGGCAAATAAAGAGATTGTGTTTCTTGTTTAAATCATTGCAGTCATCTGTTTTTAGAAACAGTTTTGACATTTATACAAATAATTTTGGAAGCATGTGATTTATTGCGGTAGGGATTTTTGGCAAAAGACTTGTCAGAAATTCAGAAACTTTTTTTTATTTTTTTTTTTATTATTTATTTATTTATTTTTTTTTTGGCTTGAGCAAATTTCACACTGACCAGAACATTCTGAGTCATAATCCAGAGCAAATGTAATCCTGAGCTATTGAAGAATATCATATTAAAACCAATATTATCGACCTTAATTTCATTTTAACTCCAAGATGACAACCACAGTAGGGAATAAAATTGTTAGCTTCAGTGACGACTTCCCATTTATGTAACTATTAAGCTATCACTAGACTTTATTCTTATTGTTTTTATTTAGTAATATTGATGCTTTTATTTTTGAGCCATTTTATGCAAGGTACTCCAAAATGAATGCATCCTGTTTATTCCCATGGAAACTGCAACAGATATGGGAGTCACAATAACACTGTTGGATGGAGCAAGCTTTCAACTGAGTCATTACTATTGGCTCTTCAGTTTGTGGGTTGACAGCTGTCCAGAGCTGCTTGGAATGTGGCATGTCATATAGATCATTGTTAGCACTGCTGAAAAGAATTACCCACTACCTAACTGTGCTCATGACAATTGTTTGATCTCTATAATGGATGTTCCTCAAATTTCACTGAATGCCACTGGGTGCAATTTTTTCTGTATGGCAGAATTTCTTGATACATCTCTGCATTATATGCTTGTTCATGTCAGATGTCATTTTTCCAGATTATCAGGCAAAATAAAAATGATTGGTTACTAGTAGGAAGTTAAAACTTTTATTGGCATATTCCCACCGTATGCCTCTGATGTTGTGAGTCAGCATAATAAAATAGGTGGTATTACTTACAGGGTTACTCTTGTATGTAATGTATATCTAACATCAGGACTATCAGATCATTTAAGTACTTAGCAGTTTGTGAGATATGTATTTTTTATGAGATTAGTTGGAGATAACAAGCCTAATCAATAGATATGGAATATAATAGGTAATACAAATCACTAGTGTAAAAATGCTTACAGTTCAAAATAAGTTTTACCTTTTTTTTGTTAATGAACCTTACTCGTGATATGAGGAGATGCTGAAAAGTTCTTGGCCTAATCCACTTACCAAAATAATTCCTTTGATGTTTGGTTATTTAAATAGATTTTTGGTAAATGGGTGAGGCCTGAGAAGTTTTCAGCCTCCTCATAAAATGGAGGTATTGTACATCTCTCTATTTGTAAGTTAACCACTTGAGTCAAGTTAACGTTTTGTAAATTGGAATTAACATTTTCTAAAAGCAGTTTAATGGAAATGCTGAGGATATTTTTTTTTTCCGCTCTCCCACTTCTGCCAAGACAGTCCCCCACCATACCAACAGCGATAACCTTCAACCCACCTACTCATTGCTGAGTACTTTCCTCTTGTAACATGTATTTTTAGATTACTGAAAATATAGTAAAGTAAAAGCCCTTGCTACTAACAGCATTCTGTAAGATATTAGTGAACAATTTTCCATTCCTGTTGAAATGAACTAAAAGCTATGCCAATGTTCTCTGGTAAACCAGATGCTGGTGCAGAAGCTTCAAAGCATTGACTTTTCTTGGGATTTCTGATGGCTGGTGTTTTCTTTTGGTGTGACCTTAAAAGTGAACATCATTGGTTGGCTTAGTTTTAAATGACCCCCCCCCCCGTTGCCCAAATGCTTGACATTCATTTTTTTTTTTTTAGCATTTGTTCTTGCTGCTTCTCTGCATGGAAAATCCCTCATTTAACACCCAACTACTGGCCTAAGTGGTGTTATTTAAACTGATGATAAATATTAAGCTTTTTAGATATAGTTACTAGTATGTGTGTGTGTGTGTATATATATATATATATATAATGATACATCTCTCTCTGTGCTTCTACTTTCAAGTAAAAAGCATTCTTCATTAAGAATCCCTCCTAAGAAAAAAGAACAAAACTTGAAATGTTTTTCTACTTATTTTATTTTAAATTCTTAAGAAATCTGTTTATAACATGTAAACATAATTCACTTCAAATTTATTTATAGAGTTGTTGTAAATTAGATAAGTTGGGGTAGGGGGTTGTACTTATATTACATTTTCAAAATGTTTTTTCCCAAGAACATAAGCATTCCATAAATTCAATAATGAATGAATACTGGAAATTTTTATTCAATTTCAATAATTAGTTGAATTTTAGCAGATTTAAGAAAAAAAAGAAAAATGTAAGCTGATATTTAGCCCTGAGAACTTTACAGTTTTTGTCTTAATGTATATAGAACTTTCAAGAACAAATATTTCCATTTTTTTGACAGAAATTCATTTTTATATCCTTTTTCTAAAATTCTACTTTTTAGTGATGTAAATTTTATAAATTGATTAAAACTTTATAAGTTATGAATAATTTGCGAATGAGTGTCAATTCTACAAAAAATCTGAACTCTTAGCTATTTTAGAGGCAAAATGATGGATAATATTATTTTGCATTTGTTTTGTAATTTGTTCACAAAATACACACATGTTGATCAAAGTATCAATAACAGAAATGTTTATTGAACATGTGTGTGTGTGTGTGCATATATATATATATATATATATATATATATATATATATATATTTATTTACCATACTTAATCATTGGCACAAAGGGGCATTTGGTGATGTTAAAGAGATCACCATGACTTGCCAGTTAAAGAGATTGTGTTTTTTCTGAGATGCCAGAAACAATTTGAATCTTTTAATTTAAAAATAATTATTATTACTGTATTATAATTTTCTCATCTTTATTGGCTTTTTGTCTATGAGCATTTTCTGAGCTGAACTGCAGCCTCTTTCTGGTATTTATTGGTTACATTGGTTGAAAACAACATAAGGAAATTAATCAATTAATGGTCAGAAAGCCTGGATTAAAAATAAACTCAGTCACAAATACTGATTAGATTTCAGGTTTGTAAATTTCAATTTTTTTTTCCTTGTATTTATTCACTTATTTTTAAGCATCTGAAAAATTTTAACCATAAACTCCTGTTAAGAGTTAAATAAAACAAAAAGAATTGTTTCATTGCAAGTTTAGATATTATTGTATTTTTAATTTATTATTATTACTTTATTATTATTATTTATTATTATTGTAGTAATAATTAATAATAATAATAATAATTGAAAATATCTTTAGTCAGGATACTTCTTTTATTGTTTCTATTTTAATAGAGATGTTAATAAAACAAATCCATTCTCTCAGAGTTGCTTGAATTCACTTGACTACAAACTTCAAGACAAAATAATCTTTAATTTTTAAGGAGTAATGAATAAAAGAAAAATAATAAAGATATGTTAATTCTTTAATTAGAAAAAATTTGTGAAGTCCTGTTTTGGTTACAATGCTTTCTCGGTTGTTTAGGCAATGGTTAATTTTATCTTTTTTCATCTGTAAACCGGATAAAAGAAATAACTTGAGATTTAAGAAAAAACATTTTTTAAAGTTTTCTATATCTTGTAAACCAGTCCTATTCATAAACTCATTTAGCAAGGATTAATGGTAACATGCACATAAGATAAGCATATTCCATTCATTGGTGCATGTTCTAAATGTTCTTGTAACTCACTCTCTCCAAGAGATCATCAGGCATTGTTGTTATCTCTTAAATAGGCTCTATTCTTGACATGGGTTGTCTGAGAAACTAAAAACTCCTGTTCCTGTCTTAACCCAAAATTGGGGCCTAGTAGTTAAGCATAATTTTCTTTCTACATACTCCATAGGCAGTTAATATAGCTTGGTACTTAGCTCATTTCTAATTTTCAAATCCAGTGAGATTGATCCTTATTTGGTCCCCAATTACTGTGGTTGTGAGCAGTCATGGCTCTCCACAGCTTCCTGTCTTTTGTTGGTTTCAGTGATATTATTTTCTTTATGAAATTTATTTTGTGGCATGTGTTTCTCTATCCATTTGCAAAAACTTGCCAAATTGGTTGCTCATTGCCTTCCTCTTTATTTTAATCTTGCTTTTAATCTGTCTTGGGAGTGTTAAATTTTCCAAGTTTTCTTTTCTGATGTGTTCCAAATATTTAAATTGTCATTCTCTGGTTGTTAGCAACAGTTTCTTTGTAATTCTTTTTTGCCTTCCATCAGCATAGCTGATGCTAACCTCCAGGAAAGTGACTCCTTGTGCCTTCTCTGGCTAATGTTTCTGCTGACAGTAAGTGGAAAGATTATATTGAATCAATTGCTAAGTCTGCTACTAGGAAGTTTTATTCACTGTTGTGCTAGACAATTTTTCTTACCAGAATCTTACACATTTATAAGTCTACCATTCATCCATGAATTGAATATTGCTGCCACATCTGATCTGGTGCTTCTGCTATATGTTTAGTGTGTCTTGATAAAATCCAAAGAATCTGCAATGTTATTAGTCCTAACCTAGCATCTTGGCTTCAGTCACTTTCCCACTGTCACAATGGAGTTTCTTTTTGCCTTTTCTATAAATGTTGTCATTGTAATTGTTCTGATAAACTTTTCCTCTTTGGTAGCTAGACTTCACAAATTTTAGTGCGGTACTAGATTGGCAGCTAGGTCTCTTGAAATGGCTAGATGTAACCATAAATTCTATGCTAATAGTTTCTTTTCTCACATTTCTCACTTGTGGAACTCTCTTCTGGCTTGTTGCATTCCATTCAACTTTGATTTTCAGAACTTTAAATGCGATATCAGTTGTTATCTTGTGTCTTAAATCCTGCTCTTTTATTGTCCTCTCTCCTTAATAATAGTTTTCTTTTTCTCATATTCTCTCACACTCTGTAACCCTTTACATCTTAGTGGCTTTATTGCATTGCTTAGGGTGAAATGATTAAAAAAAAAAAATTATTCTCCTTAAAATTTGGTCATTTGTTATAGGTTCTGTTAATGGGTTTCTCAATATTTGTTTTGTTCTTTCTTTCATTTTTTTTTTTTTTTTTTATAAATTTGTAATTGATGTAATGGAATAACCAGTCACCCCCCATAAATGATTACACTATAGGTAGTAAGTACCTATAAAGTCAACTGTCTACGAGAGACTGGAGGAAGAGTGAGAGCAAGAAGATGCAAGCATGTCCGACCTTTCAATTAGTGGCACTCACTACTAGATTGACCTGTCTGTATAACTGTACTGTATTTTATATTGTACTAGTTGTGTACAATAAACCTTTCTTTTAGTATCTACCTGGTGTTAAGTATTTATTCCCTTAGCACGGAATATAACAGTAATGAAATTTTTGAGTTGTCACTGACAGGAGAGGAAACATTATTTAGTTGTTCAGTACTCTTTGCTGGTTTCTAATGTTTGATGACTTAACACTTTACTCACTTTCTTGAAAACTATCTTTTACAGTAAAATTGCTGTATCGTAGTTTCTGGTGTTAAGACGCTACTCAAATAGTTCAATTTCCATATCTGCTTGATTTTTGACAATATTGGAAATCCTTCATCCCCTGATCTGAAATTTACTCTAATAAATGGAACAGGTATCACACTTGGATAACAGCCAGTTGGTCAAATAAACAGTTCTTTTTATTTTTTTTCTATGCATAGTTTTAACTTTTATATTTGTTTAATTTTGACATCCTCATTGACCAACAGACCATGACAGCTATTAGGGAGATGTCATTAAATATACTTTAATGTTTAAAAAAAAAATATTCTGTATTATTGTTTAGGTAATAAGCATTATAACATAACACAAATAGCTATATTGTGGAAAAAGGAATTTTCGACAATATACACATTTTTTTATGTATTTATGGTTTTTTAATTTTTATAAAAAGTGACATTCTTGTACATGTACATTATGGATAATATACATTAATTACTAATTTTTTAATTAATTACTATTTATGCTCAGTTGTTGAAATTAATAGCGATCTGCTGATGCAATAATAAAAATTTAAATTTCATCTCTCTGATAGATGTCGCAATCTGTAAACTTGAATAACCATGATAGATTGTGTACCTCAGTATATAAATATGTAATTGCTGGGATTTGTTACCCAAGTTTGTCTGTCTACTTGGTACTCAGGCACATTTGTCTCTTCAATGCACACAGCCAAACTGTGATTTATACTAAAACTATGCTGAATGGACCTTAGTTTCTGGAAGAGTGCACAATTTTGTATGTTCAGACAATTAAACTCACTTCTTTGGTTAAAATGCTTTGTGCTACCACAGTTGTCAATGGCTTCTGAACTGCTTTGTTGATCCAATTTCTCTCACAACACTTTGGTCAACTTATAATATTGTTTTCTGGCACTTCCCAATTGTAACACCTGTTGGAATGGTCTCACCTTGGAATTGTTAATTTCTTAACAAATTGGCCATGGTATGATTTGAACTGGTGTTTTGTGGTCAACATACTAATATTCTAACCATGTATAAGTTAAATATAATGTTTTATTTTCTATTTATTGCTATTAAAGAAAGGTTTGATCGCATAACTTACCTGATGTTGCATTATAAACTATGAGAATATTTTGAAAAAGATTTTCAGCCAAAATTTATCTGAAATTCCCACAATTAGTATGTTTTGAGTTGAAATGTAAAGAAATAAATTTTGCTTGAATTAAGAAAAATTTATATGAAAATTAAATTTTAGGCATGTAATGAAACTGAATACAGTGTTAGAATTTGATATACAATTGGATTTTCTAGAAGATTCCAGTGGAAACATAGAGTTCAGTTGACAAGGTCATTAACTTGAATTAACCTTTTTCTGAGATTGAGATGATTGCTTTCAAAATGAAGAATGTAAATTTTTTTTTTTTTTTTTTTTTTTTTTTCATCTGAAATTCTGAATCATCCCCTTGAGATCATCTAGTCACTTCCTTCAAATCTCACATTGTTAACAACATTTCATTTCTTGGTACCTGAATATTTTGATTGTAAAGTTTTAAATCTAGATCAGAATTTCATTCACACACTATGACAGAAAACTTGTAGTGTAATCTGAGTTGTTAGTAACTCTCCTTTGTCCCTGAAATCATGCTTGACCTCAGTCATCATCTTTGCTGGCTGTACAACTGATTTTTTTTTTTTTTTTTTTTTTTTTTTTTTAACCCTATCCAGCCCCACGAAATTTAACTTTCAGATAAGGTCAAAGGGAAACAAAACAATGATTTCGCTACACTAGCAAATAATGTGGAAATTGATATTTACTTAGTTTGGCTTAGTACTGCACAAGGCCACATGGTCAGGTGCAATCTTCCGTCTCGGCCTACCTGTTTAGAAAACGAATGTCAAAATACTGGATTCTTAAAGACTAATAACACCAGTAAGAACAGTAACTATTTTAGCATTGAAGCAAACCACATACTGTGAGAATTATTTTTCTAAATTTTCCTTTTATAAGCATCATGAGTACAATGGATTTTATGAATATTAAAAAGAAAAAAAACAAACTTAACATACTTTCTACTATTGAAAGTTTTAAAGTTAAGGGTGAAACATTATTTAAAACTCTTCAGTGAATGTGGCTTTTTTTTTTTTTTTTTTTTTTTTTTAAAAGGATATTATTCACATAGAAATACCATTTAAATAGTTGTCTGTCTGTTCATCTGTCTGGAGCCACCAACCCCATAGGCTCTAACATTTTTCTCTTTCCTCTTTCAACCTTATGGCAATGATAACATCCTGCATTGCTGGCATTGGTGACACTGGGAAAAATTTATAATTTACCAAAATGCGGGGAAACTTGTTTCTTTACATAAATTCCCCACAATTTTATAGGAAATATGATTAAATTGTCAACTATTTCTTGAAGCAAAATTGTACTTAATCAAATTTAAAAAGAAATATTGTTTTTGTTTTGTTTTTTTCTCCCCCCTTAGGATTAGATGTGTTTTTAAGTTTCTCCTAAAAACTTATTTTATTTCCTTCACTGAAAAAAAAAAAAAATTTAAGATTGGATGTGAGTAGTTGTCTTGACTTGGCATAGCTACTCTTGTACTATTTTCAAAGAAATGATTCATTGCTGGAACATAACTATTTTTTTCTTTCTCTCTCTGGAAGGACCTCTTGCACATAGTTTAAGGTGGTGGTGGTAGGGGGAGTTTATTCGATTAGCACCTTTTTTTTTATTTATTTTTTTTTATTAATTTCATTTGGATAATTTTTTTTTTTTTTTTTTAAATTTTATTTAGAGGCAGATTTATAAATTTAAAAAAAAAAAAAAAAGAACATTAGATGAAAATGTTTCAAGACTTGCATAAGCCATAGCATTATAAAATAAACTGTGAATTATAGATTAAGACTGTCTAAAATCCTTTATTAATACAGGATTAAGTATTGAAAGGCCTAATGTCAGGGCCAGAAGCCATTTTCAGCTTTTATATTATACGTCCATTTTTGAAGATTCTATTTGGAATTTTTCTTCAGTTTTTCACTCGGTTTGATGCACGTTTCTCATTTCAAATGCAAACTTTAAAAATCACTTCAAAAAAAATCTGATTGGTTCTGTTTGAAGTTTGTAATTCAATCACTTTCTCTTGAAAAATCTGACTCCAGTTTCAGATACAATTGGATTTGAATGCATGCATACTTCCATAATCCCACCAAATGTACTGCAACTGTGGCAGCAGTGGATGTGCCTGTAGCAAAATAACCTCTCAATCCATCCCATTTTAGGATGGTTTTGAATTTAATTGTTCTCTTTCTCTACTGGTTACCCTATCAAGACTAGAAAACACAGTCTGCTTTGCTATTTCCCCTCCTAGTTTAGGCAGGAATACATTTTCTCCCCTTCCCCAAGGATAATCGAATTAAGTGAATGTAAACAACCTTGCCCAGAATTTAAACTTTACTCGACAATTTCCTTTTCTTCACTGATTTGCTAACTGCACCTCCACATTTCATTTTTCATTTTTTTTTTTTTTTTTTTTTTAATTCTTGATTTGTTTTTCTTTTATCCCATTCTGTTGATCTTGATTCTCTCAGGTCATTTTTTTATAATTATTCTACAATTAGGGTTGTTAATGCTATTTTTATTGCAAATGTTCAAATAAGCCACATTCCTTAGTTCCATCAGTCCAGACCTTCACAGCTAGGGCACATCATGTACACAGGGTTGACTTATCCTCATTTCTCTCACATTCCATTAGTAAAGAGGAAGTTCCATTCATACAGCTTCTTCCCAAGAACAGTTACTTTGTGGAACTGATTCCTAAAAGGATGCTTCCCAGATCACTCTGATTTTAATCTCTTAATTTCTAAGGTCAACTATTATCTATCCTATATATCCTTATAATATGTACTTTGTACTTCCTCTGTTTATGCCCTTACAATAACCTCATTCAGTATTACCCTAACTTGAGTGGCTTTGTATTGTGTGAATATTAGTATTTAAAAAAAACCCAAAAAAACTGTCAAGTTATAATGAAGGACATCATCTACTAATGTAAGTTCAATTGCTATTTACCAGTCTTTTGCCAGGTGTGACACATGGATGATCAGATTCATGTGGGATGCCAAAACACATACATATGAGCCAAGGAGAAAAAAACTTGCACAGTCTTTTTGACCATTGTCATGAGTAGCTATAACCCATTAATGCCCACCATCCCAAAAATTGGGCTGTGACCATTGATAATTTAATTGGAACAATGTGTTTCCTGTTGAGGACAACTTGTCACAAAAATGGAATTTCATTCATCTTCTTTGATGTGTCAATTTTCTTGTTTTCTGTTAGATCTTTTCCATTCAAAATTATTTTGTAGAACTTTTCTCCAAAAATGTTTCTGTTTATCAATATTTTTATCATTTATGTACATAACATCAGTAAGTCCGTAACTTTATGATAAAAATGTATTTCATACAAAAATATTTATTTTTCAACATTAAATCCTTCTTTGTCAATACACTTAATTCAATGGTGAATATTAATCATATAAATTGAACATTATAAAGTGAAGATTTCAAATCCAGATTCACCTAATAACCATGTCATTAATCCATCTTTTGTATATTGGATAGATTTCAGAAGCAGAAGTCTGATTTTGAGTTTAATGCCTTTTTATTCTTATTTGAAAATAAAACTTGGCTGGATATTCTTAGTAAGCACCATAAAAGAAATAAGTTAGCTTTGGGTAATACATTGGTTGGTTTGTTTGTTTGTTTGTTTGTTTGTTTTTTTTTTGTTTTTTTTTGGTATCTGTCTGTGTGAGATAGACTGATAACTGACATCTATTAGACATGGCATGTGGAACTAGAACAGCTTACCCCAGTAAGTGAAATAAAGGGTTCAGTTCGACATTTGAACCACCTGAAGAAGGCCAGAGTGTACAACGGCTGAAACATAGTGATAAATATTGCAACAAAGATAAGGACAATAGTCTGAATAATGTAATTTTTTTTTTTTTTTTTTTTTTTTTTTTTTTTTAAATCATTTCACCCCAAGCAAAGCAATAAAACCAGTAGTGCACAAGGGGTTATTGAGTGTTAGAGAATAAGAAAAAATACTATTAAGAGAGAGTAAGAAAAAAAAAAAAGAAAAAAAAGAATTAAGAAGACGTAAGATAATGATTGACATTGCATTTAAATTTTTGAAGATCAAAGTTGCCTGTGAAACAAGAAGACAAGAGTTTCACAAGTGAAAAGTGTGATAGAAGAAACTATTAGCATAGAACTTACAGTTACTGTAATAATAATTCATTAATTAGAAAACAGTCAAATTCAATGGGTGATTATGAATATAAAAATGGTTTCTTGGCATTAGATTAAGAAAAAAATCAATTTTGTTTCCTTTTGTTAAAATTTAGTTTCTGGACTGGGTAATTGGAAAAGGTTCTTGTTTTGTTTTTGTCAGGTCTACAGCTTTACAAAAGAATAAATATTTATATTGCTTGTTGTTAAGTGTTGCATTGGCATCAAACATTTTACAAGTATTATAGATTGTTATCTTAGTTTGAAAATGGTTTCCTTCTTTAAAATATGTTTAGAGTAGTTATTATAATCAGTTGTGTACTTTGAAACTTGAAACCTGTCTCCTCTCGTTCTAAGTCATTTGGACCATTTTTGACAGATTAAAAGTATTACTGACAACATTTCTTAGTTTTTATTTGTGAGTGTTTCATAGAAAACTTTATTCTTTGTTTTTGTTAGTATGAAAATATCTTTTGAATTTGTGGAATCTTTATTTGGTACCTGTTTAGTACAAAAACAGTTCTTGTTTATCCATTGTGGTATTTAATGAAGCATTAAGAATATCCTAAAGTGATTTTAGGCGCTTAGTATATTAGTCTTAGTAATTTTGGAGAACCAATATTTGTATTGATAGCTATAACAAAAATAATAATAATTATTATGATTCTTTTCTATGTGCTGTGTCCCTTCAGGATGCTGACATCATGTCTTGCCACAATTTCCTTTGTACCTCTTAATAACTTTTGTCTTTTTATTCTCTTTCTTAAACCTTGCTCTGCCATCCATTCACTCAATCTTGCCAGGTAAGTTAGATGTTGCATTCCTCTGTCTCTCTTACCTTTAATCTGTTCTGTGAGTATTAAATTTTCCAATCCTTCTTTCCTCCTTATGTTCCAAAAATTTCAAATGTCTTTTTCTGATAAATATAATTGTTCTTTTTGTTGCCATTGTTTATAGAATTGTCATTGTTCACATGTTTGGTCTATAGTGTTCTCAGCATCAATCTGTAGAACAACATTTCTGTTGCTTCAAGTCTCTTCTTCATCTGTGAAGAGATTGTCCAGCATTCCCTACCATATAGGAAGATTGATATTACATAGCAGTTCATTCATACTCATTTCTTTGTTTCTAATATTTTTCTGTTAATACTTTTTTCAACTTTTGAAAAACATCTTTTGCTATCCCAATGTACCTTACTCTGGCAAAATATTATCAATTTTACTCCAACGAAATGAGTCAGAACTGAAAACAAAATGGAGAAAACAAGAACTTTCCTCTATGATCTATAAAGACTATAATACAGCGATACATATCATCTAATGACTATCATAAACATAGAAGATTAACTACTGTGTTAAAAAAAAAAAAAAAAAAAAAAAAAAACTCTTAACCTAATAGTTATGGTGAAGGCAACAGGAAACCATCATTTGACTATTTTTTCCAAGGAGTGCTGGCAATTGTGATAATAAAGAAAAGGAATCTGTAGAGAGCCATACTTGCCTACATCTTAAAGGGAAGTAACATGAAAAAAGAAACTTTATAGTTACAAATAATACTGTGTGGGGGCACGGTGGAATAATGGATAGTGGCTCAGATTGAGAGATCATAGAGCTGAGTTTGAATTCACGTTTGATTCATTACATTTACTTACATTCTAAATAGCCTTGGGAAAGGTATGAATCCTCTTCTCCCTGCCAGCTATAGGTAAATAGCAGGACAGACTGGGTTCTATAGTCTTAGGTGGCAACCAGTCTAAGAGAAGGAAAAACTCTGAATTCAAAACTGGCCTGGAGAGGGCTGGGTTCTCAGGCTATCTTAAGAAACACCTCTTTTACTGCAGCTGCAGTACACATGGTGCCCCTACAATACTATGGGTCATGGGATAAAAAAAATTACTGGCTCCCAAAGCTATCAAATAAGAGCAATGTGATATGAATTCTCTTGCCTACTAGATGATTTCTCCATCCCTATGCCTTTTCTATAAATATTTTCACCGAAATTCTGATGAACTTTCCTCTATGATACCTTGACTTTAGGAATTTAAGTGCAGTATTAGATTGGTGTCAAGTCTCATCATTCTTACAGTTGAAATGGTAAGATGCAATCATAAGTTGTATGCTAATAGTTTCCTCTCTGACACTTCTTGCTTGTGGAACTCTCTTCTGGCTTCTTGCTTCCAAGTCACCTTTGAGCTTTAAAAATTTAAATGTGATGTCAATCATTATCTTCTGTCTTAATTCTTGTTCTTTTATTGTTTTTTCTCCTTAATAGTATTTTTTTTTTCTCACATTCTCTAATACTCAGTAATCTTTTGCCAAACTTACATGTCTGTGGTGGGTTGGTGATGGTGTCTGTCACTTGCTATATATAGATAAAGGAAAGAAAGTAAAACTGTAAAATATAAAGTGGATGTGTAGAGAGAAAGGAAAGGCACACATGAAAATTTTATATATACATATGAGTGGGTGCAGTTATTGGAAGAGGAAACTTTTGTTTTGTGTGTGTAACTAACAGAAAAAACTGCAATACCGTGAAGGAAGATGATTTATTTTATTTTTTTTGACTGGGTACAGTGGAATATTCTGATAGTTTGAAATTGTAAGCTTAATTTACATTTTGAAGGTAGATAATTTGATTGAATCTAACAATTTCAAGAAATCCTGACCTGCTTGCTCACATGAGATATCTTTCTTTTACAAACTCATATGGTCTTTGTTACAGTTCTATATTTGGCAAGTGTATTTGAGTTCATCTATAGGTGACAAGAGATGGGTTTTTAAATGTTCATTGCCTGTTGAGCTTAGATGAAAAAATGATTTTATTGCACTTCTTTTTTTTTCTTTTTTTTTTTTTTTTTAATTAATAAATTACAAAAATAGGTGGGTTACACTCAGTCCTATTCAATCCAATAAGAGTAAAAAAAAAAAAAAGAAAAAAAAAAAGAAAGACTAAATTGGATGTGTTCATTTATATACTTGTCATATTAATTTTTTCTTGTTTCCAAATTGTATTGTTGGTACCACTTGCATGTTGAAAATAGTTGCATATATTTTTCAAATCTATAAATCAACCATTTGCCCTTGCATGGAGTATTGCTGCCATATATGGTCTGAAGCCCCTTCTGTTTGTCTCAAGGTCCTTGATAAAATCCAAAGATGGATATGCAATGTAATTGGCCCTAATCTGGCATCTCATCTGCAGTTGCTCTCTCACAGATGTGCTGTCGCCTCCCTTTGTCTTTTTTACAAATACTTTCACGGTAACTGCTCCAATGAGCTGCTTTCGCTGGTTCCCAGACTCCATGAATTTAAGTGTTCAACTAGGCTGGCATCTCGCTCTCACCCTTTCATAGTCGAAACTGTTAAATGTATCCGTCTCTTCCACTCCAATAGCTTCATGTCTCACGCTTCTCGCCTGTGGAACTTCCTCCCCTTTTCCTGTTTCCCTGATAGCTATAATCTCCAACTATTCAAATGTGACATCAATAGACATCTCTAGATGCCTTGATCTATCCCCTATCATCCTCTTCATCCTTTCCTCTATCACTTCTCTTTGCTCTCACTCCAACTCTCTGTAACCCTTTGCGTGCTAGTGGCTTCCCACCTTGCTTGGGGTGAAATGCTTAAATATATATATATATATATATATATATATATATATATATATATATATATAACTATTATATCTGGATAGGTTTTATTTCAACTTGATCAACTGTTATGTTGTCAGATAGAAATATAGAATCCTTTCTCTTTTTGCTGGTTAACATTGTTGGTGAAAGTGAGTTTACATGGGCGAACAAAATTTGATCATGAATTCAGTTTTCTTATCTTTGCTTATTTTGGTGAGCACTTAATGTGCTAACTTTGGGTTGAGAAATATAAATTTATTTGAAGAATAATAAATTCCTTATCTTTGGCTTCTACCTTTTCCAGTATGTCTAAAGATAGTCTTGCTGAATTTATTCTCATAATAAAAAAAATTACAAGAAATCACTCTTGAGAATTGTTTGAAACTCAACTGAAGGTCATTTACTTTCTTAAAGAATGTAGCCATTGTTTTTAGTAATGTTCAGTTGTTTTTTTAATCAAATATTTAGTTCATGTATTTCTATATAAATAAAAAAAACCCCAAAAAAAACAAATAAATGTCAAATCTTTTCCAGGCTAAAAATGTAACGAGCATGCGTGGAAGTGTCCTCGAACTGCGTGTGTGTGTTGTCGCCGGGCACACCTTGGAGTACCATAATGGACTCGACTGAGGACAAGAAGAAAACACGCAAGTCGTTTGGTGTCTTTTCTTTGGCGACAAAGGCCATTGCGGTCATTCATTCGTTGGCAGCAGTCTTGGGTGCCGTTTTGCTAGTTTGCTGTCGTAAAGTGTTTGTTCGGAAGAAGGCGTTCGTTTCAGGTTCGCAAGTAGGCGTTCGTTTTTGTGTCGCAAGAAGTTGTTGTTTTTTTTTCTCCCCGTTTTCTCGCACAAAAAAGAAAAAAAAAATTAAGAAATTTTAAATTTTGTTCACTAGGGAGATTCATTTTATTTATTTAATTTGTTTGACATTTTCATTGTTTATTTTATCAACATCTTTATTAATTAGATGGAAAAAATGAAGTTAAAATTAATGTTAAAGAAAAAAAGTAAGTGCTGACATTTATATAAGATCTGGAATACTTTATTTTCTGTATGTTTGACTGGATGGCATGAAATGACCCATCAGGGTTGACAGGCCTTTAAAAAAAACCTAACTACACACACACACACACACAGTGACTGAATACTGTATTTTCCATCATAAAACATGTACTTGAGTATGACGTACACCTATAATTTTGCCAGAAATGATAATGAAAAACCTGATAATATTCAGATGATGATTAATCCAATCCATTCTAAGATTTTTTTTTTTTATATAATATTTAAACATCTAAATTTAATCATTTATAATCATAGATTTAAATTTTTTACATGAAGAAATAGTGATGTTGCACAATAGTTTTTTTTTTCTTTTTGGAGGATTTAAAATTCATGTGAAAAAATTCAGGTGTCATACTTGAAGTCAGCTTATGCAGAAGTATATACAGTATGTCAAACCAATGACATTAAAGGTATTTATCAATGTACTAATTCGTACAAAATGTGACAAAAGGTTGAGCATAGTGAGATTTTGGTCAACTGTTTAAAAATTGCTCAATGGCCCTATACACTTTCCTGTTTGGGGTTGCCTTAGGCCCTGGGTAATAACCCCCAGAACCTCTTGAAGAAGATGTACAAACTGGGTAGATGTGCCTCTGGGGCTGAAAAAAAAAAAGAAGTACAGAGGGAAATATCAAGTCACCTATATAAGCTTGTGTACATGGATTATAGAATAAAGATTAGGAGGGATAATAAGAGGGGGGAAAAAGTTACTTAACTTTACAAAAGATAGGAAATTGTAGAGAGCCAATGTACTGAAGGGACATGCCACATAAAAAAAAAAAAAGTAAAAATAGAACTTTCATTTGAATATCTGATAAAAGGAAATTTTTGAAGGAGATTTTTAGGGGAGAGGGAAGTGCACCTTATATAGTTCTTTGTATGGTAAGTACCTACTTTCTTATTTGGTATGTATTTACTTAGTTTAATCTGATATAAGGACACAGTAGTGAGAGACCTTGTGAGTGTTCAACTATATCAATATTGGTTTGTCAGACTAGCTTGTTAACCATCTCTTTATTGTAGGTGTCCTTTTTTTAAATATACTAGTCTGAAGCCTGACATGTAGCTGTTAGCTGAATACTGATATGAAATTTTCACTGTGATAGAGAATTATTGGTTAAAGTGACAAAGGTCATATTGAAAAATATGAAAAATTTCCATCTTATTGATATACCTGCATTATAGACAAGGCCAGTGCAAGTGTCTTGTGAGGTACCCCCAAGTCTATGATATCAGGCCTCTACTCTGCTGTATTTCAATTGTTATAAGGTAATCTTCATATAAAATACAAATTTTATTATAACCTAATTATGTGCAATAATAGATCATATACAACATAGATGAACAATTCAACTAAAAAAATTGAAAATAAATACAATGTATCTAAATACAAAGTATACATATGTTATAATAGATCATTCCATCTTAAATAAATCAATACTTTACAGCAATTTTTAATATCAACTTGAGATGTTTTTTTTCTTGTTAAAATAAAATTGAATAATTTCACTTATTCAACATTATGGATAAAAAATAGTGAATTTTATATAGTGTTTTTTTAAACTTTGCATAAGCAAAACAAATTCAGATTTGGACTAAAAAAGACACCAGGATGTTATCAAAATTCATAAGAATTTTTCATTCTTTAATTGTCAGTTGTGCATAGTTTAATTTGTAACTTATATAAATGTAGGTAGAAAAAAAAACTGCTGTTGAACCTGGTTGGTAGTACATATATGGGTTGATTAATAAGTCCATAATTCAACACAGTTATTAGCTGAATTTTGATCTTAAATTTTCACTGTATAATGATTTCTTTGTGATAAAATAAAGAATCATAAAGTGGATAATGAAGGAGATTATGTTGATAAATATTTGTTGTGCAAAATGCTGTTTTCATCATTGGTTACAAAATTAATGATGTACCTACATATAATGTTTGTGCACTAGTGGGTTCAGGTCTGGGTTGGAAGGGCAGAATTTGCTGGTCAGAAATCAGTAAACTTTGCAGAACTTCTGCATCCTCTTGGTTGTGTTGTTGTGAGCACTGTCCTGGGTTCACATATAGTTGGTCTTTGGGTAGTTGGCCCTGATGGCAAAGTATGATACTTTAGGACCTTGCAGTAGGCATTAATACACACTTTTTTTTTTTTTATCAAGTTCGTAGAAGAATAGGTGACCTGAGTTGAATGTCTGGTTCTGAAGATGATTCCATAAGGCAATGTTATGTCAGCAATTTAGAATTGCTCATTTTAAAGATTTTTCTTGAGAGATTATTATAAAAGTGGACAATAATTCTTGAAATAACTGAGCATTTACTTGCACTTTTCCAACTTCAAAACTTTCATGGACTCTAATGCATAATTTGACATCTTTGTGTATGTTCTAAGATTCAAGGCATTATGCATGAACATTTTGATGGTCCTGGAATTCTCTTTTAGCTCAGCTGTTATCTTATGCTTGTGTGTTGTTGAGTTCTTTACCATTTTGGTGTTGAAAGCATTAATGAAATCTAATTTTGTTTCTTGTTGAATCTGTTTCTGCCAAGTTTCCTTTGGATACTGTTGTTCATGTCAATGGTGTTCTTGACATAGTAGGCATCAACTATATTAGGGATACTTTATGGATCAGTTTGTAGACTAAGTCAGTCTGACATACTAGCATATTTCCTTCTGTGAATCCATTTTCTATGATATTCCTAAAAAATAGGTGTCTTAATAGTTGACACTACAATCCTTATACTGCATTTAGTTTCAGCAGAGAAGAAAATAGTGACCTACCTTGTCTGCCAAAATGCTCCCATGTTTGTCGCTTGATGTTTTTGTGGAAAAAATACAAAACAAAAAACCTCTCCACTGGATGAAGTTGGTATTGTATGTCAGTGAACATGCAAATCTGTTTAATTTCTGGCTAATTGGAAACATTGAGTCAGTTGAATAGACTGCTTTAAAAACTGCTTATTTTTCTGCCATAGTTAAGTAGTAATCTTGATTGTATAGCTTCAGATAAAGTGTTGGAAATTCATTACAAGCCTGTCTTTGGATAATTCACTGTAATACATTGTGGGATATTATACACAGCTTCTGGAATTCTTTTTGAATTATGTTCCGTTATAGTAATTTAAAATAAATTAATACTTTTGCATGTGTGGATTATGTGACGGATATTGATATAGAAAGTGGAACTTTTAAGTTCAAATTTCAGGCTTGTCTGTTACATTCACTTTTGCAAAAATACCTTAGAAAAGGTATGAATCCCTAAGGAATCCTCACCTTATTCTCAGCTATGGGTTAAATAGCATGGTGGAATGAGATCTCTAGCCTTGGGTGTTGACCAGTCTTAAGAGGAGAAATTCCAAACTGTGGAATAGACAGTGGGATACCATTCCACTATCTTTCCCAGGAATACATAACAATTCACAAATAATAGAGACAAATGAATCTATGAAGAACCACAATTGCTTATATCCTGAAGAGACCTGGTATCATATAGTGTAGAAAAAAAAGCTAAGCTTAGAATGTGTGTAGTGTGGGTGTCAGAAACCGGTGAGAAGACCAAACTGAGGTCTTTTTATGTGTCTCATATAAATGAGTATATATAAACTGAAACTATCAGGTAAGAGGCTTGTGGAGTAACAAGCTGATTTGCAAAAAGTATTTGATGGTTGATTTCAAATGGTTTGTGTCATTGATCAGGAGTTTGGAATATGATGATTTTGTTCATGTTAGTTGGTGATTTGAATTGTCTGATCATTTTGACACAACTATACAGCTCTTATTAATATGTTAAAAAATTAACACTTAGCTACTGTACAAATATTATATACCATTTGTTTGTGCCTTGAATACTATTGTCATATGTGGTCAGGTGCTCCTACTTTATATCGCAAGATTCTTGATAAAATCCAAAGAAGGCTCTGCAATGTTATTGGTCCTGACCTGGCATCTTGACTTCTGTCACTTTCCCACCAACACGACATGTCTTCCCCATGTCTTTTCTACAAATATTTTCATGACAATTGTTCTGATGAACTTTTTTTCCTTAATGTCTCAACTCTTCTCACTGTTTTACTATTGAACTAACTAGTTGCAACTGTCTCTTCTATCCTAATAGCTTTTCTCATACCTCCCACTTGTGGAACTCCTTCCTGATTTCTTCCTTTAAAAATTTAAATGCCACATTAATTGCCATCTTCTGTCTTTTTGAATCCTGCTCCTTTATTGTCCTTTCTCTTGACTAAAGTTTTTCTCTTTCACTCTCTGTAACCCCCTGTGTGTTAGTGGTATTATTGCCTTGGTTGGGCTGAAATGATAAAAAAAAATTTATATATATATATATATTCAGCTTAGTATTTGTAATATAACTTTGCAGTTTTACTCTGAACATAATTCATCTTCTAATTGTGTATCTGTATAAATAAGGAAATATACATTTTTTTATCACTTTTTTTAAATATTTAAAAAAAAATAAAAACCAATAGTTGTGTGAATATGTATTTTTAATACTTTAAAAATTAAAAAAAAAATTAGTAAATGTTTATGCAACTATATCTCAGGTAGGATTTATTAAATATATGAAATTCTTCATTCATTTGAATGCATTGGTTTTCAGAATCCTTTGTCATATTTCTCTCCTTGTAAATCAGTTTTCTTAATTCTTCCTTCAGTTTAAATTCTCATGTAGTCAGCTTTTTACTATTATATTTTTATCATAAAAATGAATGGAAAAATATATGGAACCAAATTGTTTTATTAACTGCACTCAAATGAAATCCTTATTTCAGAGAATCATAAAAGTTCAAAACATATTTTTGTATTGTATGAATAATTTCTTTTTCCAAATGAATATTGTATTAACAATCTTTTGAGAATAACAATTTTTCCAGATACATATCCTACTATTTAACCCATAGCTAGGAGGTTGGTTCATACCTTTCCCAGGGGTATTTGCATGTAAGTGAATATAATGAACTCAATTTGAACTTTGCTCTGATTTTTTTCATACTGAGCTGCTATCCATTACACCAGATGCACATCCCGTGCCTTGGGAGTAAAAAGGGTATATTTTAGAGCCCTCACTCTCATATGAATTTGAGTTTTGTGAAAATATGTCAAAGGCCATTTCTATGGCTATGACTGAATATTAACATTTCAAAATGGAATTTGATGATTCATCCATTGAAATTTGCAATTTTATTTTAAAATTTGAACACATTTTAGCACTCATCTGGATGTTTTGTATTGTAATATCACCAGGAATTAAGTCAAACGCTTTGAGAATACATGTATGAATATATAATGGCAATTTCAACATAGAAATAATTGCAGTTTTTTTCTTGGGTATCAAAATAATGAATCTTTTATAATATTTTATATTTATTGATCCTTACTCTCTTCTTTGAGCATTCACCAGCAGTACTTATCAACAGTTCTGACAAATTAAATATATTGAGAAAAATCATCAAAGAATTTTAGCAGTTTTTTTTTTATAAGGAAATCCACAAATTATCTGAAAGTCATTGAAAGCCAAGAAAAGTTCTTTGGTGATTAAATAATAAGCATCTTTGTCCAACACTGCAATCTGCTACAAAACCAAAAGATTGACCTGAAAAGTAGTCACTTTTTTAAATAACTTTGTCACATCTAGACTTTCACATCAATATCAGATATGGCATTCAACTCCTTCAGAAATGTACACTATTTACATTATTCAGAAATATAGACAGATCCTTCAGAAATGTCCAAAGTGTTTTATCAGATGAATGATTAAAATAATTTCAAATGAATTAATCCTATGAATCTTAAAGTAAAGACCATCTTTCTGCAGAGACTGTAGACTGGGGCTACAAAATCACAAAAGAGCTATAGCAAAAACCACATTCCTTAAACACTTCCAACAGCAGCAAAAACAACAAATGAATAGGTAGTACATGTAACTAGTAGAGATAATAATGATATAATTAAGCTGCTAACTTCCTACGCTATCAAAAACACAGAGCTTGGAAGGAAACTTGAATTAATATTAGAAACACCAATAACTGGATTTAAGAGGTCTAATTTCCTGAAAAACCATTAAAAAAAAAAAAAAAAAAAAAAAAAAAAAATTAGACAAAAGTAATGCAAATTGTTTAGAATCTTTCCTGTATGGAAACAACTAATTTCATTATTACCATTTTCTCAAAATAGTTCATTTATACACAAAAATAAATATGCTAGAAACTTTCATATCAATTTATATGCAAATGTTTCTAGTGAAATATCAGTTTGCAGCTGTGTATTCAGTTTTTAGTTTTCCAAAAAGAGCACTGCAAACTTTTATATACACCTTAAATGCAATCTGCAAATGGTATGAATTTGTTTCCCCTGTGGAAATTGATTGCTGGGTTAATAATTTATTCTTTCTCACTTGACTGGTATTTTAACAAATTAACTGGTTGGTTCATTTTTCTGCTTAAGATTCAAGATAGTAGCCAAATGATTCTGTTTTGAAATCATTTTGAGTATAATCAAATCACCCTCATCCGTCAGGGGAACTACTTTGGCAAGTGCTGCTTACGATAACCAACATGGAAATCTAGCCACACCCACTCATTGGATTGGTGGAGTCTCTTAACCAACACCAGAATCTACACCAATGAAAATGTTTACATTAATATGCTTCATTGTTATTTCCTCAGCACTCTGCTAGTTTTGCCATTAAACAAATGCAAATTTGAATTGTGATTATCTATAGGTATTTTTTAAAGTTTACCTGAAAAGTAAGAATAAAACGAAACATTTTTGCCTTTTTATTTTTTTATTTATTTTTTTAAGTCATTCATGCAAATACACATTTATTTGGTCTTTCCTTTCTATCTCTTCTGGATAGCAGCTTACAGCACCCACATACACTGGTCTGCCTCAAAAATCAATTCTCTGGCATATGTGCATATACATGTTGAAGTACTTACTACTACTACTACTTCTGCTACTGCTGCAGCTACCACCATCATTTGTGGTAGGTAGCTGTCTATTTTGTTCTTGTTTTCTTTTAGTTTTCTTTTAATGTGCACATGGTTGTGATCATTGCATATGTCACTGTCATGTAAATGAGTTTTAAGGCCTGTTTATCCTAGTCTTGAGATATTTCTGCTCAATGACTCAGGTTGGGTAGCAGCTGCATCAGTGACCCTAACAGCAGCAGCAGGTTGTTTCCACAAGTGCACTGGCTACAACAATGATGACAGCAGCAATGACAGAAGCGTCAGCAATAGTAGTTGCTTGCTTGCTTACTTGCTTCAGCAAAGTGGTTGCGATATAAACAGCCGTGGTGTTCTTCACGGATGACACCTTGCTTTTTTAATGGCACCTCTTTTCCTGTAAGAGTCGACAAAAGGGATATTTTTGTCTTGTGTAATTTTATGTCAAATTGAAATGACCCATACAAATGATGATGAGCCAAAATGTTTATTTTGGGAATTGAGTTAGGTATTGAATATTGTTGTGGTGGTTTATTTTTTCTTTTATTTTTTCTTATTTTTCTCTTAGAAACAATTAATTTTGCCCAGAAATAAATTGAAAATTATAAAATATTTTTTTATTAAAAAGCATCAGATGAGAATATAAATTTATCATTTTTCAGTGTTACTTTTTAAGGATTATTTTGGTATAATTGCATCACTTAGTAAGATTTTCTTGCATATTTGTATTCAATGGTTTACTCCTGATATTACTTAGTTGCCTAGAATTTCCTGGAGCACTGTGAGTACCTCTGCACTTATGACTTGGTAATGCCTCACTTGCTAGGGAGTTGCAAAAATTAGCATTGCTTTGTGACGGAAGTCAACCTCACAGAAGTTTATGTGTTTGTAATATATACCCAGTTATTGTCATTTATTCATATCTATATTGTTATGACTTCTGTTAAAAAAAAAAGAAATGATGACTCCCAAAATATACAAATGCATGAACTCTTGCATGAAGTCTGTGAAAAATTTAAAACTGTTCCAGCTGCAAGCAGTTTACATTTTAATGTCAAGGATGCCAGCACCATTTTCTTTGTGACATATTTTTTTTATTTTTTTTTTTTCCTTCTTTTTTTCTTTTACTTTTTTAATTCTTTGCTGACCAATAAATGATATGTGATCATTTGGAGTTATTGATTTTTGACTATTATGACTGCGAACATGTTACATTTGGTTGGCACTGTAGTCATCAGTCATCACATTATTGTTTCAAATGCTATAGGGAGAAAGATAAACACAGAAAGCTAAGTAAGTTTCTTTTTTTTTTTTTTTTTTTCTCTTCCTTTCTTGCTTTGTCTTTCTCCTATGATTGTCTAAGAGATTAACACCTCCTACCATTCCTTTTATGGAACTTGTCTTCGTAGACATTCCGGTTTGTTGCCATTCTTCACTTCCTTTTGCAATTTTTGTAATGATCTGTGTGTTTGATTATCACTTTACATGGGATTACATCTTGGTAGCGAATATTTGGAGACTTTTTGAACAGAACATAGTTTTAGCAGCTAGTCCTGTTTCCTGTGCAAATCAAAATGAAGTATTGATAAATTAACAGATAGGGGTTAAGAAACCTCACCAACATAGCGTTGAAGCTAAAAACTGTGCATGTTATGATCCTGTGCTCTAACCACCAAACCATGTCTTGATATTAGCTATTGCTTCTATTTCTTGAAGGAAATCACTTAGCGAAAATATGCTTATTTTTGAGTTGATAGTTGAACGCTACTACAACTGCTAATTAATTGAAAATATGACCAAGCATTGGATACTTGGAAAAATCTGACTTAAATACAACTAGTTTTGACCATTAAATGAAATTTTAGAATATTTTCATATAATTTTAGCTATTTAGTATATAAAGCAACCTGTTCAGTTTCCTGAATGAAAAAAAGACCTTTATTTTTGTCATATTTGTTGAATTAGAACAGAATATTTAATTTCTCAAATGTTAATTTGTATATTATTGAACTGCTTAGTGATTGAGGTGGTTGTTTATTTTTTACCAGCTCTAGTGGTCATTGTTTAAAGCTATTCAGAAACATGAATTTTGAATGCTTTTTTTTTTTTTTTTTTTTTTTTTTTTTTTTTTTAAAAGGCAGGAAAGCTTTCTCAACTTGAAAGGTTAACATAACACTATATTTTTATCTGCATTTTCCGTATTAATTTTTCCTTGGGTTGCACTGTTTCTTAAATATCAGTTTTTGTTATAAACTAACATTTTTGCCTGTTATATATAATTGTTTTTGCTCTTATATTTATTTTTTTAAACCATTTCTCTTCTGACAATAATGATTTCCACACTTCTAATGTCCTTTTCTTTAATAGCTGTAAATTGTGAATTACCATGATACTGTTCTTAGGAAAGGTAGTGGTTTCCCATTGCTTTCTCTATAGTTTTGAATTCGGAATTCTTAAGACTGGTTGTTCTATCAAAGCAACGGAACCCAGTTTGCCCTCACAATTTTTACCCCATAGCTTCAGAGAGGAGAGATGGCTTCATGATTTTCCTCTGGATATTAATGCAACATGAATATGACAGACTTGATTAGAATTTGAATTCTGCCTACTGATTCCATTTCCTACACTGATAACTGTTATGCCACCTGCAGATCCTTATATTAATATGCGTATTCTTAAAATAAAAAGCAAGGACCATATCTGGATAATGTGTTTAACATGTTGAAATGTTATCGGGATCACTTTTCTATTTAGGCTGACTCAGTTGGACCAGTTTGACAAATTGTTTTTGTTTATCTACTGTTGTCATGAAAGGAAACTGAAATTGCTTAGACTATTTGGGGTACAGACTTTGAAAGCTAAAGAAACTCTTTAAGTCATAGTTAAGTTTAGTCTGACACATGACTAGAGTAGTGGAGTACCCATATCAAGATTGACTTCCTATACTAATAATGATTTAGTAACCTATTGACTGTCAGCGTAAATTTTTCACTCCTCTCTCTCTTTCCATCTCTCTCTCTCTCTCTTTCCATCTCTCTCTCTCTTTCCATCTCTCTCTCTCTTTCCATCTCTCTCTCTCTTTCCATCTCTCTCTCTCTTTCCATCTCTCTCTCTCTTTCCATCTCTCTCTCTCTTTCCATCTCTCTCTCTATCTCTCTCTATCTCTATCTCTCTCTCTCCAGTCTTTATCTCTCTCTCTCCAGTCTTTATCTCTCTCTCTCTCCAGTCTTTATCTCTCTCTCTCTCCAGTCTTTATCTCTCTCTCTCTAGTCTTTATCTCTCTCTCTCTAGTCTTTATCTCTCTCTCTCTAGTCTTTATCTCTCTCTCTCTAGTCTTTATCTCTCTCTTTATCTCAATACAGGAGGCAATGAGAATGTGACACTTGTTTTATTTGCAGAAGAGATCAAATTTGGGAGCTTTTTATTTATTTTATTTTCTGCTTGTAGTGCATGGCAGCAGAAGTCATTTTCCATTTTGCTAATATTGTCCATCTTATTTTATTTCCTAATGTTTTCACTTTTATTGTTTACTGAACCTCATTTTACGGAGATATGTGTTCCCTCAATTCTATATAAATATTTGTGAAACAATTTACTCAGATCAAATGAGGAACATGTAAGTGCCAATATAAATGGTTTAAAACAAAACATCTGTCAAATGAGCCATGTATCTTAAAGTGATTTAAATTAAAGAAATTTGACAGCCTTTCAGAGTTTTGTTTTTATATAATGTGAAGAATTTGTCTGTTTGATAGACGGCAAATCATTTTATTTACAATCCTTAAATTTGTCATGTAGACGTATTGTACACAGTGGTGGTGTTAGATGGGTTAACATAAAAAAGAATTGTTTTTATGGAGAAAGATGTTTACCTTCTTTCTGTTGTATGGTTTTATCTTTAATAGTAACAATTACTATTTGCCAAAAAACTGTATATTAGAATTATTTGAAAATAAATAAAAATAAATACAGGGAGCTCCTCTATAGGAAGTTGAAATCCAGCTATATTTAAGGTTATTTTTAGTTGTATTACTAATAATAGCTAATGAAAAGTGGAAAGATGTCTAGTGTTAAATGGTTTTTGAATAGATGTGCTTAGAATTTATAAAAATAATTTTTTTGTAATAAACTGTGAAAATATTCGATGGAAGATGAAAAGAAATTAAAGCAAAAAAATATTTTCTATAAAATAACATTTCAATGAAATAATGTTTAATTTCTGAGGAGTTAACATTATTTCATTTGTTCTCATCTTCATTATAACAAGGTGAGATAGCCCTAGACATATACAACAGGATGAGGAGAACTCTCTCTCTCTTTCTTCATAGATTAAATGAAGGATTCAGTTTGAAATTCCCAGAACAAGGTTACTCAGATTGAGAGACTCTTAAAGGAGGCCAGAATGTACAACAAACAAAACAGTATAATAACAACAACAAAGACGATTGGATTGATTTGTTTTTGACAACTTATCAACCCTTTGTGTATTATTTAAAGCTAAAACATATTTTCGGAGTGTAAATTTTTTTTTTTTTTTTTGTGGTGAGTGAATATTGCATTAACAAATTTTTTTTTTAAAGAATAACAATGATTTTTCCAGATATTCCCTACTATTTAACCCATAGGTGAGGGAAGAGATATATTCATACCCTTTCCCAACGGTATATGTATGCAAGTCAATGTAAAGAACCCAACAGTTGCTATCAATTACATCAACAGCACATCCCAATGAAAATTAATCTGAATGTACAGCTACTTTGTAAAAATTCCTGTGGAGATGCAAAATAATTCTTAGCGCAACCCACTTTCCAAAATCAAACATCTGGGATTTTTTTTTTTTTAAGGTTTTCTTGGTTAGGGTGAACACTTTCCTGCAACTCCTTGTATGCAAAAATATGTAACAAAGTTTGTGTTTACTATTTACATTATTCAGGCTATTGTTCTTATCTTTGTCACCATATTTATTACATTTCGGCTGTTGTATGCTCCGGCCTTCTTCAGGTGGTTGGAATGTCAAACTGAACCTTTTATTTCACTCACTGGGGTAGACTGTTCCAGTTCCACGTGCCATGTTTAATGGATGTCAGTTATCAGTTATCTCCTGTTAATTCCCCTCTCTAAGTTCTCCATGGAGCATACAATGGCAGAAACGTAATAAATATGGTAAATACTTTTTTACTTTGTGGGTACCACTAATTTATGTAGTGATGAGTAATTTATCTTTTCATTATCTGTCACTCCAAAAATATCAAATGATTATTACGGTGAGTATCAATGTACACTTCCCACATTCTAATTAAGTTACAAATTGTCCTGGAAATTTCTTTTTTTTTTTTTTTTTTTTTTTTATTAAAGTTAGAATATTTTTTCAAACAAAACTCTTGCTATGATGTATTGTTTCTACTGTTTTATGTTAATAAAGTCATAAAGAATGATCAAATCCTAGGATAGATAACCTTTTGGGGGATTTTGTTCTTTTGTTAAAACAAGGTTACAAAATTTATTTGAAAGTGAATCTAAAATACCAAAATAACATGCCAATTTGAGACCAAGGCAAAAAAGGAAACTTGTAATAGTGATCAGTCAGTTTGGTTATACTATCAAATATAATTAGTCAAATAAGCTCCAAAAATGTCATAAGTTTTTGCTTGTGACTATCACCATTAGAAAAACTACTACAAAATTTGTTAATTTTTTAAGTTAAATTTCACTTTATAGATTTTCATTTTTTTTTTTTTTTTTTTTTTTCATAAATGTTTTGGCCTGTTTTCATTTGTTTTTGTCAGAAAAATATGGTAGCTGGATGTGTGTCTACTTTTCGTAAGAAGAAAATATAATTTATAGAGGAATGAAACTCTTCACTCCTATTCTTGGGATATATCCTAAAAATTCATCCCATTTTGTCAGCAAGCTTGTATGTGGTAAACAATGTGTGGGTTTATTCATTAAACATTAGGGGTTAATGTTACAGAACAATGATGAAAAGAATGGTATATCTTATCCCAACATTTGTAATAAGGTTTGTAGAATGGTTTTGTTTATTGGACATTATAAATAGGCTGGACAGCATAGCCAGAGAAGTGGCATTACTGTTGTGGGTATTTGTGAAATGTGCATGTTATAGTGATTTTTTTTCAAGCTTAGTTTAGATGTGGCAAAAGGCCAAAAGTAGGAGGCACTCAGTGAGGATCGAACTCGCTACTCAGTTGTAATTGTTTTAGCCACACAACCTTGCTAACCATTACACCACCACAAGGTGCCCAAATGTGCATGTTATAAGTATCTTTTAATTCTTTTATTTGTTACTTGTTATATATGTGGCAAAAGTTATAAAGAATGGTTCTCACCAAGTACTCGGACATTATTTGTTTTCTTTGAATGTATCTGTATTTGATTGATGTTGTAACGAAAGTTCTGGTTACTTATAACATGTCTAATACAAGGTTTCACTCACTATGACTTATCACATCAAATGGCTAACTCACGCTCTCACTTAACTGTTACCTATTCATATAGTTTAGTCTTCAGCCAAACAGAAGTGGAAAGTAATGTCAGTAGAAGCGAGAGTAAATTCTGTCTGAATTTCTGAGAACAGGTTTGTGGTGAGCATAAGACCCCGTAGGTGTTCAAAGGGCTTCGTTGAGAGAATCTCTGTTCATTGCTATAAACAAAATCTCAGGGGTCTGCTCAGTGATGATGGAATGTTACTAGTTTGGTTTTTGTGGTATTGAATGTGACCAGCCAGTTTTTCCTCATTAATATTCCATTTCTTGAGCATTTTCATCTTCAAATAAGATTTTTTAAGAGAACATTTACCAAGACAGAATTCATAGAGATGTCCCATGTAGTTGTTAATCTGTAAATCATTAATGCAATTAGTGTATTTAGGTTTTCTTCTTTCCCTAAGCATGAAAAGTCCTGTTTGAACATAAATATTTATTTTTTTTTTTAATAATTATTTCACTCCAAGTAAGGCAACAAAGCTACTAAGATGGAAAAGATTACTTAGTGTGAAAGATTATAAGAAAAAGAAAACATTATTAAGGAACAAGAACAGAAATGAAGATACCGATTGATAATGCATTTAAATTTTTGAAGATCGAACTTGACTGGAAATCAAGAAGCTGGAAGAGTTTCTCAAGCAAAACGTGTGCAAGTATAAACTGTTAGCATAAAAGCAAAGAATGTTTTTGGAGGATGAAATTGCCTAGGCAAATGAAATTTCATTTGTTTTCCCTTTTGTGTACATTTCTGTGTATCTACTGAGTTTATTCTGAGAAATCAAATATTATTTTTAAAGTTCTCATCTTATGAATTAGGCTAACAGATTTGTACGTTTACAATTTTGGATCCAATTTTTAGAGTTTGTTATCTTATTGATTAATATGGATCTCAATTTGAATTGGAAATTTTCAATTTCTTTTCCCTGTAGTTATGAAATTGAAAGAGCTTTACATGGAATATCAAGAATTTCTTCTCTTTAATTCTCTATTCTAAGCTAAATACAAGAACTTAATTTCATTTTGTGATTATTTGCTATTTCAGTCTTAAAATTTGCATTTGAGGATTAAGACAAGATTGAATAGTATCCCTGAGAGTGAATCAATCAATTTGTAGCCTGATATATACTTATCTGAATTTTGATCCAAAATTTTCATTCATATTTGGTTTATGTATTTTCATTCACCACTGAATCAAGTGCATTGACAAGGAAGGAGATTATACAGAAAAGTATTTAATGGCTTCTCTTTGACATATTCTAATTTTCAACATAACTATTCTTAAAAACAAAAACCAATTACAGTTGTTGTAAATGCTTATTTCTTTCTTTTTTTTTTTTTTTTAAATTACAGGTTCAGTTCTATTTATGTTGGAAAATTTAAAAATCTTTAGTCAGTTGACTGAAAAAAAAAACAAAAAAATAAACAAAACATTTCTTTATGTTGGCTCTTTGTTTTTGATTCTGAAAATGAGTCTTTGAGTCTATACACATTTCAGTAGATATTTGGCCAAAGTCTTACTTCCTCTGATAAACAGAAACAAAACCTTGCTAGTTAGTGTGGAAAATTCTTCCATTCAATTTTCAGTAGAGAATAAAGAAAAAATTTTTGTGAGAAACGCAATAAGGCATAGAAAAAAAAAACAAACAAAAACAAACAAAAAAACAAACTGTTCTTGTGCTTTGGAAAACTTAAAAATTCTTCATCTCTGGTCTTGATTGCAGCTAACTTAAACCATGGAAATTGCAACTGTGGTTTGATCACTATATTGGCAAATGTCAATTGTCAAAACTGAGAGTTGTGATTGTGTGTCAGACTAGGTAGGAAAAAAATTGTGTATAAACAAATGATGCCATATTCAAAATTGACTAAATCCATCAGATTTTTTAGATATGCAAAGTTGATGGTTAATATTCACTTTATCTGGCAGAATGGGATTCATATTTATTAGTTATACAAAAAACTTTCTTCAGTTTTATAAAGTTGAAAGCTAATAAGCAAGCTATCAAAGGATGGAATGTCAGATGTCTCTTTAAATGTACTTGTATTTTAAGACTTATTTTTGTTTTCTTTTCTTATAAGATAAGTTCCACCAATACATGCCAGAGATAGAATGGAGGTATCAATATCAGTTCAATCCAAACATGACAGGTAACAACTGTGGGTCCATAAAATTGAAGAGTTCAATGCACAAATGCAAAAGCAAGTGTCTCAATAATTTCTAAGCATATCACAAATAAAGTGAGGATTGTTATAATTTTGGTTTTTCCACATTGTCACTTAAGTTTTCTTTGAATATTTCTATACTATTGAGCATAACTCTACCTGGTTCAGAATTGGATCATACAGTATTGTCCTTGTATATTGTACAAACCTCGTTTGTGTCTTATTCTTTTTAACTTGAAAAAAAAAATGAAATAGGCTTAAAATGTGACCAGATTTCATTCATCATCTTAAATGATAACAAAAATATGACAATTCTCACGCTAAAAAAAAAAGTATGCCAATGTGACAGTCATTATATCAAAACTCAAAAGTGATCTTTTTGAATTAAGTTTTAGCATCATTAAATGTATTTTAATTAAGGACAGTTGAGAATAAACTTTTTGGCCAGCCAACTATAAGTTTTTTTACAGTACCTGATGTTCCCAATAAACTTTGTATATTTCATCAAAGTACACATATAAAAGCATTTTATTTTAAAAAATGAGACAACAAATGTTTGTTAAAACCACAAGATCACTAAGGAAGCCCATTATATACTTTGGTCTGAGCAAAGTTACCTGTTTAAGTCTGTTGTCATGGCAGCTAAGTGGTGAGAACATATTACTGGGCCACTAGTTTATTAGGTAGGCCTAAAAAACTTACGTGGCTAGGTTAACCAGTAGGTAGGTAGGTGTGTGTGTGTGTGTGTGTGTGCGCGCGCATATATATATATATATGTATGTATGTATGTATGTATATATATATATGCGCGCCAGTGGTATGGCTAGCTGATGATTCAACTAATTGTTTTGTACCATGTGTTTGTAGTGAGTCATCCTAAAAGTGTTGGGGTTGGAGAGGAAGCAAAAAGAGATAAGTGTTGGGGTGGGAGGGAAGGGCTATCAAGGCTTTGCGGGTGAAGGCAAGGTGTATTGATGCTATTGTGGACTTTGTAGCAGCTGACTGGCGAATGAATGAAATGGGATATCTCAGGCTTCATTGATAGATTTCTCACAGAGACAAAACGTAAAGTCGCCGTAATTGTAAGAATTAGCAGTGAAGCGATCCCAGTCTACGTAGCATCGGTTTGCGTTGTTGTTGTTTGAGCTTGTTTGGTATAATTTTTATTTAAATCGTTTATATTATTATGTTTTTGTTTATTATTGAGTTAAATATTCAAATAAATCACCATTTGTGGGTAAAAGTTCTGAGTTATCGTTTATTGAAATGGAACGAGAGATTTCTGCACATCAAATAGAGAATGTAACATGTCGCTTTTGTTGAAATAGGAATTACCAAATTGTTTATTTTTCAAGAACCTCAATTGTAGTGAATGTGGGCTGTGGAAGAGACACAACTTTCACATCCTTAGGATTATTAACTTATTAAGTCAAGGCGATACTAAGAATATCGCCTTGGATTGAATTCGGGATTAGCTGATTTTTAAAAGAACACTTTTTAATTTTAATAGGTACTCCCTCTTTTTCACTGAGGAAAAAAACACCTTAGTAATGACGAAAAAAAGCTCCGAATATGATAAAGTTTTATCGTCAAAAAAATGTTAGTTAAAGGAAAAACCAAAGTATTTTTTATTATTTTATTAAAGTTTTTAATCCTTTCTAAGCACGTTGGAAATTTTGGTTTTATTTGCGGTAGCTTTCGACGTAGTAAGTAATTTACGAGTTAGTGTTTTACTTTTTAGCAACTTTTTCCGGTTAAAAACATTGATTTGAAAATTTTTGCAAGAATCAAATAATTGTCGGATTTTAATGAAATTTTCAGGACTTATTCACAAATGAATGAAATTATCTTTGAAATTTGTTTTAGAAAATTTTGGTAAAAAAATATTTTTTTATTCTACATATATTACCCCCCCCCCACTTAATTTCATGAAATTTCGAGAATTTAAATTTTATCATTCCTGGAGAATGTATTGTAAATCCTCATTATTATTTTTTATTTTTTTAACTACTGCTCATTTTCCGAAAATCTGATCTGAATTGTAAAATAAAAAAATGCAATATGATAAAATTGACATAAAAATGACATTATTTAATTAGAAAAGATTTTAATTGCTTTTATAAATTAAGATTTTTATTGAAGAGTGAAGAGAAGACATTGTCTCAAGAAATTTTTTTTTTTCGATGAATAATAAATTTTTACAAGAATTGTTTTCATTTTTTCAAATTTTAATTATAATTTATAACTTTTTAAAAAATCTTTTTAAATTCTACATTAGGTAATAATGTCATGAAGTGAAAACTATATTTATTAATCAAAAATTGAAAAGCTTAATACAGATCATTTTGCACCAAGATTTTAAAAATAATTAAAAAATTTTTTATGTATATATAATATATTGCAACGTGCCCATTTTTGAAAGTATGGTTGACCATACACAACATTATCAGAAAATAAGAGTGACTATAGTAAATTTAAAGTCAATATTCCTAAAATTAGATTACAGAGAATATTTCCCAACATTTTTAAGATTACCAAGTACTTAAAAATTATATAAAAAAAGGTGCTCACCCATCATTTTCTTAAATTATGTTTTAACAGATAAAGTCTCTGAAGAACAACAACCACTCATGTTACAGTTATTGTTTTGTTTTAAAAATATATTTCTGTGTTGTTTTAAACTTAAGGTAAATAATATTTTGTTCAAATTGGATTAATTATAATTTAAATCAGCTAATATTTCTCAAATAAAGTTTCAGAAAAGTATGTTTTATTTTTTGAAGATTTTTAATAAAGAGAATTACATTGAATGAAAGACAACTAAAAAAATGGCGCTAATCTGCTATTTTTAAAAAAATAAATCGATTCCAATCAATATAATTTCTGTTTGAAATACACCAGAGTATTTTGCTTACTAGAAATAGTAAATGTAATCTTTTAGTTTTCAGTTAAAGCTAAAATAAAAGTTTCAAGAAAGCTTTTTCATTTATAAAAATTAATTTTAAACCTTTGGTATTGTGAATTAGTGGAGGTACATAAGCTTTTATTAAGAAGAATTGAGACACCATTCTTAATTTGGGTTAGCCAATTTGTTGTGTAGAAGTATTTGCAACAGCTGTTTCATTGATTTGTGTTTTTTTTTTGTTTTTAAAAAAGGATTGCTTGAAATAATCAGGTAAAGTTTAAAATACAGTCAAGAAAAAAAATATCCAAATATTCTGAAAAAAAAAAAAGTAAAAAGAGAGGCTACATCACGAAAAAAATGGTTGAAAAACATAAAAAACTTTTATGGTCAACTTAAATTTTTTTTTCATTATTTCTGTTATCAAAGGATTTTTTTATGTAAATTTATTTTTATCCTTTTTAGAATCTTGGACATTTTGATAAATATGTTTTTTGGCATCAACATGGAACCTTAAATCTGTACAGGAAATATGACCCCCCATCCTATGAAAAACACGTTAATTTGGAAATTCTTGCAAATATCAGATAATTATCAGAATTTAATGTAACTTCCAGGACATTCAGAAGAGGGATTAAATTGCTTTTGAAACATTTCTCTTTTTATAAAATATTAAGGCAATCAATTTTTTATATATATATATATATATATATATATATATATATATATATATATATATATATAATATATATAACCTTCTTCCCCGCACCCATCTCCCCACACTTGTTCATTTAATCTTTATGAAATTTCAAGAAATTATTTTTTGTATCATTTAATGTTTATATTTGTTATAATAACAAGTCCTTGGAGAATTTTGGCCCAAATGGACCTCCAGTTATACAAAATCTGCTCAGAATTGTAAAATAAAAAATGCAATAAAACCAAGACGTTTTTTTTTTTTTTTTATGTAGAAAAGCTTTTCTTTTATGAATAAAATACATTATAAACACTACTGACTTAAGAAAAAATATTTTTTCAATGAAAAATGAATTTTTTACAAGAATTGTTTTAATTTTGAAAAATTTTAATTAGCATAATTTCCAAAGTTATTTCTAAATCGTTTAAAATTCTGCATTAATATGTAGTGGATAAGTGATATTGTCATTAAGTTTATAAATTGAAAATTCAGTGATACCAGTATTTCAAAAAGAATTTTGTGTGTCTCTGTGTGCAAAAAAAAACCTGTCAATTTTTGTAAGTACAAACATCCATAAATGATATCAGACAATAAGAGGTACCGTACCCAAAATAATAAATTTAAAATTTATTGGTAATTTTCTAACATTTTCTCAACAAGTGTCTATGTAAGTAAGGCTTAAAATTCAATAAAAAATTACATTACTTAAAATATTTTCTTAAATTTTGAAGATTATTGGTTAGTTTAAGAAATTAAATATACAAAAAAGTGTTTACGTTGTATTTGTCAAAATAATTTCTTTCAGTTATGTTCCTCCATACTTAAATTTCCCTAACATCACTCAACATGTCAGAAAAACACCCATTCTGTTAAAAAAAAAAGAAATGCTTTTCTGAGATATTTGAAACTAAAACTATATTTGTTTAAATTCAGATTAAACTTTAAATCAACTAATTTTTCTCAAATAACATTTCAGAAAAGTATATTTTTACTTTTTAAAGATTTTTTTTTTATATAAAGAGAATAATCTTTTTTCTTTTGACAGATTTGTCAATATGGATGAATTTATAGATTTTACTGGTAAGTAGAAAAATGTAAGATTCCAATCAATTTAAATTTGATTTGAAATATACCAAACTATTTGGTGTATTGTGAATATTAAATTTAATTTATTAGCTTGGAATTAAAATGCATTTTAAACTGAGATATTGCCTTTTTTTTTTTTTTTTTTTTTAAATATTCATTAAATTCATGTTACTGTTAAATAGTTTATTCAGTATTTAATTACTTAAGCTATTAAGTATTAAATATTTTAAATTAATCCCTTAAATATTTCCATATGAAATGACCATTTATATGAAGCCATTTTTTTTGCTTATTTTTAGACTGAAAAATTAAAAAATGTGTGCAGACACTTTTTTGGGTTTAAAATAAATTTCAAATTAATAAAAACTGAATTCTTGCAATAATGTGTTAACAAATAGTTAAATATGTATTGATAATTCAATAAATTGTTTACATTGAAAAATTTAGTGTAAAATAAAATGCAATAAATAAAATGGAATTCTATAAAATGCTTTTGTAGTGGTTCAAGTCTGATCCTAAATAATTTATATTAATTTATGGCAGATGAATAAATGAATTCATTTAGTTTTCATTGATTTCTTATGAAAAATATGAATTTTTTGAAGCTGTAGGGGAGATAAAAAAAGGATCAGTTCCAGAACATGGGTGAAATGCATGTTGAGAAAAAAAATCCAAACTAGACTGATATTTTAATTGTATACCAAACTGATTTTTTGGACACAGACCCACAATGAAGGATTTGAAGGTCTCTTCAGTGACATTGGAAAATGAGGTCAATGTGATGATTCTAAACTTCATTATCAAATACATTTGGGAAAACACTTTGAAATGAATTGATTTACTTTGATGGAAACTTCCAAAGTTTGTTCATCTACTGTTGACTTCCCCCATCCCAGAAATGAAGTAAAAGTGGATAATTTTTCCTTAGTTTTGAACTCTAACTTCTGGTATGAATTAGATATGAACAATTACCTCACCCACCACAGTAAATTAGTATTAATTATAAACATTTTCTGAAAAAAAAAATATATATATATCCAGGTAAGATGAGAACGAATAGAGTACAATTCCAATGTTCATAACATTTAATTTAAAAGAGGGCACAATAAAAAGTAGAGCAATATTATTTATTTTGGGATATAACACCTAAAACATGTAAAAAAAAATCACTACACAACTGCAGTTGTGTTTTGATATGTATCAATGCATCTCATCAGGTGATTGTAAATTACTAGTGGGTGAATGATTTATTTAGATTTAAAAGCAAAATATAACCTCTTTTTATGAAAAAAGATTTTTTTTTATTTCATAAAAATAGATTGTATTTTGCTTTTTAAATCTAAATAAATCGTTCACCTGCTAGTAAATTACAATCCCCTGATGAGAAGCATTGATACATATCAAAACACAACTGCAATTGTATAGTGATTTTTTTTTTTTTTTTTTTACATGTTTTAGGTGTAATATCGTAATGTAAAATATCTATATATATATATATATATATATATATATATATGAAAATGTGCTCTACTGCAATGTATGAGCCTGTGTCTCCCTTTATAGGAGAAACCACTATATATATATATATATATATAAATATATTAGGAATTTTTACCTGACATTATTTCTTATTTCTATGAATGTAATTTTTAGTGGATACATGTGTTTGAGTAACTGTTGCTGTTTTTTTTTTTTTTTTTTTTTTCTTAAACAGTGAAATTAATAACAACTGGCCTAGATTGAGAGAGTCCTACTAAAGAAAAATCGTACTCTAACAAGAATCAATCCCCATCCCCCGGGAAGAAAATGGATACAAATTTGATTCCTGTTTCTGTTGCATTTTCCCAATTTTCAAATGAGTTGTTAAACATTCAGATCATCTGTCCATTTTGTTAAAAAAAAAAAAAAAATTAAACAAATAGCGCCCTAGATTTAGACTGACACAGTGCTAAATGGACAAAGGAGTAGAAAGATTGGCCAAATGTAAGCTTCAAAGTTGGAAACATCTATATGCCTTGAAAATCAGCATTTCAAATCCTCACCTTACCTGGTCTTGAACTTTGATCACTAGCATCAGTGAGAGGTCAATAATTCTCTCAACCTCTAAGCTTGAATTCTTTTTGAAAATTTATCTAAAAATTTTGAAGTATGTGGCTTACATTTTTAAGTTGATATAGACGTGTGCGAATTACTCATCATTTGTGCTATGTTATCTTAACAATACAAGCATTCAGTTTTAATGAATTGCATTTTATAAACAGCCATTTGTTTTTCTTTTGTTATTTGCTGGCTTTGTTTTCTTGCCTTTCACAATAGTTTTATTGGTACTCTATTTAAATTCAGTGGAATTATGCATTTTTACTAATTACCAATTATTAATTTTGCTACCAATCTTCTTATGTTACTACAGTGATCTTAGGTAAGAGGAAAATTTGGTTCTTGAAAAATTTTAATGTTTCTACTCATTGTGTTGTTGTCAATTTGTTTTGACTTTTGTCTTGTATGCCTTCATATAAAATGTCATATGAAATTGATATTTTATAAATTCCTTACTGTTATTATTTACTTCTTAATCTCAGAGGACATTTGCCCTTTTATACAGTTCCTTATTGGACATCTTCTTGGGCCAATAAACGTTACTGATCTTTCTTGTAAGCAGATTTTGTAAATGTTGACCTTTTTCATGACTTAATCTTAATATTGCTATTGTAAAGCCTGTATTCCTTGGACTTGCAGACATTATGTCAGTCAGTTATGTGCCATATGTGAGAGACATTTGGGCGATCATGTATCTTTCGATACATGACTGTCAAAGCAGATTTTTTTCCTGCAGTAGGTTGCCATTTCTTTCTGTGGTAGACTGGTTGCCTACCAATGCTAAAGAACGCAGTCTATCATGGTATTTAACCCATAGCTGGGGGTGAAGAAATGGATTTATACCCTTTTCCAAGGGTATTTGTGTGTAAGTGAATCTAACAAACTTATGTAATTGACTAAAATCACCCTGAGACAAGTCTATATATGGTCACCATTTTCACTGTGTACGAGGCATGTAAAGTTATTTAAATAATTAGTATAATTTTAACATTGATGTAATAAAATAAAATTTAGTTATTAGCTCAACAATTTAATTTACCAAGATTTGGTTTTTAATTTTTGGAAATAGATGTAGTTATTTAATTTAGTATATTAATTAAACTGTTTTTATGTTTTTTAATTTTATTTTTATTAATGCTTTGTTTGGTAATGAATTCTTGTGGAACTATTCCGATTTTACAAGTATTTATTTGTCTTGGTACTGAATCTCCAGTAACATCTCCCTCTTCTTTTTTTCTTTTCAATTGATTTCATCCCAAGCAAGGCAGTAAAACCACTGAGTCACAATGGATTACTGAGTATGGAAGAATTAGAAATGAGAAACTTTACTAAGGAGTAAGGACAAAAGAGAAGTAATCAGGAGGACAGTAGAAAGAAATTGACATTGCATTTAAATTTTTGAAGATTATAGTTGGCTGGAAAGCATGGAGTCAGAAGAGTTCCACAAGTGAGAAGTGCGAGAAATGAGACTGTTAGCATTGAACTTAGGGTTAAATCTAGCCAACTCAACTATAAATTGGTGATACCTTGTTGCCAGTCTAGTATTGCACTTAAATTAAAAAGGTCTAGGTATGATAACAAAGAGCTCATTGGAACAGTTACCATGAAAGTATTTTTAGAAAATGCATAGGGAGGCAACTTTATAGCAGTGGGGAAAGTGACTAAAGCTGAGATGTCAGATCAAAACCAATTATATAGCTGATTCTTTGGATTTTATCAAGGATCTCTGGATAGCTGGAATTACCAGACAAATGTAGACAATTAGGTTACTGTTCATTTTACTGTTTTTGTATGAATAATTTTCATTATCTTTTTGCCAGTTGTGCTGTCAACAAATAGCAGCAATATTAAAATAATTATGCAATTATCTTGTATGTAAAAATATTAAAAATCTTTGTTCTCTGCATTTTCTTGTTCAGGATTTCTTGAATCTTACTTATTATAAAACGTAGATTGTGTGTGTGTGTGTGTCTGTACGTTTATATATTGGATCGGATTTCCTACATTTTTCAACCGATTTCAACAAAACTTCACAGGACTACGTAAAATTACCTTGCGGTGGTTCTGACAGCACCAAAAATTGGAAAAACACAATTTGAAAACACGATAAAACACGATCCTGTCACCAGAATGAAAGGGTGACAACTCATGTTGAGTTATACTTATTATAAAACCCAGGTTGTTTGTGTGTGTGTTCGTTTATATGTGGGATCAGATTTCCTACATTTTTCAACCGATTTCAACAAACTTCACTTTTTTTTTTTTTTTTTTTTTTTTTTTTTTTTTGGCAGGTAGTGTTTCTTATTGTCTTGCACACTTTTTTCTTTATTTTTACATTCAGAATGCTTTAAAAATTCCATTTACAGGACAATTGTTTATAATAAAATTCTATTCAATCGGTAGACTCATAACGATTGAAAACAATGTTTTTGTTTGAGTTTGGGTTTGACCAAGTCGTTAAAAAAAAAAAAAAAAAAAAAAAAAACTAATTAAGACATGCGTGTCCGTCAACCTTAAACAATAATCTTTGTCAATTTTATTTTTCAGTCTTTTTGTTGGTCGATACTTGATCTATCTCTTACTGTTACATCCCCGGGCAATGCTGGGCTCTACTGCTAGTATTAAACTAAACATAAGTTCATTTTATATGAATATATTGCACATCAGAATGCTTCCTCAGTGATGTTTATAACATTCTATTAAGCAATGAATAATTATGGAATTTTATTTATCAAGTTTAACATACCATGAAATTCTCTTGGTTATTTTTATGATGTCACTAGAAGAAATTATACATATGGGTGGGTGACTGACACCAGGAGAGAACAGTATACAGATTGTAGTTTGGCTGTGCCTGTGTTGTTAAATCTTCTAGTGACATAATAACGTGTTATAATACATAAGACTCTCCTTCTGATGTAGTCACCAATTCATATACAGTGGATTCTTTAGGGAACGTAGAAATAAACAATAGAATTTTGTCATATGAGAGTTAGTAAACAGGAAGTTTAACTTCATTGTAACACACACATACACACATATATATATATATATATATATATATATATATATATATATATATATATCAGTTTTTCTGTTAAGATGTATTGAATAAGGCCAGCAGTACAGGTTTGACAATATTTGTATACATTTTTGTTGGTTCTTTTGAAGAACTCTTTATTTCTGCTTCTAGGAACAATAAGAATTGTCTATTATTTACATTATTCAGACTATTGTTCCCATCTTTGTTGTCATATTTATTACAATGTTTCAGCCAATGTACACTAGCTTTCTTCAGGTGGTTGGTTGGAATGTCGAACTTAACCCTTTATTTCGCTCACTGGGGTAGACTGTTCTAGTTCCACGTGCCATGTTTATTGGATGCCAGTTATCAGTTATCTCCTGTTAATTCCCCTCTGAAAGTTCTCCACTGCCTTAACCGGGTATTGAACTCATACTCTTTGGGTCCTGTCACTGGATCTAACCAATACCTCAAGAACACATGGTACAGTGGTTAAAGGCTTTGGTTAGATCCAGTGACAGGACCCAAACAGTTCGATATTCATACCACCTGAAGAAGGCCGGAGTATACAATGGCCAAAATGTTGTAATAAATATGGCGACAAAGATGAGGACAATAGTCTGAATAATGTACATAATACCTCATCTCAGAAATATAAACAGATACTGAAGAATTGTCTATATGATCCTGTTTAAACATTTTCACACATTTAAATTCTCAAAAATTTTTGAAGAGTTCAGAAAAAAGATTTTATTGGTGTTTAGTATTGGAGATTTGAATTTGCCTAAACTCTTAGTAACATCCTCTCTCTCTCTCTCTCTCTTGCTTCCCTCTCTCTGTCTCATGCTTCTCTCTCTCCCCCCCCCTCTCCTCCTGCTTTCTCTTGCATCTCTCAAATGTTAATGATGTTAATGAATTTTGGGGATTTTTCAGTCAATATTCTTTAAAAGGAATGTATTTTACTGTTGTCATATTAGTAATATATTTTTTCCCACCTGACTGATTTACTTATAGTTTTTAAGTGAATGAGAAAATCCCATATTGCAACAGATTAAGAATTTCTTCTGTAATTTTAGAATGAATCATTCTCATTCCAACACTTGCATGCTCAATTGGATTCATCCCCCATCCCCATTTGGAATGAGTTTGAAAAATCAGAGAATTAAAATGGTGAATAAAGCCAAATAAAATTGCATCTGATTTTTAAATGCTGTTCACTTAAACATAAGGTATAATGACATGCATAACGAGTCTAGGGAATTAAAGCATTGGTTTGTGAATTTGGTGTCATAATTGTGAATTCAATCCTTGGGCCGGGCAGTACTAATTTAGATGCAGTGGAAACTGGGCAAACAATAACTGATCAATTCTAAATAAGAACTAGACATGATATCCCTAGATATTGGCAGTGGAATGAGAACAGTCTACCCCCATAGATTAAATAAAAAGTTCAGTTCAGAATTCCCTGTAGATTATCCAGATCGAAAAATATCTGATGAAAGTGAGGGCATAACAGCCAAAAAGTTGTCATGGCAACAAAAATAAGGACAATAGTTCAAATGTACATATACTTATCCTTGAGATATTCTACTTTTGTTTTTTTACAAATACAAGTTTTGCAGAAAACTACTCATGAGCAAGATGATCACTGCTATTTTTCCAACCACATTTGTTTACTTTGCATCTCAGTGTCATGCATTTTAGTAACAATGTAATATTCTTTTTCTGTGCACTGGGATATCATAAAAAAAAAAAAATTGACTCCTATTTTGATGCTCTTCAACAACAATATCTCTTTTTTATATATATATATATATATATATATATACACACACACACACACACACAGACACACACACATATATATATATATATATATATATATATATATATATATATATATACACACACACACACACATATATATATATATATATATATATATATATATATATAGTGTAACCCGGAGAAGAGGTCTCTTATATCCGGGTTTGGTCTATTTTGTTTAGGTAAGTATGGCTCTAATTTGGGACCAGAAAAAAAATCTCTTATATCCGGGTTACACTGTGTGTGTATAATATATATATATATATATGTACACATACATATATATATATATATATATATATATATATATGTACACATACATATATATATATACATATATATATGTACACATACATACATATATATATATATATATATATATACACACACATGTGTGTGTATATATTTTTCATATTAGTATCCCATTTTCTTTTTTATTAAGTAGCTTATATTTCTTAAATTGCAGTTGTAACGTGTTGAAGTTGTGAAAAAGTTATTGGTTCTTATTGGTAATTTTAATTGTGCTACTTTTTTTTCTTTTTAACGCAATCCAATTTCAAATAATTTTTCTTTTTCTCAAGCAAAATTACATCCATGGTTGTTAGAAGTTGCAGTTCTAAGAAAAAAAAATCAGGAAAATGTCGATTTTTCGATTTTTCATTGCTCATGAAAAGCTCTGCCTCAAAAATACTTTATTGATTCTAAAAAAAAAAAAAGTTCTATTGATTTTAAAAATGTTTCCTATTATTAGTTGAGATCAAAAGTATTTCACTCATTAAATAGCACGAGATTGTGTGTCATTATTTATTAATAGTATCAACTTTGCCCTCTGGTAATCATTACTACTAGACAGTTTATAACTGTGAGTCTGTCTATCTAAGCATTCAATTCTATTCAAATCTATCTAGGCTTGTTGTGTAGGTGAAATAGTTGCATTTTCTCATTAGACCAGTTAAAAATTGAGATTTAGTGCTGACTTTTCAAGACAAACCTCTCCCTACTTGAAAGATTGGTGCAGTAGGGTCTGTACCTCCACTTTGTTTGGCCTTGTACTGGACTAATCTGAGTTAATCAGGGTGATCACCCAAATAGCTTCACCTCTGTCATGTAAATTTAACCTATAAGAATATTTATTAATACTTTGAGTTACTTGGTCATTTATCAAACATCCTAATCCATACTTAGCTCCATGGAAATGCAATACCTAAATTTTACAATACATTTTTAAAAATGAAAAATCTTTTTTGGAGATTTTCAAGCTAATAGATTAAATTTAATATTTCTAATAAGCAATATACTTTGCTGTATTTCAAAATTAATTTAAATTGACTGGAAGTAGTTTTTGTTTTGAAATAGCTAAAAATCACTGATTTTAGCACCATTTTTAGCCATCTTTCATCACAATGTAATTCTCTTTATTAAAAATCTTTTAAAAATACAATATACTTTTTGAAACTTTATTTGGGGAATATTAGCTGATTTAAAGTTTAATTAATCTGATTTGAAACAAATATTACTTTTAGTTTAAAATATTGCAGAAATTAATTTTTATAACACAGGCAAATGGACATATCTGTAAAAATAACTTGAGAAATATAAAATAAGTGCTTTTTCATATAATTTTTCACTACTAAGTAAGCTTAAAAGTTTAGAGAAAACTCTGCTAAGATGCTAAGATTTCTTATGTTAATGTTTTGTTACCCTACTGATGAAAAACAAGATTTTTAACCAAAATTTCAAATCTTCTAAAAAGGATCAAAATATAATTTAATTATCAGAAAATCCTTTGGTATTTCTTCTTAATATTAACAAAAAATTTGATGCTAAAACTTTTTTTATTAAGTTTGGGACATTTTTTTCATTTATGGTATGCTCATTTTTTAGTGAATCTGTAGAGGTACCTACTTGTGTGTGTGTGTGTGTGTGTGTGTGTGTGTGTATATATATATACATATATATGTTTGAACCTGAGTCTCATGGTCAGAAAGCGAACATTCTAACCACTCGGCTATGCACCAATTGCACCCGTATTGCCCTGGTCGATTTGTCAGGAAGTCACCTTCCTGATGTTATTGATCTGAAAGGTGACAATCCTAGCCTTTTGACCCAAGCCTTGTGAGTGAAATTGGGTAGATGGAACATTTGTGGCTGTTGATATCTGTGCTAGCACAAATCCCAAGTCATCATGACCGAAGGTTTGAGTGTGCTGGCCTTGTTCAGATTGATGATAATGCTAGATAACATGCTCTCTCCCAGAGACTGTAACTAAGGTCTGCTCAGTATAGTTGCAGTATAAACCACAGGTAGGCTCTGTGGGTGTTGAGCAAACACAAATGTGCCTGAGAAAGTGTCTGCATTAGAGATTGGCTAGCTGCCCTCTGTGTACTCCATCTCTACTATATTTGTCAGTTTAGAAGACATGTTGGACCCATTCTGTTATAAATAAAAGATGAGAAGAAAACTTTTTTATCCAATGCAGTTTATTTTTTGACTAACTTTATCAAGGCAAGTGTAGAAATTTTATTTAGCAACCTGTATTTATTTTATATGTAGAAATCATGTTGAGTTTTTAAATTTTGAATTAGAGAATGCTCTAAAATATTCTAAAAGCAGCATAAGGGAAGGTAGACTATGGCGGACACTAAGTAACAATTTTTCAGCCTATTAAACAAAGGGAGTAAATGTTATGTATTTTTTTATGTAATTAATATTTATTTTTGTTATATATTTTTTAATTCGGTTATATATTTACTTAATTGATTAGTTTATAAAGGTCAACGAGTTAACTGTTTTCTTTTACTTTTTAAATTGTTATGGTCATGTGTAAGTATGCTTGCTTTTAAGAAAGGAGGTATTCTGTTTTAAAAACCAACTTTTAGTTCATTTAATCACATTTATTACATATCTGAGGCTGTTGGTAATCAACTTTCTATACATATGAACATCACACAATGTGATAAGCTAATAAATGTAGAAAATAGCCAATCGCACAATTGGTAATTACTGTATTTGACAGTATATAAGACGCACGGGTGTATAAGACACACCCCAATTTCAGCAGGGAGAATCAAGAAAAAATTTGTAATTAGTAAAATTATTAATAAATGTACAGCCTAGGCTATATTTATGAGGTACTATTTTGGTTAAACAAGCCATGATAACAATTAAATGAAAAATAATAGGAAAAAAAAGAACACAAGCCTATAAAAATTTTATTATATCCAAAGGTAAGAAAACAAAATAAAAATCAAGCAATTATTACAGTTGAGCAAAACAGTACATTACCATTAAAATTCAGTCAAAAATTTTCCTTTATGTGATCTGTACAACCTGCATCCTGTAAAAGTCTTAGAATAATTAGGATATAAAAATTCAGATTGTATTTATACCAGTGCAGCTGGAAGTTATTGCAAGAAAAATATTAATGAAACAAATATATTTTACAAATAAAATATGAATTTATTGCATATAATTTTAGTGAAACAAAGTACTAATATCAAACATGGTGAAATTAACACTTTTAATCTGCATAATAGCCTTTTAAATAATGACAATAGGTATATGAAAGCAACTCTAAAGTCTAAGCTAATAGGAGTTGCCAGGTAGCTAATCTCGGCTGACTATTGTAAATTTTAAACCTATATATCGCATATAAGATGCAGGGGAATTTTAAGATATTTTTAGTAAAAAAAAATGTCTTACATGCTACCAAATAAGTTACTTAATATCTGTGAACTGTAAATTTTTACATTGTCAGAACTTGTCAGTCTTTCAGTACCTATTTCATCTTTGTTTTCCAGTTTCATTATCATTTTTTCTTATGAATAAAATGTTTCAGAATAATGAGCAGAAAAAAAATGTTTACTTTTAAGAGATTTAATTTGTAAAAATGAGTAACTAAAACATACAGAAATTGGACCATTCTAAGATTTTGTTTTTCTTAGATTTCTTGGAAAGTAAGAATTTATTTTGGCCAGCTATTGCTCAGACAAAATTCTTGCTTGGGTTTATCTTCTTACAAGATAAATAGATCAAGCATGTTAACAATGAGAAGATTGTCATTTTTGTCTGATCATTGTCTGTGTGCTTAAAAATGCTCTTGAAGTCTATAAGTTTAATGATTCATTTCTTCTTCATGATCATATTAACTGAGAGAGAAAAGTCAGTTTCAACTAAAGTAAAGCAAAAAATAAACAGCAAAATGGTATCCATTTATCATATTAAATTCCCTCATTGAACTGTCAAATGAGTGGGACTTAATTTGAGGAGGAGCCATGGTGTTAGGCAATGTGCTTTCAGTGAAATAATTTAATTAACTAGTTGAGGATGGTATTGAATAGTACTGTATCTGCTGCTGTCTCCAAGGAGTCAAAGTAATTTTTTATTTTTTTTCGGATACAGAAGACAGCAATGATGAAATAGCAAGATTATCTTTCTGATCATAAGTTAATTCTTATTTATTTATTTATTTGGCAATGGAGTGGGAGACATATTTTGTACCTTTTCTTGGAAACTGCTTCCATCATGAAAGATGAATGTGTTTCTGGGCAGAGGCCAAGATTGGATTGGCTGTTTGCTTTCCTGTTTATTTTGCATTTGCGTCTGTTGTCAGTTGGATAATGCAGAAGAAATCCTTTTTGAAAGAACTTATTTGTTGGGTCATTGTAGCTGTCTTAGGGGTCGAATGAAGATGGAGAGTCGCAATAATTTATATATGACTGTAGCTAATGAATTTTGAAATACTGTCTGCACTTGATTTAAGAATGTGTTTTCTTTTGGCTACTGCATTCTTTTCTCTGTTGATTCTTTTTGGTGTTAATCTGAAATGGAACTGAAAAAAAAATTTAATAATAAAACAACTTTGAAAGTCGGTACCTTAAAATTATCACTTCAGCTATTTTTTATTTTCAAGAATTGGTTAGCTGAAATATCTACTTCAATTTTAAAAATGTGTCTTCTAAGAAATTCACAAATTTTCACTGTCATAATAGTTGAGCAAAAGACATAATATTCCTAAAGTTATATCCGTCAATAATAGTCATATTCACTCACGTCTTTTTCTAGATATCTTGTTGTGGATTTAAGATAATTTACCAAAATGTTATTACTGTCATGAATTTGATCCTGACTAAGTGACCTCAATCTAGACTAAATACAAATCTAAGTTGCTTACTTCATTGTAATAATGAAAAATCTCAAAATTAGGTTAGAAAGCAACAAAATTAGAAGTAAGAAAATTAATCACAATATACCCTGTAAGAAATTATTTAATCTTAATTTAAATTTATTTATTTATTATTTCTTTTTGTACTATCTTGTGGCTGTATGTTAAGTGTGTGCACTTTTTTTGTAATATCTCTTTGCTGTGTTAATTATCTCCCTTGGGGACACCAGGGAGCTGTGTTTTAGTTTTGACAATACTGAACTGTTTGAATATGCAGGAGATAAAAAGATGAACTCGCCATAAAAATAATACTTGGAAAATTATATTTAAAAACATCCATGTAAAAAAAAATAATTAAATCCATGTAATTCTAAAATGTTGAATAAAATATCAATTTCAAATTTACTTGTGGTATGGGCCAACTTTTATATAAAACGGTTGTACCATTTAATCAGTTATAGTTTATATCAGCATTTACTGAAATGTCATTGTTTCTGCTAGAATTTCTGGAAAGAGGAGTTAGACTAATCTTTGTCACTATTTGAACCTCTGCTACCTAGACCAGGGATTGAAATCACACTTGTTAAACCACCAAATTCAGGTGCCAATTCAATCCATGGGACAGTAACCTTGGAGATTCAAGTGTTGGTTTGTGAATTTGGTGGCATAGTGATTTCAATCCTCAAGCTAAGCTGTACAGACTTGGAGTCAGTGCAAACAGGACTTGCAATAACTGAGTAATTATAAAGAAAAAAAGAACAAAACATTGAAATCATAATTACAATGTAATCAAATTCACAAACCATTGTTTTAATCCACTAGACCATTGTCCTGTGCAGACTTAAACCCTGTGGAAGCAAGGCAAACAATAACTGAGCCATACTAAATAAGACAAGATTTCCCAAGACATGGACATTGGAATGAAAACAGTCTACCCCTCTATTAAATAAAAGATTAAATAAAAGATTCAGTTTGAAATTCCTGCAAAAGGCCTGAGTGCATAATGATGTTATGATAGTAACGGCAACAATGAGGGGATTAGCCTGATTGAAAATAGTATAAATAATTGGTCATTGTTTTTTTTTGTTTTTTTTTTAATACAATTAATAGGTTTTCTTAATCCTATATCTTTGGTTATAAGATCACAGGAATTTTGTCCATGGCTTAAGAATCATTAGTTATGAATTTAAATAATTTTTTCTCTTGTTTTTATTTTAATTGAGAGTAATTAAATTGCCAGTTATCAACTGATTAACTGGTACATGCCATCCCTTTATTTATATATATATATATATATATATATATATATATATATATATATATATATATATATATATATATAGCACCCAGGATTTGATTTTTTTTTTCTCCCTTTGGTTGAATCAAAAGAAAGGCTTTTCTTAACAGTACAGTTTTTCTGAGCCTTCAAAAAGTAACAAAACTATTAGGTTGGTGCAAAAATAATGTCGTTTTCTCACATATGTTACTTGGGGTGAAATGGTTTAAAAAAAATAATACAACAAAGTCAAATTTTCTAATTTAACTTTGCTTAAGATATGAATATATTTAATTTGTTGTATAAAAATTGCTAAATTAAGATTGAAACTTTTTAAAAATTTATTTTAATCTGATAATATTGAAATAAAAATTTTCCACAAGCCAAAAGTTAGAACAGAAGTACTTAAATATCCAACAACTTATTCTTAATATTTCCGCCTTACAATGTTGTTGACTAGTTTCAATGTAGTTATGTCTCCTGTAATCTTGCTACTTTCTGTATGAATTCATTCCATTCAAAATCTAACTCAAACCCCTCCCCCCAGCCTTGCCTGCCTGCACATCTACTATAACAAAACTTAGTGACTGTACATTGGAGAAAATGCTAGCAACACTCTGGCATGCAGATATTGAGGTTATTTTTCTCTAATTCTCTTAAGTCCTCCTGCCTCGTTCAGTTATTGATGTCATTACTGCAGCTGCACACCAAACGTGGGCTGTTGTAAGTGCAGTACCTTTTTTGTTTATTGCTTTCTTTTCACCTTAGAAAAAAAAAATGTCTGGTCTTATGGCTCAGGTGAAGTTACCATGTCCCAGCACACAACATAAGGATTTTATTTATTTTATTTTATTTGTATCTATTTATTTTTTATAAAAACTGGTTTCAGGTAGTTCTTGAAATCATCATTAATGTTTTTTTGGTGGGTAGTGGAAAGAAATCCCTCCCCTCGCCCACTATAAAAGAGAAGAAAATAAATATGACTGAAAGAGAGAAACCTATTTGTATGAATTTATTTTCAAGAGTGCTGTCAAAAAAAAAATCTTATTGTGCCACTTCTTATGAGGCTAACTTTGGTTTTTCTTTTTTTAATGAAGTATTTGTTGTATGCATTTTTAGTTGGAGCTTACTAAAATGTCTCCTGAAAATGGAAATTTATTTTATAATGTCTAAGTTAATGTACTTGTTAAAATTACCTTGGAAAAAAATCCTTCTTATAATGTTAAATGTTGTATAATTCTCTACATTTCAAAGCAGCATGAACAAATTAACATTAGGTATTTGTGCACCTGTCTGTGGGTTATCCCACTTGGTTTTGCCAAAATGCCTGCTAGGGGGGTGCTCTTTAAGTCTATAAAAAGGCAATCATATTCTCTCTCTTTCTCTTAACTCTTGTTTCCAGATGTAATCAGATATAGATAAAGAATGCTGACAATGGGGCGTGTTCACTTATTTGGTCCTCTGCTGACTTTTGAACTCTCTCACACTTGTTATACACACACAAGCTCATTATTCTAGCTTGTTTTAATGTTTTTATCCTTTCATTGCAATTGTGTACACATGTAATTCCTTGTGTTACAGACAGTCGTTTGTTTTATATTTATCTTTTGTTTTATTTTTACCCATACTCACATGAATCCGCCAATATTGTTTGAGGATTAATGTTCCAGGATCCCATAAATATTTAACATAAAATATCTATCCACATCACAAAGAGGTGATATCTGCAACATAAGGGCAACTTATTTCTACCCAAACATACAGAGTGCAATGGATAAATTGTTGTCTAAATTATGCAAAAATGAAAATAACACTGACATCTCATTTTAAAATATTTTTGTGTAATTTTGGTAAATATATTTTGAAATACTAAAGAGTAAATTTTTTTCTATAAAATTGCCATTGGCTTCAACTATGGCCTCCAGACAACTTTGGAATCTCCTGCAATTCTTCTGGATGGCCTCCTTGTTTAAGTTGGTAAATGCTGCCATGATCCTTGCCTCCAGTTCATCTTTGGTGTAACAAGGAGTTTGTTGGTCTCTCACTCAACTGCACCCCACACATAATAATCAAGGTGGTTGCAGGAGTTAGGTAGGTAGATGTAAGGGGTGATGTCACAGAAATTGTCTGGCAGCCATAACTGGGTTCTCCGTTTTGGCATGTTGCAGAGTCCTGTTGCCAGACATAGGATCTTCCAGAAGCCACCCTCTTGACCAAGGGTAGCACTACCTCCTCAAGGCACTTGATATAGGCCTCTGTATTGAGTGTGAGGCCCTCACCAACAAATTTGGGAATTCTTTTCTTATCAGAGTGAGTTTTCTAAGCTGCTGCACCTTCGTAATCACCATTAGACTCGTTCAACTCTTTCTGAATCCTCTGCACTGTCCACAGAGTGGCACCCAAACTCTCTGAGATGTTTGTATTGGAGTTTCTGGTGCAAATGCCAAGCAGTACAGCATGCTGTTTCTAAATTTCTGACTGATTGAATGGTGTCATGGTGCACTTTTTCTCATAGATGGTGCCCAACTGACCCTATTACTATGCAGTCAACAAAAGCAAATAACATGCATGTATGAAATTAAAAATATAAAATGGTGACAATTTACCTATCATACCCTGTACTAATATCCATAACAAGTCTACCAAAAAACATCTATGTAAAGGAAAGAAATTACCTTATTTTACTGCAACCCTTGATTGGGGGTGGGTGGGTGATTATTTGTTGAAACTCCCAAGAACTTGCCCATCATCCTACATTTTCAAGACTACTACTTTTTTTTTTATTTTTATATTTATTAATTTTTATATTTTTACATTTTTTTTTATTCTCAAAATTTTGTTTCTCTGTTTTTTGTAAATAATTTTTTTTTGTTGGTTCATATGCAAGAAAGAGAAAAAAATGTTTTCAGCCTTGAAACTCTACCTGGCAATATTCACATTAGTTATCCATACACATCAAATGCTGTGTGTGCATATACAAAATATTCTATGTATTTTAGCAACAAATGTTCTTTAAGGTAAATATTATTAAACACAACATACATTTTATGCTAATCAATTTTAATGATATACTTTTCGACATTGCAAATAATCCTTCTCAGATAAGGAAGAAATTCTGTCAGAAATTGTCCAAAGTTCATTTTGGAAGAAAAGTATAAGAAATATTGCCAGAGCTTTTGACTTAAGTCATGATCAGAATAGGTATAAATGGTGGATTTATTTATTTTATTGAATATTTTTGTTTTCTATGTTGGCCATATAAAAGTTTGAAAATAAAGTGCCAAGAAGACTGCCCATAGTGACACCATCAATCTGGGTCTAAATATTAAATATTACTATGGAATATTATTATTATTAAATACTAAATATTACTATGGAATTGTCTGTTATGTTGAATAATATTTACCATATATATGGACATCCAGCCAAGAGAACTGTGGAGATGACAACATGTGTTTTTTTATTGTCTTGTTCTGTTTTTCCTCATGAACACAAGTCCAAACTTATGACCACATGGTGTTAGTGAATATATGTGGGAAATTTGTCAAAGTTCTTAAAAATAAATCATGTGTGGTTTGATCATTTGAAATACTGCTTTTGGACTGAGCTAAGAAATTTTCAACACCCCCTCATGTGTGCTATATATTGTGTATACCAATTCTCACAGTGCACAGGTATACTACTGATCTCAGGCAGAGGGCTAGAAAATGATACTTTGATCTTGAGTAGTGCACTTACACTGATCTTCAGCAGAAATGCTAATCGATCCAGGTGTAAATGACTGTTATTTTTTATGGGAACTATGCTAATAATAAATACCAACAAAGCCAAATATACTGTTTTTTTTTTTTTTTCAAATGCGGTTACTTTTTGTTCTTCAAATATCAAATTGTATTATATGTATCATCTCAGAAATATAATTTTCTCTATTGTTTTTTATTTTATTTTATAAAAAAATTTTCTTTGCAAGCTTCATCTATTGTATATATTTATTTTTCATTATGTACAGGGCAGTCAATACATGATGTTTCGGTCAGTTATTTCTCTGGTACTCTTCAGGTATGATACTTTGAGTTGGTTGGTGTGTAGTTTGCCTGTCTACCAAAAAAAAAAAAATGTTTGAAAAATGATATTAGTTAAACACCAAAAAAAGGTGATACCATTTAGTTATTTATTTAATCCATTGATGTTATTGATTGATTTGTCTTGATTTATCCCATCCCACAAGCTTTCAGTGACTGGTTGGAATGATTTTAAAAAAAAGGCAACGTGATTTTTTTTTTTTTTTTAAACTTTTCCTCCTAACTTTAGAAAGCAAATTCCCAGATAATATCAACTAACTCCTCAGTTTACAGCCTGCAAAATAAAGTTGTTATTTAAAAATTGTTGCCTGCTGTTTGCTGGTCTCTCATATCATAAGTTTGTTCATCATTGTGTGTTAATTAACCAACCTTTTGATCCATCATTTATCCTTTTTTTCTTAGGTGTTTTGCATTTTCACTGATTAATCATTTTGATGATAGATTTTACTTTGGTATGTTTTCTGATCCATGTTGCCCTTTTACTTCTGAGTTATCTGCTATTTCCAAAAACATCTGCATTAACCATAAAATAAATTTAAAATAGATATTTGTATGCTTTTTAAATTTATGTGTAGATAAAACATGTATTTACTAAATTTAAATCATATCATATTCTAGATGCTAAATAGTTTAAACTGACACAGTGCTAAATGGATGAAGGAGTAGAAAGATTGGCTGAATGTAAGCTTCAAAGTTGGAAGCATCTATATGCCTTGAAAATCAGCATTTCAAATCTTCACCTTTTACCTGATCTTGAACTTTGAACACTGGCATCAGTGAGAGATAAATAATTCTCTCAACCTCTGTATAAATTGAGTCTCTAACTCGATAAATTCTTTTTGAAAGTTTATCTAAAAACTTTGAAGTATGTGGCTTACATTTTTAAGTTGATATAGACGTGTGAATTACTCATCATTTGAGCTGTGTTATCTTAACAATACAAGCATTCAGTTTTAATGAATTGCATTTTATAAATAACAGCCATTTTTTTTTTTCTGTTGTTGGCTTTGTTTTCTTGTTGTTTTTCTTCTTTCTTTACTTATTGTTCTTACTGGCCTCTCATAGCTAACATTATTACAATTATTTGCAGCCTTTACTCCTCCAAATGTTGTAGGTCATCAGTTGTTTGTTATTGCTTTTGTCTCTTGGTTGTTTTCCCCACCACACTTTCCCTCCTGCTGCATTTACTATTCAGGAATTTTCAAGGTCAAATTTTTGTACATTTTCTTGCAGTTATTTCATAGCAGACGAAAAAAATACAAAACCAGCTTTGTGTGTAGCTTGTATATGCAGTACAATATAAGCTTTGACCATTTTTGTGTCTAAATGACAGAAAGGAAAGGCTGTTTCTTTCTATCTATGACCTTAATACATCTGAAATTAAAAAAATAAATATCACTTCATATTTTTTTTATTGACAAGATGATGAGCAACTCTTGAGATGTATAATAAGTTGTTATAAATTGTTCTAATAAAAACTAACATTATCAGCAGAAAATCACAGTATATTATAAATATAAGTCTATTGAAAAATTTACTAACATTGGTTAGTTAATAGGAATTTTACTGTGAAGATGTTGGCTTGCATAATAAAATCTGCCATAGTGTTTTCACATACATACATGTGCATATGTGTTTTGTTAAAGAATAACTGATGAGGTATTGTGATTAAGCTTTTTTATTTAATTTTTCTTTTGTCAGTACAAGCATTTTCTTTCCTGGACATGGTGTGTAAAAACTGTCCAAAAGGAAAAGCCAACACTCAATAACATTAACTACAAATACGTCCACAATATGCTCATCTTGTTCGAAAAATAAGCCATTCCTATAACTTTAGATACATACATAAAAAATCCACATATTTAGTTAAAAAAAATAAATAAAATTGGTGTTTCTGTAAGTAAGTAAGTGCAAGGTCTTTATCCGCCCCCTCCCTCTTCAATCAATTTGAGATGTTATCATCCACTGCTGATAAAGTTGAATGCTTTGCTTGTAAATTCTCCTCAAACTCTACCCTTGACTCATCTGGAGTATCCCTGACTAATTTCTCACAATCTCTGTTGAATGATATGCATATAACACCTTCCATGGTTTCTGCTGTCATCTTTAACCCCACAAAGCATGTGGACCTGTTGACATCCCTGTAATAGTCATTAAGAAGTGTGCTCCCAAACTAGCTCCTGTTCTCACTAAACTGTATAATAAAGGCCTCACTGCCTCCTACTTGCAGGAAGTCATTGTCTGTTGTTCCAGTTTTTAAGAACTCTGGTGAACCATCTAAAACATTCAACTATTGGCCAATTAGCCTTCTGCCTCTTTTTGGGAAACTCCTAGTGGCCTTAATGCTGAATTTGTTCATCATCTCTCATCACAGGGCCTTTTCTCAGACAAGAAATACAGCTTTGGTTTCTCCAGATCTACTGCTGATGTACTGACAATAATTGCAGCAGAGTTTATCACAGTCTAGATAAAAACAGTAAAACCTGGGCTGTAACATTGGACATCTCAAAGGCCTTTGACAGGAACTGGCATCCAGGTCTTCTCGACCAAGCTGAAAAGCTATAGTATTTCTGGGCACATTTTTGAGTTGATCAAGTCTATCGTATCAAATTGTGAAATGAAAGTTGTCCTGAATGGCTACTTGTCTACATCCTTTCATACTAATGTCTGTGTTCTCAAGGGCTCCATCCTTGGTCCTATACTGGTTTTAATCTTCAATAACGACCTTCCCAATGATATCAGCTCCCAGCTTGGCATCTACATTGATGACATTACCATTTACTCATGCCTTGATAGTAAGGCTGGTCAGTCAAACAGTTAAAATGGCAGCTGATGTACAAAATGACCTCAAGACCATTGGTAACTGGGGCAAAAGATGGCTTGTCAATTTTAACATCTCCAAAACTAAACTTCTCTCCATTAATCATCTGAGAGACCCCTTTTTGCTTTCCACCAGCATGGCTGATGCTATCCTTGAAGAAAGTGACTCATTGCGCCTTCTCTGGGTAATGTTCTCAGCTGACATGAGTGGAAACACTATATTGAATCCATCGCTAGATCAGCTGCTAAGAAACTGTCACTGTGTCAGGTGAAACAATTTTTCTTTGCAGAATCTATCTTGAATATCTATAAATCTACCATTCGTCCAGGTCTAAAATATTGCTGCCTTATATGGTCCAGTGCTTCTGCTATTTTACTGGACCTCCTTGATAAGATTTAAAGAAGTATCAGCAATATTATTGGTTCTGATCTGGCGGCTTGGCTTCAGTTACTTGTCCACCGCTGTAAGCTTGCCTCTGTGCCTTTTTTATAAATACTTTCATGGTAATTGTTCGATGAGCTCCTTGCCCTGGTACCAAGACTATGAATTTAAGTGCAATACTAAACTGGTGGTAAGATCTTATCAATTTACAGTTGAGCTAGCTAAATGTAGCCATAACTTCTATGTTAACAATTTCTTATCTCGCACTTCTCACTTGTGGAACTCCCTCCCGTCTCCATGCTTTCCAACCAACTTTAATCGGCAAAAATTTAAATGAAATGTCAATCTCTATCTACTGTCTTCCTGATTGCTCTTTTCTCTTTCTCCTCATTACTAATGTTTCTGTTTGTAATTCCTCCACACCCTGTAACCCCTTGTGTGCTAGTAGTACTGCCTTGCTAGGGGTGATACCAATTTAAAAAAACAAAAAAAAAGCACCCTTGATAATGGCTAAAAGAATAACTGAAAGTGCTGGAATTATGCAGAACTTTTAGGCAGTTTTTACACAACTTTGTGTCTAGCAAAGAAAATACATGTAAATTAAATAAAAAAAATCTTAATTGCAGCACCTTGTCAGTGATCTTTAATGAAGCATGTATAAAAGAGGGATTGCTGCCTAAATACACTATATATATATATATATATATATATATATATATATATATTAGTGATGGGATGATACCACTATTTTTTATCAATTCCAATAAAATTCCTGATAATATTCTAAATTTCCAATTCCAGTACCTACAATGATTATAATTCATTATTTTCAGGCACTACAGTTGGTTTGGGAAACTTAATGCACAAACTACATTTATTAATGAAACATTTAGTAGAAAAATGAATACAAAAGCTTATGGAATAAAGTTAGATATCTATTTTATTTTTTTTTTAAAAATTGGTTAAGAGTTTAAGCAATAAACGGAACAATTTCTTTATGTAAATCACTTAAGTTAGCTACTGTTGATATATTGCTTTACTTTGGTTATCATCAGAAATCTTTAAAAAACTTACAAACTACAATTTTCTGGTTGGCATTAGATACATTTGCCATAATTGTGGTCTGAAAATAGTAAACATCAGTTAAAATTTAAATTTTTCACTGTTAGATAAAAAAAAATGTTTCTAGTTTTCTCATGTTTATAATTTGTAAAGATTTAACTAATAATGGTTTGCTATTAATTGTAAAATAAAAAAAGGGTAATTTTTTTTTTTTTTTTTTTTTTTGTCCATTTTTTTTAAAGTTTTAACAAGCAAAGGCATCCTCTGAATATTATATAATATCCTTAAAATTTTGTATGTGGCATTTTTCAATGAATAGAACAAATTTAGGGGTGACAATTCAATTTTAGTATGCACTTCAAAAATGAGACACCTATTGCAACAATAACACTCTCAGCAGAAATACATCATCCTGTGTATTGTGGTTTAACTCCTACATGTATTTTGATAAAATGCAAGGAGTAACTAATCCTGCAGGACAGTGAATGAATGCAAATATTAAATTTGCTTACAGATATTTAATAAGAATTAAATATAAATTATCACAGCAACTTAATAAATAAATAATAAAGTCTCTTCAATGTTATAAAAGAAATATTTAAGTTTTACTGTCTAAAGTAAATTTCTTACAACTAAAAAATTTAATTTCTAAAAAGAATCAAAAAGTGTTTTATTTTTATTAATAGAGTAAAAGTGCAACAATGCAGTAAAAAAACATATCCCTTGATTTTTTTTTTTTTTTTTTTCTTAAAGAAATATAAGGAATTTTAGCAAACTTTACAATAAAAAATTTAAATTAAAAAAAAATATTAGGAAGTTGAAAGCTAAATAATGTTGATATCCAACTGGATCATTTTATAAGGGATGATATTCAATTGTTACAAAGCATTAAAATGAAGACATGATTAAAAATGATTAAAATCTTCATAACGATGAGAGCAGCTGCAAATGTGTATTTTTTGCATAGGATTGATTATTTTTATTTATTTTTTTCCACTTATTTGTTAGATTATTAGATGAAATTTTAATAGTTTTATTTTAAAAATATTAAATCAAATGTTAGAAACGAAAAAAAAAATATACAGCTTAATCTTGTCAGATAAAAATACTCATTTTAATATTTTTTATACTTCTACTTATAAAACTTGCATCTAGTTTGGCTCTGAAAAGGAATTAATGAGAAAAAAAGTTCAAAATATTTTAAATGCCATAATAATTTAACACAAGAAAGTTCAATTATGTCAAGGAAAAATATTAGTAGTTAAATACAATTTTTGATGAAAATTAAATTTTAGTTTTTTTTTAATACAAACTTTTGTGTAAAAAGCTTTCTTTCAGTCCTCAAATAAGTTTCTTTATTTCTTTAAGTAAATTAAGATGAAAATCCATTTTGAAAGCTATAAAATTTTAAATACATGAATTTCGTAGAAACAAATTTAAGTTTCATAAAAAGAATGTTTAAGTCTCGGTTATTGAAAAGATTTATTTTTGTTTATGTACTATGTAGACAAAAATAAATCTTTTTAATAACTGAGACTACAAAATGATTTTATGGATTAAAACTAGGTACCTTCACTAATTCGGTATGCATAAGGTTTAAGAAGGAAAATTTTTCTTGAAGCATTATTTTAGCTTTAATTGAAGGCTCAAAGATTTAAAATTTACTATTTCCAATAAGCAAAATATTCTGTGGTGTATTTCAAACAGAAATTATATTGATTGGAATTTATATTATATATATATATATATATATAATTTTTTTTTTTTTTTTTTTTTTTTTTTTTTTTTAGTAAAATCGATAAAAACGGACATTTTTGACACATTTGCAAACAAAAGTTAATTCTTGGTTTTAAATATCTTGCATAAATAAAATATATATTTCTCAAATGTAATTTGAAGAAAATTAGAAAGTTTAAAGTTAAATTAATCTGATTTGAAACAAATGAACATTTTATAACATAAAATGTTGTATACAAACATTTTTTAACTAATGGGTTTTATTTTTCTGATGTGTTAAACAATTCATTGACAGCCAAACGTGTTCATAGTTAAGTATGGTGGAGCAGATGCTAAAGTTTATATGAAGGTGTGGTGGCTCTCATAAGTGGTGGGGAGACCTTAAAACACATGACTCTTTAATGATAGTTATAGGTTTGATCATCCATACTTAAGAAATTCTGCATGTATATACACATACAAAAACAAGTTGAAATATTAAAAAAAAATATTTGAGGTTGTCAGTTTTAATAAGCTTTACAATATATGATTATTGAATAAAGTTCTATTTAATAACACTATTTCCTAAGAGTTATCACACTGAAACGGAATTTTAAAAGATTTAAAATCTTTGTAAATTATTAAACTTAAAATTGTAAAAAATGAAAACCAATCTAAAAATTCATTTTTCATCGAAAATTTTTTTCTTCAGACAATATTGTCTATAATTTGTATTATTCATAAAAGCAATTTAGTAAGATGGGATTTGATTTTGCAAAATAATTTGGTGATTTAAATTCTTTAAAGAATTCGGATTTTAACTAATATAGTCACTAAAAATTATCGTGTTGAATTTCTCAAATTTTCATGAAAGTAAGGGGGTGAAACACATGTAAAAAATAAATAAATAAATAAATAAATATTTTTACCAAGATTTTCTAATTAAAGAAATAATTTCATTCATTTGTGTATAAGTCTTGAAAATTTCATAAAAATCTGACAATTATTTGATTTTTACAAGGATTTCAAAA
>OZ010573.1:24306259-24308759 GCA_963932145.1 Acanthosepion lycidas
CAGTTAAAACACTTCCTAGATATTTAAATTTTTGTACTTGGTTGATTTTGGTTTCTTTTATTCATAGTTTGCATCTTGGGCTTTCCCTTTTGCTAACAACTATAAATTCTGTCTTCTTTTAATGGATGTTTAATTCTTTCTTGCTTTTCTATATTCTGTAGGAATTCCTGTAGTTTCCTTTCAATGTCATATAGGAGGATTGATATCAATACTGTCATTGGCATGTCTAATGTTAAGATTGTAGCTACCAATAATGAATCAATGTAGGACATGTAATTCTCTCAGGATCACCTTACTGTAAATGTTGAATAAGTTCGGTGAGAAGTTGATTGGAATTCCTTTGTCCTATTTCACTACAGAAGACGCATACTTACTCTCTACATCTTTCTCCTTCAAGTTGTATATGTCATGTTGAATAAACTAATATGTACTTGATAATTCATTCTAAGCATGATAGAGCAAAAGCACTTTAAGTATTCATTTAAACAGAAAACAGTTTCAACATCGCTTCATATAACATATTTCCTTTGGCCTTTTCGTACACTTATTGCCTTGTTGTAGTCCTATAAATATCTTGGTGTTCTTACTTTTCATCAACTGATTTTAAATTTTCATAGTTTTTCTCATATTTGAAATTTTATTTTTATATATTATTTTTGGATTCATAAATTTTTAGAGTATTGTGTGGCTGTGATTCCTTCCTTTTTTTATGGAAGAGTGTACACTGCTGGTGAACTGAAAGTCATCCGGGATTGGACAATAAATTGCCAAGAAGAGTCGTATGGTGTGCACTTCAGTAGATGGAAAAAGTTGTAGCTGGCAGAAGGTACTCAAATCAATACCCGATCAGTATCGACTGGGTCAATTGGAGTGGGGGGTATGATGTTGAAAGACCCAAACCCCCTAACGAACCTCAGCTAGAAACATTACTGATGATGTGTACTTAAGCATCCAATAGATGTATTTTACAAAATTGTTGGTTGTTTTTTTTTCTATTTTTTTTACTTTTTGATTTTTGTACATTTATATTTTCTTTTTGTTGTTCCCATATTGAGGTCAGTCCAATATTTGTGCCAATCCATTAAATAGGTCATAATGTGGGGGTGGGGCTGGAGGAATCAGCTCATGATGTGGGTGCCAAAGTTGGGCCCACAGAAGTAAAACACGGAACACGGATTAGATGTAAGAAAGATATATTAACAACAGGTTACAGAGATAGTGTAAGCAGAGATTACTATAAGTTAGTGTCCAACACTGGTAGTCGTACGAGACTTTCACTGTCTTTCTGTGTCACTCTCTTGTAGAGTGCTATGTCACCTACTTAATATAGGCCTGGAAGAGTCTATTGTGTAGGTAGTTTCCGGTCTCACAATATTTCAGTTGTCTTAAAATCTCTTAGAATGATTGATTCTTTTCAAAATCATAGACAAAATAAACCTCCACTTGATAAATGTATTTGGAACTTGGACTTGTTTTCTTTGCCATTTCTTGGAAATTTTGATGTTTATTTTCATTTTAGATACATTCATTTGGACTAAATTAGTTGTTGACATTAAATTTGCAGGTGCTCTATAAATATAGTGTTATATACACTTGGGTGAACTAAATTAAAATACATTTTACTTTTTTTGATTGACTTTAGTTGAGCTATCAATGGGTCTAATATTAGATCATAAATTTTCTAATCAGCAGCCATAGGCTTTCACTTGTTAGGATTTCCCCAAATGACCACATCTCTGATTAAAGTTATGTAATTTTTGGGACTCAACAAATTTATTTAATTGTTGATGTGAGAAACTAAATTGGTATTTTATATATATATATATATATATATATATATATATATATATATATATATATATATATATATATATATGGTTTTAAAGTGTGCTATATTTATGGGATAAAGTGCTCAGTATCAGAGATAGAGCATATGTAAATATGAAAGTGAACATTGAAGTCAACACTCAGAAGCGACAGGCTGTTTCATGTTAGGCACAATCGTCAGGCTGCCTGATGTTTGCATCTAGCATGAAACAGCCTGTCATCTCTGAGTGTTGACTTGAATGTTCACTTATATATAAATAAAGTCAAACAAAAAGTTACCGATTAAATTGGTACAAAAAACATTTATTAATATTAACCAAGTGACAAGTCACCTGATCAATATTAATAAATGTTTTTCATACTGATTTCATCGGTACGCTTTTGTTTGACTTTGTTTTATTGACCAACTTATATATTCTACTTTATAAACTATATGACGCATATGTGGACTTTTTTTTTCTATTTATATATATATATATATATATATATATATATATAATTATGACTACTCCCATCCAGCACAGCTTTGAATTACTACTATCTTGACTGAATACAGCTTATAGCATAAACAAGAAAAACATATTAACAACAAAACCTTTGACAGTAGCTAAAGAATTGGCCAAAAAACACCCTGGGGAAAATGATCACAACAGTTTCTGCACTCTCTTACTCC
>OZ010573.1:24313759-24443759 GCA_963932145.1 Acanthosepion lycidas
TGTTGTCAACTTGTCATTTAATTCATTAAACATAAACTAATATTAAAATGTTTTAGAAAAACCTGATCAGCTCCACTTTCTTCTTGAACTCATTGGTTGAGATGATAAAAATAACAAAGATGAGGATAGTAATCTGCCATTTTAAAACTTAATTCTGTTTTCTTAAATTGACTTGAGTTAGTGAGTTAGCATATAGGTTGTTTGCTTTCAAACAATACTGTATGTAATCTTATATAAAGCCCACAATTCTATAAGACTCCCTCTCAATTTAAACAAAAAAGAAAATTATATAAGAGATTTAAGAAAAAAAAATGATATTGCATCAAATTTTACTGGAATTAATCTGGGTTTCCTATTTGACTCCACTCAGGACATGTTTTGTATTATGCTTATATTTGGAACTTATAAAATTCTTATATTTGTGAGGGGAGTGAGATTTTTTTTTCTTTGACTTTTATCAAAACATAACACAATCTTGATGAAAAAGTACACCCATTCTGAAATTGCATTTTATAAAACCATTTAATTTACTAAATAAATTAAATGATTGAATTAGTTGGTCTCCCACTGCTCTGTAATCTTGTGAGGATTGATGAATTTAGTTTCTGAGTAAAAGCGAATAACAAACTAAATATATGTTTGGATTCAAGTGGACACATGTTGGACTCTTTAACTGAACTGATAACTTATGATGGTAAGGGAACTTAATGATCAAAATCTACTGGAAAAGAAAAAAAAAATAGTCAGAAGATGTTTGTGATTATTATAAGCTGGGACATGTTACAAAGCTATGTGGTCTTGTGGGGAAAGATTTATCTTCCACTCCATAACCACTTTCTCCAGAGACACATCATTGCAAGCTTATTACAAGCATATCATGACTTGCAATGATATCACTATTTCGATGGCAAATGTACATGAGTTTTATTCTTTAGTTTCACCAGATCAAATATTTACTTCTAAAGCATGCCATGCTACTTCCATAAAGTTGAATCACTCTGATTTCGCCCATATTCTAAATATAAGGAGAAAGTTTCCATGACACCTTTTTAAACCCAAGAATTGCTACTTTGTGCAATAGTCTCACATGAGTGCTTCCCTGAACATTACAAACTTAACTTCTTTGAGTCAAGAGTCGGTTGTCATCCATCATTATAATATTCACTTCCTACCACCTCTTTTGTTCATAAGAAACACATCATATTCATTTTAACAGTAACCCTCTACTCTGAGTGGCTCTCAAGCCTTGTATGAGGCAAACTTTAGTGTTTAAAAAAAATAATACTAATTATTTGAGGACAGTAATTGAAACCCTGACATAATGGTAGGACGAGGACACTTATACTTAGAATTGGAAAGACAGTTGAAATTTCTTGGGCAAATAATGAGGAAAGAGGGCATGGAGAATTTGACACTCCTAGGACATATTGAATGCAAGATAAACAGAGGAAAGTAATGAATAGCCTACATGCTTTTATTCCTCATAGGTTACTTGACCCCTTCTCATCTACACTGGACTTAGGGCCATATCACATTGAAACATTGGTTCCCATACCATGTTAAGTAATGTTGAACCTGGTCAGTACCTAGATGGGTGACTGCTTGGGAATACTGGGCACTGTAAGCTTGGTTGTGCAGGTGGTATAATGGATAATAGCTTGGAATTGTTAATTGAGTAGAAAAGTTCTAATTCCAGTCAAGTTTGTTGTATTCACTTATGCACAAATACTCTTGGGAAAGGTATGAATCCACTTCTTCTCCCCGGAGCTATGGGTTAATTAGTAAGACTTGTATCAGTAAACCGTTATCTCAAAAAAAAATTCTTACAATCAAAAGTATTTTCTGGCTTTGAATAAGCTGTATAGGGTTGATAAGCCATAAAAAAACAAAAAAAATACCGAATCAATCATTTTCACAGAGGTTAGATTGGAGTTATTTTAGTATCTCACCAGTAGCCGATAGAACCTGATCCAAAACATCTCTACTTTGATGTAATTGAGGTAAATTTATAACACTTTCACCTGTGGAAGAAAAAAGAAATTGTTTAAATTTTATTGAACTATAGTAATATCATCATATTAAAAATGAATCCTATTGCTGTAAAAAAAAAAAAAGAAAAAAAAAAAAGTTTTCTCTTTGTAAAGAAATATAAAATAAGTAAATACCAAGTTTTGTATTTCTAAGTTACAACAAAAATTTACTGAAGGCTATTTTTAAGTAATGTATTTTTTTCGTCTTTATTTACTTTGAAATATATCATGTCTTCTCTCCCTCTGTTACCTTCTCACCTTTCTTTCTTCTCTCTTTTCTTTTCTTTGTCTTTTCCCTTCTAATCTCTCTCTCTCTCTCTTTTCTCCCTTCTTTTCGACTTTGTCAGTATATGCTATATTTCCAAGATGTCATAGTGCACTTGTCTTTTCACTAATGTTTACTTCTGCCTTGTCTTGTTTACAACCCTCGTCCTGTTAATCATTGCACATACTTCTTGTCTGACTAATGCCAGCACTCTGATAATGACTTGCTATTTCCAGGCCCTGGGGGGGAGGGGAGGAGGGGAGGGAGGGTAAAAAGAAAATGCGAAACAAAACTTGAAAAGACAAATCAGCTTCACTTTCTTGTTTTGTAGCCATTTTAATCTGCTCACAGCATCAACTGCTATTTTAAAATAGCTGCATATAAGAACATAACCACTCCTTCTCTCTTTTTCTTGTAAATAGTCTTGTCTGTAGGTCACAGAAGAACAAAGATATTTTAATAATTGTGTGTGTCGGAAAACTGATTCATATTCAACAACATATTTAAGCAAAGCAACTTCATTTAACACCTGGTTTATTGTTGTAGAATTACATAACGCTTCAGATTTTATGATATTACAAACAATAATACATACTTCTATTAGTTTAGGATGTGTGGATATTGTAATGAATAGCCGCTCGATACAAGAAATTGGTGAACCAATATCAAATTCCAGTTAAATTTTGTTACATTCACTTTCATGCAAATATTCAGGGTAAGGTGCAAATATTCAGGGTAAGGTGCAAATCCATCTCTTCTCCTCAGGCTATGGGTTGGGGCAGTAGGACAGACTAAGCTCTTCAGCCTTGATTGGCAACTAGTCTAAGAGAAAGACAACTTTGAATTCAAAATTGTATCTGGCCTAGCAATAGCCAACCATAGCAGCGGTGTTTTCTTCATAGAGACCAAAATGTCATCATGGATATAAAAAGTTTAAAGTTTTCATGTAATTATCATTTTCTAGTGATTATCATATGATAGGTTTTCCAAAGAAATCAATGAATTTTGTTGAGTTTTAATTATTAATTTTTTTATCTAATTGTATTATGATACAATAAAAATATATAGGATTGTGGAGTTCATACTGACTCTGATCTCAACTGCAGTTTATCTGATGGATAGATGGATCCATTTAGATGCTTACAATTATATAATGTTTGCTTAATATTTTATGAAGTAAAAAGAACATGAATTTTAAATCCTGATTCATTTATCCATGAGATAGCTGTTCAGCACTTCCAGGTAAGATTGTCCCTTCCAAGTTAGGAGAGTGCCCAAGGGGAGTAACTCAGAAAGATTAATACAAGTTTTTGAATCCTTGATTCCTATAAATTCATAGCATTATTATTCAAAGAAATTTTCCTTATGCTTTCAAAGAAAGTGTCTATTCATCATAAAAGAATGATTCTTCTTTAGATCCATTGAATTCTTTGGATATTTTGATATCCTGAACTTGGACCATTGACTTGACTAGGATTTTTGTATAAAGTAATGCAAGGATTAGGATGAAGCTGACAGGTTTAGAAAAGATATATAGAAGAACTTCCATCACAATTTGATCATTTGTTGTACCACATTTGCAATATAATGAACAACAGTCATGTAAGTAAATCATTAATCAGCTTGTCCAGGAAAAAGTATTTTCTCTACTAATGTATCATTCCAACAAGCCAGTTGCTCATTGAAACCTGAAAAAGTAAGTTTTTTTGTGGGTTTCAGCATTTTACAATAAAGATGATTCTTTGAATTTCACATAATGTATAAAATGCATCTATCAGTGGAGATATTAATGCAGGCCCTGGATCTTGCTACAACATTCTACATTATGAATTCTCATAACAACAGGTCACGTGTTCATTGCTTGTACAGAAAATATTAGGTTGGTGCAAAAATAATGTCGGTTTTTGACGTATTTTTTAACGTCAAAAACGACATTATTTTTGCACCAACCTAATGTTTCCTGTGTTGAACAAGAGAAGATGCATATTTGAATGCTTCAGTCAATTTAGTTCATATGAATGCATTTTTATAAGGCTTGTAAATGACATTACAATAACTGGTTTTGCCAGTCAGTTCCATGCTTCAAGACAATTGTCTTAGAGCATGAAACACTGTTGCCAATTGGTGTTGGCCTTAGTGTTCACTCTTATATTTCTGCACACTCTATCCTGGATATTGAGCACTTTTACCCCATAGACTATATTTTATATATATATATATACACACACACACACACACACACACACACACACTATTGTAAGCAAAAATAAATTTAAAGATATGTAGGACTACAAAAAGGTTTATACGAAAATAATGCTGTAATTGTAATAATATAAAAACTATCTGATGTTTCTTGTAGATTTTTGCAATCAGTTTTTAGATTGGAGTATATTTCAGTTTTGAGTTGAGTTCTTTAACACTTGGTCTGCAAGTACTTATCATTTATCAAAGCCTTTTGTAACCTGATTTCTGGTACAGTGTAATAATAACTTGTGGCTAGGAATAGTTGGAATCTATTTATGGAAATCTAAGAAAGAAAAAAATAAAACAAAACAATCCAACATAAGCATTAACATCACTACTATAAGTAACAGCAAAGAACTGTTGTCATGGTAACCCAAAATAAACAAAAGTATTTCTTGACTAGATAAACTGTGGTTGATAAGGAGATGCCGTTGTTTATGTGTCAGAAGATGAGCATTGTAGCAAGATGTGAGCTATATGTTTCCTAAGGCTACGTGATCTCTTTACATCATCTTGAATTTCATTATTAGATGAAGCATTGTCAGTTATTAATTTTTCACTAGCATCTCTTTCATTTTATTTTCATTTGCTTTTTATTACAATTCATACTGTCACTTACTCATGATCATAGAACAGTAATGTGAGAGTTACTATAAAAAGCGATTGAAATTAAGATGTAAAAATACTAGTAAAAAATGATCAATTGTAAACCATTTTTGAGCCACATTCTTACTGTTACCTTGCTTATAACTATACAGTTATTTACCAACAAGATTTAAGTCATTGTTATTTATAGTGAAGGATTTATTCTACTTTTTTTCCTTCAGTGTTCATTTTGATTCATTTGATAATGATATTGATCCTCTGATTTATTATGTGTCATTGATTGATGGTTTTTTGTTTTTTTTTAATGATTTATCAACCCTTTGAGTTATTTAAAGCCTTATTTTGGATTGTAAGATTTTTTTTTTTTTTTTTTTTTTTTTTTTTTTGAGTGAATATTGCATTAAGAATTTTTTTTTTCTTAGAATAACAATGACTTTCTTTTACACATCCTACTATTTAACCCATAGAGGAAAGAGATCAGGTCATGCTTTTCCTAAGTTTTATTTGTGCATAAGTGAATTTTAAAAAATCTGATTGGAATTGGAACTCGGATATGATTTCTCATGAGCTGCTATCCATTATAACACACACACACACACACATCCTTATACGGTTAAAAAAAATAGCTAAATTATGAGCCAAGATCTAGACCTTGGAAAAAATTTTTTTAATTACATATATGGGTCTTTGTTTTTCTGTATGTCTGTGAATCTTGGACATTAACCACAGAATTATGGCAAAGAATCCAAGCATTAGAAATGGGATGCTACAGAACCATCATAGGCATCTCCTCCATAGACCGGATCACAAATGATGCAGTGCAAGACACCATCAGATAAGAAACGGGACCATTAGTAGACATTATATCCACCATCAAAGAGAAAAAGTTGAAATGGTATGGCCATGTCATAGGAGCCAACAATCTTTCCACTATCATCTTAAACAAAAAAGGCAGACAAAGGAAAAAAAAAAAAAAAGATCTGATATCTTCACTGGGTGAACTGGAAATCATTCACAGAGAATCAGATATTGGCACATGATGGAAATGTATGGAAGGAGCTGATCAGGTGCTCAGCTGTAAAGCATCTATCTGACCACACCCGGTTTGAGGATGAATGACGATGATGCTTATGGTAATAATAAAAAATGTTCTTAGTACTTTTAATTGGGTGTACTATATTTGTGCCCAATACAATCCAATTTTTACATAAAAAGCATGAATATATTTGGTTTTGTTATATAATGCAATTCCCACTATGCATGGATGACGTTAAACATTGTCTCAAGATGATTTTAGGAACCACTCTCAGACATGGTTGTTTTATGTCATTTAAGACAAAGAAAAGATAAGAATTTCTGCTTTGTGGAGACATTTGTAACTAAATTTACAGTGCATGTCATTCTTGTCAAGCAGAAGCAATTATAGCCAATAGTTGGTTGTTCATTAGAGAGGAGGCTAATTTAGAATGGTACTGCTCTATAGTCATATATTGTAAGGGTTGATACTTTAGTAAAGTAGTAACCTGAACTGAGTATGGACAACCTCCTGTTCTTTTTCTAAGGAAGGCTATTTATAATCTCCACTCTTCACATATTTAAATTATACTACCACTAAAAGTAGTGTCGTTATTTTACACAGGTCAGCAAAATTGCCATAGTATTATCCTTGAGTAAAATACAAGCCCTATTTCTCTGTTTCCAATTTTGAAACAAATTTTTTCTAAAATCATGTACAAATAAGCATGTATATAAAATAGATATCTCTCTGCAATCAGTGTTCCTATAAAATATTCCATAAACTTTCATTTTCAATAAGTACAAAATGGTAGATTTTAGCAAAATGTATATGTTATTTTTGAATTAAGCTGTAACTATTTGGGATATTTTTATTAGAAACTGAGTGTGGGGCTTAAACTGCAAATTACCCCCACTGAAAATTGTATTTTTCATTCAATAGTCAGTGGTCAAATAAAAAGCCAAATTGAAATCAAAATAGCTTTTTTTTTTCCTCTTTATTTTTAATATTTGTAAAGTGTATTTCACTGACTTGTTATGGTGCACCAGATGTTTATTTTAATGTTTCTAGAGTTGCAAGTTTGTGGTCAAGAAGTCTGAGGTTACAGTTCCAATATTGGATTTGGTAATATGAAACTAAAACTCTGAAAACCTTGAGAAATGAGTGACTGGTCTCTGTTTTGGTTTCATATATATATGAAATTCTTGCTTGGTGTACATGATTCTGTAAAATAGTCTGAAGATTAATCAATTATGGAGGTTTGTGATAAATTACAACCAAGAGATCGTATATCTTTTTCTTCTATTTTTCTTTTTGAATAATTTTACCTGAGAGGTATAAATAGAAAAAGGATAGATAGATAGATATCGTAGTATAGATAGGTGGGGATAGATAGATGTGCACAGATAGATGCAGATTGACAGAGATGATTTGCATTACCACTTTTGTTGCAGTCTCCAGTCTTTGGTTGCATACTTTGTCTTCCAGACTTGTCAAAATATGTTCCTTGTGTTACTGCATTCCCTAAAAGAGTAGGCCTGGTAATCAAGACCCATCTTGAGCTGCTGCTGCTACATGATTTATCAAGTGGAGACATTAGGATTGTTAGGAGATAAATCTCTATGCAAATCCCCAGATCACATTTTATTTGTTTCTTGAACTTTTCTCTCTGCTTTCAAATATTAAGCACTTGGATGTATTTCTAAATAGATAGTTATTTGATGATAATTTTCTTTAGTCAGTTTGTATATTTTTACTTAATTAGTTTCATACTTTTGAATTATTATTATTTTATGAGATTAATTTGGTAGTAATTTTATTTCTAATTACTTCTTTGATGTGTATCAACTATAAAATGTCAGATTTATTATATATATGAGCATTTTTATTCCCTAAAATGGTCTCTATCAAATCATATGTGCAAATAGGTTTTATGGCCACATCATGTTGAAACACTAGTTCCTATATGATCACTGTGGAGTAGAGCCTAGTCACTACTGAGATGGGTGACCACTTGGGAATACCAGGTGCTGTAATTTTGCATGTGCAGGTGGTGTAATAGATAATAGCTAGGTATTGTTAATTGGAGAGCTGAGTTCCATTTCTTGTTGGGTTTATTATATTCACTTATGTGTAAATACCCTATGAACCCACCTCTTCTCCCTCCAGCTATAGGTTAATTAGTAAGATTTGTATCATTAAAACCCTTATCTCCTCCCCTCCAAAAAAAAACATTCTTAAAAATAAAAATGTTTTCTGGCTTTAAATAACCATCAAAGAATTGATAGGCTGTAGAAAACAAATCAATCACTCAATATGTGTGGGTAATCTGGGCTGATAGCTATCGACTGCCTTATGTCGAAATTGACAGTCCATTATATATATATATATATATATATATATATATATATATATATATATGTACCTTGGGTTACATTGTTTTGAATTGAGATTATGTCATTTGTCGAAAAAATATACAGAAAAATAAAAATCAAGTTTGTCATTTTGTTCAATTTTATGTCTGTCCGCAACAAATATTGAAGTCTTAATATCATTAGAAAAGCATTAAAATCACATAAAATCCTGTTACTGTAGAATAAATAAGAATAAAAGTATATAAAATCATATTAAAATATGCATATTTACAATAAATGTTAATATAATCATCATAAATCCAAGAGAACAAAATATGAAAACTTCTGTAACCCTGTTTTGTTGTCTTATTTAGTGGTCTTTAAGAGCTAAATATTGGTGTTTTCCACTGTAGTTTTAATATCTACTGTTTGGTGTTGTCAGTGCCACTCATAATTCCTGTGAAATTGAAATCCAATTTAGTTTAGGCATACAGACAATATACATATTCATTTGTGACTTTATATTTTGCCCCTAAGAAAATTCCTCGTGCAAGTGCTAAGCGTCCTGCTATAATGTGGGACGATAAACTTACTATGATAAAACACCATGACAAAGGTGAAAAGATCATATCGATTACTCAATCTTTTGGAATGAGTTTGACAACTGTATCGACGATTGTTCACAATAAGGCTAAGATTTTGCCACATATCAAATCTGATACCCTAGGGACGAAGAATACTGTTACCAATAAGAAAAGAGGAAAAATCTTTGAAGAGATAGAACAACTTCTTTCTCTTTGGATTGAGAGGTTGAATCATCAGTGTGCTGCTATTAGTAAAGAAATCATTCAAGCGAAATCTTTGTCTTTGTTTTGAGGACCTGAACAAAAAATACCCAGATGAGAAAGATGTAAAGTTTAAAAGTGAGTCAAGACAGGTTTATGAGATTTAAAGAATAAAGAAGTTATCACTCTATTAAGAAGCAAGGTGAAATTGCATCAGCTGACAAACAAGCAGCAGCCAATTTTCCTAAAGCATTGGCTAAGATCATTGAAGAAAACAGGCTTCTTCCTGAACAGATATTTAACAGTGACGAAACTGGATTATATTGGAAAAAATTGCCAGACTGTTCTCTCATTGCTAATGCTAAGCATAAGGCTATATCGCTGATAAATTTTTTTATTCAGAATATTGTATGTACATATCATAAATACTGTAATATGCAATGGAGAGTACTTATTTGCAGTTTATAGTGTGGTTATTTTGACTTTAATTGGTTCCAGAGGTCACAACTTATGATATAGGATGAGGTATACCTGTATGTATGTATGTATGTATGTATGTATATATATATATATATATATATATATATATATATATAAAATGGCCTGCCGATTTCAACCATGAAACAATTTCATTATTTGGTGTTACCCTCAGTACCTACTTTTATATTTTCACGCACACACACCCAGAGTCAGCAAAATGTATATGCACTTCAGGAAAGGAAAAACATATATAGATATTGTAATACTAAATTTATTCAGACACCACATGATTAATACAAGTTACCTTTGGACTCTACAATCACAAGAGATACTCAAAATGGTGGCCTTTAACCTCCAGACATTTATTAGCATGGGGAACTACTGCTTGGACAATGTTGGCCAAAGTGTCCAGTGGGATTGCTGCACATGCATTTTCAATTTCTTGTCTAAGAGCTGCCAATGTAGTTATTTTTCTGCAATATACAGCATCTATTATTTGTTTATTTATTTTTGGCAGTTAATTTACTTGTTTTTCATTTTGTATTATTTATTCCTTTTGGTTTTTTGATGTTTTATTAACGTAGTAAAAAAATTGAGCAGGGATTGCTTAGGTCACTTATTTAATAGTTTGTTTTGGTCTGGGAAGATAATTAAAGCTATTTATTCATCTAATGTTTAGATTGCTTGGCATAGTCAATTCCCTTATTTTGGCGGGGGACAGATTTTTATTTATTTGGATTGATTATTTTTACTTGTTTTTGCTTATTTATGCTTATTTTTATTAGTTCTAACGGTTATTTTAGTAGGTATGATTTATTAATTTGTTCATTTATTTATTTATTTGGATTAATTTTCATATTTGTTTTTTATTTATTTACTTATTTTTTATTTTGTATATTTTTATTTACTCTATTTGGGTTTCAATTTTTGAGTAACGTAGTAATGATTTTTTTATCGTTATGTAACAGTTATAGCTATTTTTACGTCCAATTTATATATATATATATATATATATATGCTGTTGTTTTTGATGTATGATATAATTATTATTATAATTATTATTATTGGCCCATATTAAAGTTTATATGATTATGAACAACATTTTGCTTTTACTGCCCGAGTAGATGAAGTGTTTATGGGAATTTGATTTGCCCAGGTGTTTGTCTTGGTTTCCTAGTGATGAGACATTTTTCAAGATCACTGACATTTGGTTCAGAGCACAGGGAGAAGTGCTGTCACCTTTTCCTCCCAGAGGTGTTATTGTAAAGTGGGCATGAACAGCATCGGCTGAAATTAGAACTTGGATTGTTAATTGTAATTTTCTGTACTGGTAACAGTTATATCACCTCTGCTTCTCCATAGTATATACAACACAGCAATTATCCTAAATTTATTTATAGGAAATAAGCAGATGTTCATTTGTCATATACTTTATCGTATGAGCAGTCATATTAAATTGAATATGAATTTCATAAATTGATAGTTCAATACATACTGATGTCCTACTTGTAAATGTATTCAAAATATGAACATTATAGACTTTATATTACAAAGTATATCTTTATTGATATTTAAATCAATATTCTTTACCAAATATTCCAAAAAGTAGAACTTTTGATAAACCTTTCCAAAGCAGAAACTATGATCTGGAATTGGAATGAAAGCCATTATAGCTAGTGTTGCCAGTTTAGAAAATTAGAAATATGGGACACTTTTAAAAATCAATCTCTGTTTTTCTCTCTCTCTCTCTCTCATATATATATATATATATATATATATATATAAAATGAAACCCAAATCACCCTATAAAGATGGCAATTTCTTCCTGGGAGATTCTCCCGGCACTTGTCAATGCAAATACATTTCTTGCAGAAATGAATTTCTTTAACAAATATATTAGGTTGGTGCAAAAATAATTTGTATTGACAAGTCCCAGGAAGAATCTCCCAGGAAAGAAATGACAATCTGAATGAGGGTAATTCACTTATATGCTCTATAATAAATATATTCAGCTCTCTTTTGTGAATCGGTTTTAAGATTTTATATTAATTGGATCAACTTTGATTACTTACCCACAGATTTTTAAACATATATGCATGCCATACACACTCAGACCAATGTATTATATAAAAGGAGAGACATAAGTTAAAAACATTAAGCAATGATTTTAATGGGTTATAAGGAAAATAAAAGTAAAATCAATTTGAAAATTATTTAATACAAGGTAAGAAAAAGAAATTTGGTAAAAGTGAAATCATTTGAAAATATTTATTCATTACAGACCAGAAAAATAAATGTCAGTTTTGTATAAACTTCTAGTAACACTAGTTTCCTCATTACATTTGGGTTATTTTTATCAAGAGAATCTGAGAAAAGAAATTATAACTATAAGTTACAACCAAGAACTGTAAGAAGATAGTAAAAATATATTTTTATTATGAAATTTGAGAACTAAATGAAACTCAAATTACCCCATTCAGATGGCCATTTCATCCCTCGGGAGATTCTCTAGGACTTGTAAATGCAAATACATTTGTTAAAGAAATGAACATTACTAGTATCCCGGAAAGGTCAGTATAGGACAAAGTTATGCAATATAGGACATATCCAGTATATAAGGGATGTCTGGCAACCCTAGTTATAGCACATACATGAATACATCATAAGAATTTAGAATGTGAGATTAATAAATTCTAAATACTTCAAATACTTTATTGTATTGATCAGTTACAAATTTAGTGTAGGAAATAAAGAAATTGAATATAAAATAGACTGCACTTGGGTAGTTTTGTATGACACTCCAAGACACTACAAAACCAGAATATTAAGCTAAGAAATGTCTCGATTAGTATGTCTAAACAATTGTTTTCTCTGATCCATGATTAAAAATGACTTCAAGCAAACAAACCCTCTAGGTCTGAAAGAAGACTAGATCACATCAGAGCTTAGAGACAGGTACTACAGAATCCCAAACAAAAACATTTTCCAAATAAAAACCATATAACTTGAAAGCTTCCAACAGCAGCAACAAATATATGTAACTAAAATGGGAAAATAAGGATTATAATCAAAATGTTGACCTTGCACTCTATCTTAAACAAAAGGTTAGGAAGGAAACTCCCATCAATATTATTGATAACATTGGATTTGAGAAATCAGTTTTACTGAAAAACTGTTTTAAAAGAAAGCTGCTATAAATTTCAACTGACACCAATGCTCACTCCTCAGTCGGTGAACACCAGATGTTTCCTGTATGAAAATGGTTAATCTTATCATTGCCTCAGAGAAGAATTGGTAATTGCCCACTGCTGAAGAATATTGGCTTTGAGAAAGATTCTTCACTAGACATGAAAATCCCCAGCATAACAGGAGAGCTCAAGTAAAATTGCTTGCTTTTTATTTTAAACTTTTTACTTAAAATATCTTTGAGCAAATATTACTGAGTTGTGCATTGAACATGAGAAAGAAATTGTCTGTGGTTAGTAATTAATGCAGGCAATACTGACAGAATACAGCTATTATTTATATGCATAAATACATATAAATGCATTTCTAATAGTTTTACTTGAGAAAACTAGTGCATCTAATTTTACTATAGAAATACATTAATGATTTCTCTATATAGAAATATCTTCTATTAGAAAGGGATTGTCAATGGTCAGGAATTCATCCAGATAATATTGACAGAATAGTGTCATTATATGTGCAAGTTAAATATATATTTATAGGTTTATTATAGAGATACATTATGATTTTACTATAGAGATACACTTAATAGATTTCGCTACTGAGATACACCAAAAATCAGAAAAAACATCAAGAATTAATATCAGAATTATTGATAAAATAAGGTTATATTTCACAGATGTTTGCAAAAACTTTTTTTCTCTCTTGTATATTCAGTCTCTAAATAACAAAAAAAATGATGCTTAGAAATTTTGCACACACCTAATATTATGTAAATGTGTTGCTAAAATTTCACTATAGAAATAATAAGGAGACTATCAGTATTTCAAGTATTACTGACAGAATAGGGTTTGCTCTCTCCTGTATGTACGAGTTTCTGCTTTAAGCCAAGTGTTATGTATGTGTCTTTTATCACAAGTGATTTCAACTGATTTTTTTCATAAAACAATTCAACATTGGTGCTTCTCAGCATCATTTCTATATTATTTACTCTTGTGTTTGATTTTTGCTTGTGGCAAATGTAATGTATGCTTACTGTTGCTTGCTAGAAGTGGGGAAGCACATGTAAATGCTAGTTGCTCAGCTTGCCAAATAACATACTTTCTCAAAAGATAAAAGTAAACAAAAAAAAAAAAAAAAAAAAAAACAACCCCAAAATTAATCAAAAGATTCTGCTTTTCCATTACGTCAGGCATTGATGGCTGATTTTAATTTATTCTAAATTTAAAAGATATTTAAAAAGATGTTCTTGCATTAAAAAAAAAAAAATCCTTTCTGGTGAAGGGTAGGTAGAAAGATTGAGATTAAATTTTTTAAAAGCAAAAAAATAGATACCCTTATTTTTCATTTATTTTTATTTTTTTAATGTTCATGATTGTAGAGACTCTTTGCTTGGGAAGTGTGTGAGAGAGAGAGAGAGAAAGAGAGGCTATTTCACTGCTTAATGATTGCTTGTTGTCATAAGGTGCTGAAAATGAAAATGAGATAATTACCACCTATCAATGAGCAAGTAAAAAAAAACAAAACAAAAACAAGAGACTCATTTTGTGTCGTTAAATTAATCATGTTGCTCATTGATTTTTGTTTGCTTTTCAATTTCAGTGTACATTCAGTGCACCCTATCATAGATATATATTTTATGAAGAGGTGGAATGAAAACAAAACAAACAAAAAAATATCTACAGTAAAGGACTTAAGTCTTGAATGTTTAATAATTCTAAAAGACTTCTGTTTCTTTTTTTAAAAGATTAACAAAAGAAATTGTCAAGAGCCTTTTCAAAGCCATAGAAATAAAATGAAAGAAAAATTGACAAACTTTTTTTTTTTTTTTTTTTTTGTTTACTATTAAGGTTACTTTATGTTGGTTGTGTGAAATTGGCTTCTCTTATCACAATATCTATTTCATTTTTGTGTATTTTTTAAATTTTTATAATCAGTTTTCAAACTTTAAAAAAATTGCAGTGATGCAACTCATGCATGTACTTTTTCTTTTACATTAAAATACTTTTGTATATTTCTGCACTGGTTATTGAAATAAAATTAAAGTTTTTTAGATTTAACTTTTGATGTTAACAAGAACCTTATTTTCTGGCTTACAAGATGCTGCGGCTTGGAAGATGCACCCTAATATTGGAAAGATATTTCTAAGAAAAAAAAAAAGTCATTCTCATACAACAACACATTCATGTGTCTCTCACATACTGATGCCATGTATTGTTTACATTAACCACTCATCTGATTTTGTTTTGTCTGATGGCAATAACATACTAGTCAAGAGCAGAAAGGCTCCTGCCGCTGCTAGTAAACAGAGCATATTTAAGCTTGTGGCTCAGCTCCAGGAAGGTTTATAGTCTTGGAAATACTTGTAACTGCTAAGTACTGAAATTAAATAATATAAAAAGCTGAATTAGATAGCTAACATTATAGTGTAATGGCTCAACATACAAATCCGCGTCGCTATCATTCAAGCCAATTAGGTGACTGCTCAAGCTTACTTGAGCCTGGGCGTTGCCTTACATTCATCTTGGGAGGTGCACACGTATTTTTCAGGAAAAAAGTGCATCTTGTAAGTCAGAAAATACGGTAAATAATTAATATTAATAGGACTAGAAGAGATGGAATATGGTGTTAGGATAGTTTATTTTTGTTTCCTCCATGGCAGTTTTAGCTTTTGTAACCATTGAACTGGAAGAATATTAGAAAATATAAATAGGCTTGTTCATTGGGTGGGGTAATATGTTCGAGGATTGAATAAAAAGTTGGCACTTTTTATGGGTGACATTTTTTAGTTCATACAATCTTTAATTTTACACAAATCTTAAACAATTTGAAATCAAATTTTATAATCTCTCACATCACATTTATATTCACATCACTTTAACCTTTCTAGAGAGGTTCATCTATTGCCTAGTTCACACTCCTTACCCATCTATTGAACAGGAGTAGAGGTTTATCTCTTCTTTGGTGTTTAGGATTGGTTTTCCAGTTCCTTATAAAGCCTTCCCATTCTCTGTCATCCATTTTTGTCTTAGTAGATAATAAAGAGATTCATGATTATTATTATAAATATTTATTAAGCTTAGTCTGGCATAAGAATAAATTGAGGAGAATTTAGAAATATTTTTTTTTAAAAAGTTGTTATATTTAGTTTATGAAATTCATATGAAAATGTAATAAAATATTATGGGACAGAAGCAATAATATTAGTATTTCTGTCCCATGGCACACTCCAGGTTTTATATATATATATATATATATATATATATATATATATATATATATATATATATATATATATATAGTTTACCAGTCACATAATATTTGAAGAAGAAATGGTCCATGCCTTTCCCAAGGGCATTTGTGTGAAAGTGAATGCAACAGAATAAGCAAGAATTTGAACTTAATGATTCCACTTTTGGCACTGATAACTGTTATGCTATCTGTTCATTGGTTGCTGCTTATGAAATGCAGGACTTTTAAGATTTGTGAGCTTTATATTGAAAATACTGATCATAATTTTTTTTCATTATGATTCATTCTACTAAAAATGTAGTTTGTTATTATGAGAAATTTTTGACTAGTATTTACTTTCCTTTTTTGCTTATTGCAACTTTCACTCAAGCTGCCAATCTATGACAGTGAGTAGACAGTATGTGGTTGGAGAAAAGTAGTAATTGATAATGAGATTCACACTTGAGAGGTTCATTTTTGTCTTAAGCAACCCCATTTGGATAGAGCAGAACAAATCTAACCTATGAATTCATCTCTTCATTCCACAATCTCTCTTAGTGTTTTTGTATTTTATATTATTTGAATTTTTATTAGAGGAATAATAATCAACCATTATTAAGTTTTTTGTTTTTTTTAACTTGTGATTACTATCATTTTAAAGTTTTAGTTGCTTTTTATTGCAGTTTTTACTTAAGCTGTCAATCTACAGTCATGAGTTAACAGCGTAGGATTAGAAATATTTTTGGGTGGGGAAATAGGGATTGTGCTATATTAAAATATTTACTTGACTTTGAAATCCTAACTTTATCTGGTCTTGAACACTGACATCTTGGCTACAGTGGGAAATATAGAATTATATTGGTCACAAGGCACTCCTATGTTTGGCTAAGACATCTTTCCTTTATACATTTCTATTTTATTCACACATACATGTGATAGCGAACAGTTTTTGAATGCTAAAGAAACAAATTGGTGGTATTATTAAATAATGAATAACTTAGGGGATTTTTCACTGTCAAATATTTCACTTCATAAATCCTGTCTAAATTCCTGAGAAAAACAATCATTATTATACACAAATTTTATTGGGACTGGTATTCTCATCTTCATACAGCCGCTTTCTTTGTTCAATAATTAAAAATGACTTGGAGCAAATGAAAGCTGTATTCTCTTTGTGAGGACCAGTCTTTTTCAAGTCTTATGGACAGGTGCTACAGAATCACAAACTAAGATCTGTATCAAATAACAGAAATGACATCATTTGAGGACTTTCAAGAGCAACAACAACTAAAATGGATAGCAAATGTAACTCAAAGAGATAATAATGTCATAATCAAGATGTTGATGTTCCACACAACCAGGAAAATCCAATCAATACTAGAAAATGGGCTAGAGAAACCTATTTTCCTGAAAAATTGCTTTGCAAGAAAGATTTTAAAATTTCAATCAACAATAGCACTAGTTGTTCAATCAGTGAATGCCAAAACATCTCTATAAGGCTAATATTACCATTGTTCTAGTCACAATATTTTATTCTTGTTCCCTTTGGACATCTTTCTGAATATGATACTGAAATGCTGTGACTGTAACAATCAGGATAAAAACATCAGATTGAATAAAACAGAATATATTTTGCTTTGTTATGGAACTATTCAAGTTCCATTGTCTCATTTATTCTCTTTATTTTTAACAGGGTGGTGGGGGGTGAGGTGGGTTTTTTTTTCTTGTCTTTAGGTCATGTTTGAAATTTTTTTTCTGCCACTGTATATTAGATGAAATTTGGTTTTCATGATCTATGAAGGGGTGCTGAAAAATTCTCAGTCTTTTTGGAAAAGCTTCCTAACCAAGAACTTTTCAACATTCCCATCTTATATTTTGGAATGGAAAATTATATACATACATACAGGGTGCAATGGATAAATTGTCTAAATTACGCAAAAATGAAAATAATACTGAAATCTCATTTTAATAGATATATTTACCAAAATTACACAAAAACTATCTTGAAATACTAAAGAGTAAATTTATTCAATAACCATTTAACCATGGCCTCCAGATGACTTTGGAATCCCCTGCAACTCTTCTGGACAGTCTCCTTGCTTAAGTCCTGCCATAATCCTTGCTTTCAGTTCATCTTTGGTATTACAAGGAGTTTTGTTGGTCTCTCACTCAACTGTGACCTACATATAATAATCAAGGGAAGTCTGTCAGACAGCCATGATTGAATTCTCCTGCTTGTGTGGCATGGTGCATTGTCCTGTTGCCAAACATAGGGTCCTTCACCAGCCACCCACTTAACCCTGGACAGCACTACTTTCTCAAGGCACTTGATGTAGGCTTCCATGTTGAGTGTGAGGCCCTCACTAACAAATTCAGGAGTTCTTTTCTTATCAGAACAATCAGAGTGAGTTTTCCAAGCTGCTGTACCTTTGTAATCACCATTAGACTTATCCAACTCTTTCTGAATCCTCTGCACTGTCCTCAGATTGACACCCAAACACTCTGGAATGTTTATATTGGAGCTTCTGGTGCAAATGCCAAGCAGTACAGCATGCAGTTTCCAAATTTCTGGTGGAGTGAATTGTGTCATGGTGCTCTTTTTTCCACAGATTGTGTCCAGCTGTCCCTACTATACTGTGCAGTTGACAAAATCAAAAACAATTTACATGTGCAAAATATATGTATATAATTGTTGTATAAGAGTAAATATCATTGCTGACACTGTGACTTGAAACTAGATTGCCAGTGTGTAACACAGGCGATTACATTATTAAGTAGATCACATGATCATAAAGAAAGTGAATAAATAGGAAGTAGCGTGATGACTATACGATCACTTTTAACTCTTCTCGTCTATCCACTATTGCTATACATTCACTTTCACTACTCTACTATATGGATTATGATTCTCTTCTGATCATTATACTATTTGGCGATTACTACTTGAACACGTATTACTAGTGCAGATATTAGGTTGGTGCAAAAATAATGTCGTTTTCTCACATATGTTACTGTGTGAGAAAACATTATTTTTGCACCAACCTAAAATTATTGGAAAGTGTTACTACTAGTACCGGTGTCTATGAAGTCTTGAATATAATGAGCATTTTTGGAAGTGATAATGAGCTTTCACTTGTCATAGAAAAAGTGACAAGAGAAAGTCATTCAACATCACAAAACTAACAAAAATAATATGTAAAAAATTGATTTGTCTTTTACTTTTGTTTATTTCTGAATTGTAGTTTTAACCATTTTGGGACAAATAATTTTAATTCTGTCTTTTGTTTTCTTTTTTTTTTTCCAGAGAGATAATACAGAAGGTTGTTTCAGATGTGAGTGGTATCTGCACATATTATAGATATGTTAACTTCTGGTGGTAAGTTGGACAAATATCCCTCCAGAAACTGATACAAAGTCAGAGGGGAAAAATAACCTGGGGGGGAAAAAAAAAAAGGTGAATTTAAAAAAAAAAGAAAGAAAGAATTATTAAATAAAGAAGCAAGAAAAGAGGAGTCACTCCTGCTAACAGAAATATATAAACCAAAATGCTTTAAATGGAACTCTTTTAATACAAAATTAGAAAGAGCCTCAAAATGAATGTACTGTGTATTATAGCCCATTGCACACGTCCGTGTTCACTGCTACAAGGAGAAATTGTGGCTACTGCCCTGTTGGGTCTGAAAACCATTGCAATGAGGTTGCCCTCCTGCTCTGCTGTTCTTGGCTACTCCACTCTGTCCACCAAGATGATCACCACCACCACCACATCTGACACCTGGACTTTTAGCCTGTGAGCGTGACCAACTGCTCAACCATGGACAGTGACATTCCTGTCGCTGTCAATGATCAACAGTCTCTCACTGTCGGGGTTCCTTGGAAGTTAATGGAGCCACAAGGATTGGTCGAAATAATCTCCACTGGACTTGAAAAGGTATGTAATTTTTTTTTTCTCAAATTTTATTTTATTTTTTATTTTTTTTTAATAATAGTTATTTCATAATTTTCTTTTAAATTTTGTCTTCTTTTATTTAAGATTTTATTCAATTTCTATTTTATTTTTTAAGTTTTATTTTATTTAAAATTTTTTATTTTAAGTTCATTTTTTATTTTATTTATTTATTTATATTTTTATGGTTAAAATTATTTTGGAGGGGTTTAGATATGTTTTCATGTATTAGTATTAAAAAATATTTCTTTTAGACTTACACTCAAATGAAAGTTGGAAAAAATAGTATCAGAATACAACAGCTGGTTGGCCAGCTGTTGTATTCTAGTACACTTGCATATCTTTTAGTCTACCAAACTGGTGTGTCTACTTACATTTATATCTTGGTCAGCCTATGAACTTTCCAGCACGCCCTTATAGATGGCAAGGACACTATCATTGGCAAATCGCTCAATAAACTCAGTGTAAAAGATATCATTTTGTGTATGTTGGGTGAAGATTTTATGGCAGGAGTGGACTTGCAAGCCTGTTAAATTTAACATTAATAAATGTAATCATTAATTTTGAAACTTCACAACTTTTGTGAATATTTTTTTTTTTTTTTTTTTTTTTTTAGAATATAGATTAGAATATTCACAATATTATTTAATTCTAAGCTAAACTATACCCTTGTGGAAAAAATGTTTTGACTAAACTAGGTACCACCACTAATTCGGTGTATGTAAGGTTTAAAAAGAGTTTTTAAAAATGAAACAGCTTTCTTGAAGCTTTCATTTTAGCTTTAATTGAAAGCTAAAGGATTTTGAAAATTTACTATTTCCAGTACACAAAATACTCCATGGTGTATTTGAAACAGAAATTCTATTGATTGGAATCAATTTTTTTTTTTTTTTTTTTTTTTTTTTTTTTTTTTTCATTAAAATTTTTGACACCTTTTGTAAAGAAAAGTTAGTTTTAAAAAAAATTAGTACAATTGCTGACACAAGAAAAACAAGATTTTAATCAAAATTTTGAATGTGTTGAGTCAAGCGTAAGTATTCATCTCGAGAGTTAGGAGTCGAATGACCAAAAATCAGTTATTTGCACATGGTCTCTGAGTAACACTTCCAGTAGCGTTGAAAATATTCAAAATTATTAATTGACCACTGACAACATTTCCCTCGCATTTTTGAGGGACTTTTTTGTTAGCCAGTACATGCTTATTGGAAACAGACCATAAAGCACACAAGGACAGTTGGCAAATGGATTATGCATTGTCAACACAACTGATTTACTAATCTACTGAAATATTTCACGCTTCTCTGATATAGATTCAACAATGAATCCAAGGTATGAACTTTCCCTCTTTCCAGGGGTTTCTCAGTATGTGTTTCGTCTTGTTTTTTTTTCCATCTTCATGAATTTAATTAACTCCCCTCAATGTGTCTTTGTATTAGGTTGGTGCAAAAATAATGTCGTTTTCTCACATAGTAACATGTGTGAGAAAACGACCTAATATTTCCATTTTCAGGTGATTATTTGAACACCTAAATGTGTGTACATAACTTTCCCCTTTCAAAAGGTTTTCATTAAATACACCTAAATGTGTATATTATCTTTTCCCTTTTAAAAAAATATGTGAACTTACCTTTCTTTTCAAGGGTTTTATTATATTCAACACATGAGGTATTAAATACCCAAATTTCTTGATGAACAAATCTTTGTCTTGTTTGTTTTAAATTCACTTGTTTAAATGCCTTGCTTAATCATTGTGTTGTACATTGGGACAGCATACAGAATAATTAATAATCACTGCCACTGTCTTGTATGAGTTAACCACAAAAACTAAACACTTCCTGCACCTATAAGTCAACTATCCATAACTTGCTCCTGAGAAAGTCCATCACCCCCAACAACAAAAAAAAATTAATTAAATATTCGCAAAATACTTTGATCCTTTCTCTTAATAATAACATAAAGGTTTTGACGATAAAACTGTCTTCATTACATTTGAAGCATGTTTTCATCATGGTATGCTGATTTTTTTTGTCATTTTCGTGGTGGGACCTAGACTAAACTGTTCATGTGTGCAGGGTTCGGTAATGACAAAAGGTGAAGTTGTGTCTCAAAGAATATCAATGATGTCTTGCCAATGACATTATGTTGGAACTTAGACAATTGTGACACTTACAAATATCCATAGACATTGCTGGACCAAAAATTTTAATTTTTGTGGCTTGGTGTAATGTTTTTTAAAAAAAAAAAAGAAAAAAAAAAAAGAGAAACTTTGCTTTTGTTTTATGTCAAAGTTTTCAACTAAATTCTACTTAGAATTAACATAGTTTTGATAATTTTATGAAACTGCTTGAGATAATCTGGGATAAAAAGTATTCTTATACTGTTATTGTTGAATGCAGAGATGGTTGCAAAGGCCAATGGTAGAAAAAAGTGGCTAGTGTTGTAAAGCAAAAAAAAAAAAAAGAAAATTGTTGTAAAAAACCTAATGGTAACCATGGAATTCTTTTCTGATATGCAATTAATTATAAGAAAAAATCAGTTAACAATCATTAAATTAAATCGTTTTGAGACAAACTTATTACAATCATTTCCTTTTTTTTTTTTTTTTTTTTTTTTTTATTAATATAGCCTTTTTATCTGAAGATATGGGTTGTCTTCACAACTCTTCAACATACTAAGTTTTAATGGCTATTGTGAGAATGAATTATAGAAAGAACAGTTGGCATATTTTATTGATCATAAATTTTGATTATCAGACAAATTAAGATATGGCATGGCTCTCAAGAATGGCATACGTAGCTGATATTTTTGCAAAATCAAATGTCATGTTTATCAGCGCAAGGGAATGAAGTGAATATTTTTCAAGCCAAAGATAAAATTGTAGCGTTATTGTGTAAATTGCAATTCTGGATCTTTGCTGTGGAACAAAATACTTTTGTTTTGATTGTTTTCATATTCTTACTGAATTCCTTCAAGAATATGAATTAGATTTAGAGAGGCTGAAATCACTAATAAACTAAACAATCAGCTCTGCAGTTAACAATCTCTAAGGGTTTTTTCCCCAAAATTTAAAGTACAAAGATAATTATTGGGTACAAATTTATTCAAATTTAAAGACAAGCCAACAAAATTTCTAACAATGGATTATGCAAATTAAATTTAATTGAAATTAGCTTTTAACAGAGTTTCTGAAATAGTTTTGATTTTTGAAGTTCTGGTAGCAATTTTCTGGGGCGAAACAAATGTTCACATTTACCGAATCAGGTGAATAAATTATTGCTACTGTTTATATAACAATATATAATAAATTTCTGTGAATCTGTTTTTTCTAAATATGTTAGCATCAAAATTAAAATGGTAACAGAGTGTATGTTGTACCAAATAGGTAAATTCAATTATTCAGTATAAAACTAAATTTGCTGAGGACACCAGATGAGTTCAAGTAGTAATATACTTTGCATTATAATCTGTTTTGTTTTCCTAAAAAAATTTAAAAACAGTTCTTTTTATTTTAATTTCCTTGTGTCACATTCCATTCAATATGGGCGTGGTTAAAAATACCTAAAGCAATTTTCATTTCATTTTGTCTTGTCCCAATTATGGTGGCAACCATTATCCTTAAAAAATGAAAAATCGTATAAAAGGGTCTCTTAAAAAAATAAGAACTCCTTGTTAAAAGGTATTCATGAAGAAATGTGAGATATATAAAGAGAGAGAAAAAGAGAGAACTTGGTGCTCAGGTTATGATCATTGTGGGTATATACCTTTACACCCCTAACACTGTGGAATTAAATGGCATATTCCACATTGTTAAAAGGTAGTTTCATGTTTGGTAAATACCAACCAACAGTTATGGTTTAGAGACTGAGAGCATATTATGGTAATATCTGTTTTGCAGCCTTGACCAGGGCTGTGGCAATTTTTGTGCCCAATTCCACTTAAGTTTTGACCAGTGGCCCAAGAATACATGCTCAGGTTCCCCACATTAAATAAAATGATTTTTTTTTTTTGTTTTTTTCATTCTTTTTCAATAATTTAGGTATTAGTTATCAGGAATTCTTAATTATTCCAACATATTTTCAATCCCTTTCCCAAGATATGTAGATAATATTGTAAAGAGCAGTAAGTAACCTATTTCAGAAATCTACGACATATTCACTTTTTTAAAACTTTGAGACTAACGATTTCATTTTTTGCCATTAACAGTCATTGATACTCATTTTTTCACTAAGTATCCTGAGTGTAAGGCAGAAAAACACTTTGATGTTGCATCAAAAGAGTGGTTGAGAGTAAGAATAATAAAAATCGCTCTTGCTTTGTTTGGGTTTGTGACTAAGACACTAGCCTCATCTTCAAGTTCAGACATTCATTACGTGTTACGACTTTTATTCCTTCTCTCTAACACTCTCACTAATTGGCCCATTCAACATTCACGGCAAGGTTAACACTAACCAGCAGCAGCAGCTCAGGGTTTGTTTCAATTCAATTGAAACATGTTTTCAACATGTTCTCTTATTTATGAAGTAATGAATTAAACTGAAATTTAAATGTATTATTTGTAGTGTAGCTGATTTCTGTACTATTCTTACTATTTTTTGGTTTTGCTCATGCTAATTTTATTAAAAAGTATCTGGTAATGTATGCATGTTTATTTTATCTTGATGCAAATTTTTATCTTGACTGGAAAGAAAATACAAGCTGAGTGGTTTTCAAGTGAAGGGCATTTCACATAATCTCTCAGTAAGATCTTTGGAAGTCTGGGATGAAAATAGTTTATTGCTACTAAGATGTTTTAAATAATAAAGAAAAATGGTCACTTAAATTTATTATGATTAATAATACCTTGGATCTAGAGCTAAAGAAAAAAAGATTTGAAAAAAAAGTTAACAGGAAACAAGTTTAGTCATTCATAAAGTAGTTTAATTTTAATTATTGACTTGCATATTATTGTGTTTAAGTCCTTAAAATCTTGGTGATTTTTGAAGAGAGCACCTAGTAAATTCAGATGACTTTGAAAATTTTTTTTTACACTAATGTAAAATGGACTCGAAACATCTGTACAATGAACTGTACTTATCAACTGGATTTACACTGACTGGTGATCCATGTTGTCCATTTTAGCTACAGCAAACAATTTTCAAATTCTTTGATGGATCCAGTAAAACCAAAATGGTGATTCATGAGATTATAGTGAGATGAAAAATAAAAATGCTGATTATTTTAGATTATTATTGGAATTTCGAAATAAAGTATTAGGTTGGTGCAAAAATAACGACGTAATAATGTTGTTTTTTGACGTTAAAAAATACGTCAAAAACCGACATTATTACGTCATTATTTTTGCACCAACCTATTAGAACCTTTGTAAATCAAGTCAGTGTCGTTGAAAAGGTTAAAGAAGCAAGCTTTTTGTTTACAGTAATCATTGCACAGAAAAGGAAGTCACATTTGCTGAGTGCATAATAGTGCTCACATGCAGTAGGTAAAATACTGGGACAAGATGCAATATCAAAAATTAAGAATGTTCCACTTTTAAACAATTGTTCAATATATTGATAACGCATGATAGTGCAGAGTTTTAGTGTTATGAAGTGAAATATAGTCTTTTTTTTTTTTTTTTTTTTATTCATTTTGATGAGTTACCATTTGCTTCTAATAAATATTGTAGCTTTTTCTGTAAAATTTGTCAGTGTGAACAAAATTGAAAACGGCTTCTGTTGTAAAGAATTATCTGAGACAAACAACAAAATAAATATATTTAATATTTTGTCTTAATATCTGGAAACAAGCATTCTCTCTTAAAAGAACTTTGTTGGCATCTATATTAATAGTACCCTATCAATTTTTGGCTCCATAAAGTTTTATTTGTTTTAAAACAAGAAAATGCTGATATTGTCTCAGCACATTGCTTTCTTCAGAGAGGTGGCGATTTCAAAATATCTTGAAAGTAAATTGAAAATATTTCTTGATGTAACCATATTGTTTAACTTTCTTAAACAAAAATCAGTTCATTTGAATGCTGTGTGACATCTTGGGCAAAAGAGCAAGTAAATCTCTTTCTACATACGGAAATTCTGCGACTGATTCATTGGGGAGGGTTTGATTTCAAAGATGAATTGCAGGAATACTTTCAAGAAAACAATATGACAGAATTTGCCAGTTGCTTTCAAGATGAAAAATGGCTGCAGAGGTTAACTTAGACATTTTTCATCATATGAATCAGCTGAAAAAGTTATTGCAAGTCTCAGGAGAAAATTTATTGACTTCAAGTAACAAGATTCTTAGATTTAAAAGAAGTCTGAATCTTTGAAAATATCATGTTGCAAAAGAAAATTTTGTAACATTTCAGTTACTGCTGGGAATTAAGAGTAAAGGACATTATCAAATTAAGTCTTATCGAAACTAGAAGTGTTGATCAAAATTGAACATTATTTTCTCTTCTAGTACAATTGGTTAAAGAGAATCATGAATCCATTTCTTTGGAAAATTTTAAGATGAAGAACTTGGTGAGCTGCAGTTTGATCTACTCAAGATGAAATTTACTGAATTTATCTCTGAACAAGTTCTGTATTTCTATGAGACAAATATCATGCCATACATAGGATTTATTTATTTATATATTCTTTACAGCTTATCAACCTTTTGCAGGTTATTTAAAGCCAGAAAATATTTTTAGATTGTAAGAATTTTTTGGAGATACTGATTTAGTGATACATGCCCTACTAATTAACCTATGGCTGGGTTGGGGGAGAAGTATTCATACCTTTCCTTTGCATGTAAGTGCATATAACGAACCCGACAGGAATTGGAACTTGGTACTCGGATTTCTAATCTGGATGTGTTATCCATTACACCACCCAGACATCCAAACTTACGGCACCTGGTCTTCCCAAACAGTCACCCATCTAGGTACTGACCAGGCTTGATATTGCTTAACTTTGGTGATTGCATGTGATTTGTCTGTAAGCCACCATTCATTGGAAATCAGTATATTGCTGTAGTTTTCAGCTTCTTACATTTGTGATTCTTATTTAACAAGTATCAAGATCAAAAAGACAGAAATTGTTTCTTTTCAGTTGAAGATGAAATCTGTATGTGTTTATCTAAAGTTCAAGTCTGAATTAAACATTTGTGTACGAAAAGACAAGCACAAGCTTGTCATTAAAGAAACTACTTTCAATATCTAAATTGGCTTCAAAGAGACATTGCTTAGACCTAAATGGCATATTGCCTTGATTTATCTGATTCCTTTTAAACATTATCAATAAAAGATTAAGTTTTTGGAGTCATTATTATATTTTTGTTCTGTGTTACATGAATATTGGTTATTTATGTTTATTTTTTGTGAATACAGTGTTGTATCATACCTACAGATGATAATGGGTATGCCCCCATTCCCATTAATACAGTAGTGAATGCAGCATGTGTTGGTCTGCAGTTGAAGATTCCTTGTGGAATTCACTTGACTTCTAGTAGTTGACTACTTCGATGCACCACTGGCAAATCTTATATGTGTTGTTCTTGTCCTAAGTATTATCGTTCATCACCAACCTTCGTGTGATTATTCTATTCAGTAACCTTCCCTAGGTTACAACAGTTAGATATTTAATTTTTTGCTCTTTCTAACAAAGCTTATGTTAATGTTTGCTTAAACCAGTTCTTATAAAAAGAAAAAACATTGCTCAAATAAATTTAACTTTATGAAAGAAAATATTGAATAAAGATAACTAATAACTAATAACTTTTGTGTAGTGGTTTACCTGGAATTTATTATCCCCAAAGTTGAAATAAGTTGGGAAATGGTGTCTAATACAATAATAATGGCTATAGAATAAAGATCTGTGAACTTGCATTGAAAAGCAACTGAAATTTAGAGAAAAATACTTGTCAAAAATTAATAATGTTTGGGTTATATAATTATTGTATTTGAGGTCAGGTCTGATGATAGATATTTATGCCCTAAAAGGATTATACAGTTTTCGAGTATAATAATATAGTTGCAAAATTTATAATCCTTTTTGGGTATAAATATTGTCATCTTGGGTGAATTGAAGGCAAAAAAAGTGCATGGTTTGTCGTCACTTAAAAATTGGTTAATTTTAGTGTGTCTGTAAGTGATATCGGCAAGGATTATCTGAAATACATCTGGTCATTTTGAATACCTTGAGAATCAGCCGTGTTGCATTGATGTAACTTTGCAACCAATCAGAAGGGTAATCTAAGAAGAGAACTTCACAGACTGTTTTGAAAAAGGAAAGCAATACAAGAATAAGTGAAATAGGCTGAAGAAATTATCCAGTTATTTAATATTAAGAAAATTATTCTTAATATTAAATAGCTGGGTAATTTCCGGACAGACCATATTTAATTTTTTTTTTTTTTTTTTTTTTTAAAGCATTTTGCTGTAAAACTTCTATCTTGCACTGATGATGCTAGTTGGCCATAAGAGAGTACATTAATAAATAATGGGAGGAAAATATATTTCAAAATTTGTATGTGAAAAACTAATAGAAATTAACAAAATTTCTTTATGGCATAGGTACACATGCACACACATGTGAAAATATCTATCATTTTTATCATATGTGTGTGTATGTTTATATATAATGTAGGTTGATGCAAAACCTGATTTTTCAACCAAACTTTTATGAACTTTTTGCAGCTGCTGGACACGTAAATGTGCATTTATAAATAATGAATAAATTATCCTCCAGTGATCCCCACCCCACACACAACATTACCTTTTTTGTATGTAACTCAGCTTTTGGGATCAATTATGGTGATTTATCAATTTGTGATTTGCCAGTTAACTGCCTTTTTTCATATTCTAGTGTACACTAAATTTATTTTTAACTGACATATATGATTAATAGTTGGGCTGATATGTTTGATTATTATATGGGGGTGCAGTTGAGCAAGAGATCAAGAAAACTCCTTGTAACACCAAAGATGAATGGAAGGCAAGGATTATGGAAGCCTTCACCAAATTAAGGAGACTGTCCAGAAGAGTTGCAGGAGATTCCAAAATCATTTGGAGGCTTTTGTTAAAGCCAATGGTAATTTTATTGAATAAATTTGCTCTTTAGTATTTGAAAATATTTTGGTGTAATTTTGAAAAAATTTATCTGTTAAAAATGTTATTTTAATTTTCGCATAATTTAGACGACAATTTATCCATTGGACTCTCTGTGTGTGTATATATATATATATATATATATATATATATATATATAAGGATGAGGTGTGGTATAGCGCAATGGATAATGGCACAGAATGAGAAATCAGAGAACCAAGTTTGAATTCCAGTTGGGTTCACTGCATTCAATTGTTTGCAAATGCCTTTGGGTAACGTATGAATCCATCTATTCACCCCCACAACCAGCTATGGATTGAATTGCAGAACAGACTGGGCCATATAGCCTTGGTTGGCAAACAGTCTACTGCAGAAAGCCAACAAGCAGAAGAACCCAGTCATGGCTGAGACAATTTCTGTGACCACATCACCCCTTACATCTGGCCACCTAACACCCCCAGACTGCAAACCCCTTGATTATTATGCATGGGGCGCAGTTGAGCGAGAGACCAACAAAACTCTTTGTAACACCAAAGATCAACTGAAGGCAAGGATTATGGCAGCATTCAACTTAAACAAGGAGACCGTCCAGAAGAGCTGCAGGAGATTAAGTTATCTGGAGGTTGTGGTTGAAGCCAATGGTGATTTTATTGAATAAATTTGCTCTTTAGTATTTCACAGTATTTTGGTGTAATTTTGGTAAATACATCTGTTAAAATGAGATGTCAGTGTTATTTTCATTTTTGTGTAATTTAGATGACAATTTATCCCTCACACCCTGTATATACAGAAACATTTTCATTTCACTGCTAGGATTCTGTAAAGAAAAACAGTTTTATAATTTAATTTCTGTTTTGTTAAAATGTTCTAACTTGAAGAGTAATAGTTCAGCTTTTTGTATGTTCTAGAAGGAAAATTATATTGATATTGAAAGAGAAAAAAAATTAAATGCAAAAAATTATTCATCCATGCATACAGAAAATGAAACTTTTTCTATGTGCTGTGTCCCTTCAGGATGTTGGTACTCATGGCTCTTCACAACTTCCAGTCCTTTGTAGATCTCAATAAATTTTGTCTATTTGTTATCTCTCCAAAATCTTGTTCCACAATCCATTTATTCAAACTTGCTCGGTAGGTCATGTGTTTTCCTCTCTCCCTCTTGCCTTCAATTTTTCCTGTTAGTATCAAATTTTCCAAGCCTTCTTTCATCATCATGTGTTCTATAAATTTCAACTATCTCTTGCTAATGTTAAGTATAAGTTTCCGTTTTTGTTTCCATTTTCTCCAAAACTTCATTATTGCTCATATTTTGGGTCCCATGTAATCTCAGCATCCTTCTGTAGAATTGCTGTTGCTTCAAGTGTCTTCATCTGTGAGATTGTCCAACATTCACTGCCATATAGGAGAACTGATATTATATAACAGTTCAGTACTATTTTCTTTGCTATTAACAAGATTTTCCTGTTTTTTAATACTTAGCTTAATACTTCTTAATACTTAGAAGGTGTCTTTCACTATCCCAATATATGTTGGACTGTTCCTTTTGTTAACAACCATACATTGTCCTCTTGAAATTGATATTTTGTCCATTTTTCTTGCATTCCTTCTAAGCAATGTTTGTTCCCTTACTATCATTCTTGGCCCCTGTTCCACCATTCATTTTCAAAAACTTGTTAAGTAGTTTGTTCTCATCTATCCCTCTTGTTTTCAGGATGTGCTGTGAGTGTCAAATTCTCCAGGCTCTCTTTCTTCATTATGGGTCTCAGAAATGTTAACTGTCCATTTTTAATTATAACTAAAAGTGCCCTTTTTGTTCCAATTTTCCTTAAAATGCTCTAATTGCTCACATTCTGTCCATGGTATTCTCAGTATCTTTCTGTAGAACCATCTTCTTGTTGCCTTGAGTCTCTGCTTCTTCTGTGGGGAAATTGTTATCCAGCATTATGTAGGAGGAACTGACATTGCATAATATTTCAGCGCTGTTTGCTTTGCTTCTAAAGAAATATTTTTTTAATGATTTACATTATTTACATTGTTCAGACTGTTGTCATATTCACGACGTTTCAGCCGTTCTACACTCTGGTCTTCTTCAGGTGATTGGAATTTCAAACTGAACCCTTTATTTCATCCCTGAGGTTAGATTATTCTCATATGTGCTCTGTCTCTTCTGGATATCTGTTTCAGCTATTTCCTTTTTAACTCAACTTTTCCTTTTTTTTTCCTTTTTTTTTTTTTAACTAGAACATTCCACCCCAGTGGATGAAATAAAGGGTTTAGTTTTAAATTCCAGTAACTGGAAGAAGGACAGAGTGTTCAATAGCTGAAATGTTGTGAATATGACAACAAAGATGAGGGCAACAGTGTGAACAATGTAAATAGTGTAAATAGTTACAATACCTCATCTCAGAAATACAGACAGAAATATTTTTGTTTCCTAATACATTTTATAGCTGAAGTTGATATATTCTTAAATTTGTATCTTTGAAGTTCTATGATAAACATGTAATTTTTTATGGTGCACTCATTTTGCTTTTTTAAAATTAATTCTAACAAATTGTGGTAAAATAAACTGTAAAAAAGAAAAAGGAAAAAAGAAAGTGGCTCTAAAATAATGTGCTAAAGATCGAGTTTTCATTGCCATGTTTTCTGGCCTCTCCTCAGATCATCTTTAGTTCTACATCGCATCTGAAATTCTTCACAGTTACAAATGGAGATGCATATTCTCATTACTTTACTGTATTCAGCATTTTACCTTTTGAATTCACATCTTATTAATCTTTTGATCTTTCTTTTAGGGCTGCACTTCTGTCTTCAATGTAAATCTCTTTTATTGTTTGTTAGGGTTCTTGTACTAGCAAACTAATGTACTTACAAAACCATCCAACCATGAATAGAAAAGTTGCTACTTAAAAGATCAAAGTGAACTAAGAGCTGGAACCAACACTTTTTCTTTTTTTATTCATTAGGCTATTATTGTATAGAACAAAACTCAAGGGATGTATTTTGGGAATCTTGAATCTATTAAGATTCTCCTCTATATATAGAGTTCCTGACTATTGTATTTAGAATCTGAAAAAATGTTTAAGGTAGATTGTCACTCAGCAGAAAAAATACATTCTTTCAAGTAAAAAGCTGTACATCTATGAAATTTATATGTCTTAAGTTACTGTATTATTTTGCTTTAAACATTGCATAGCTAAAGGTCTTGTCTATTCTCCATGTTGCAATGTTTGTTTTATCAATGATGGCCATTAAATGGAAATATGTTAGTCTATCAAATACAAAGCAGAATTTGTCTTTACTTTTTATAGTTCTAAAGTTAAAAATCAGCTTCTGTTTGCAAGTCTTTTCCCCAAAATAGATATCATTGTCATCATTAATAAGCTATCAGTACCATTGCACTTTGTAGAAAACCTGCATTACTTGGCCTAATTGTTCTATCCTGATCTTATTTCATTAATATTAGTTTTCTCAACTCATGAAATAAATTCTCTTTGTCTTATTGATTTGTATAATCTTAAACATTTTTTTTAAAATACCTGTTTAAACACCATCTTCATTTGTCTCTGTCTGCTTAATATCAAATCACTTCCTTATTATAATTAGCTGCAAAAGTGACTTACCACTAAATTATATTATGAATAATGATTATTCAAGTATTTTTACTGCTGTGTCTCTATGGCTGACAAAGACCTTACTCTGGTCTAGGATTTTTTCTTGCTTATTTCTCTTATTTGCTTAAGAAAATTCAAAGAAATGACTATAATTATCAGTTAATAGACCTGGAATTATCTCCTTTAGAGAGATGTTTTTTTATCAATTTATGCTTAAAAAAAATTCCTTAGTGCTTTATTTCTCATATTAGAGCAGTTTCAGGGTATTGCACCCCCCCCCCAAAAAAAATTGTGCTACAGTGTGCCATTTTTGCCATGTTATTTGACAAAGGCAGAAATTAGGTCATCATGATAGATTATTTTTTTTATGTAAAAATTGAGAAAGTAATGTTATTCTGCAAATTAATTTTCTTGTAAGTTTCAATAGATTCTGTATTTTATATGATAGTGTGATGAAAAGTTCTCTGACTTTGAACCGGAAAATGTCCATGCTATTCCCTATATTCACGTCACAGTTCAAAACACTTGCAACATTATTCCTCAAGTATGTTAAATCCTTATGAAAAAAAAAAAAATTTCCTGAGAAAATTTTGATTATCTTTTATAATGTAAGCTTTGGTTTGATTTGGGATGATTATGGATTTCCTGGTGGTCAGTTTTATGAGAGTCCTTCATGTAGATCTTTACCTAATGGCATGATATAGGCTTTTTACTTTCAGTTTTATTTGCAGAAAATACCAACTGACTTTGTAAAAGGCTGAAGATGTGTGCTTGCTGACACCATTTGCAATGAAATAAGTGTATATGTATCCATTATAAAATGGAGGCCAACAATTTTTATTGCATATAATAGTAAAGTTCTAGAGAATAACCCAGCTTTACCACTTGAAGGATTTTCATATTTGTGATAAAACTGGTATATAATCAATGCTTTTGATGAGCCTGAGGGTGAAAAAAAAAAAAAAAAGTGTTACACAAGTGGTGAAGAGAAAAAGTTATCTCTGATGGTGCCACCATGTGAAATGTTTACTACACAGTTTTGTATGCAATTATTTTACAGAAGAAATTGAGTCCTCTTGTTTGATTTTACTTTCTGTAATACTACACTACTTGCTTCCATCTTTTAATCCTGTTTTAATCCATAATCCAACTCTTAAGGATCAGAGACAAAAGCAAGAATTTATATCAGAACTGATGATTTTGATGATTGATTAAAGAATGCGTGTTGTAGTTTTTATCTATTCATTTGGGCTTGGTTTGTATTTTGATCAAATTGCTAAACTCTAAGATGTTAGAATGTTTGTTTATTTAATTATGTTAACAATATATTTCAGATTTCTTAATAATTATGGTAGCAGTGTTTCTCAAATGAGTAAAGTAACAAAAGCTTGGTCATAAGACCCTGCTTTACTTATGATTTCAAAATCAATCATAAGTTTAAATTTATGAAAATGTCTTAATTTTAAGATAGAAAATAGAATTCATAATCAAAAACCTGATAAATTATTATTTTTTTTTACTGTTTGTGTGTATATTTTGTTTTCCTCCAGCTTTTCAATTAAATTTTGGTGTTGTCTTTTATTAGTTAATTTACTGCATACATTATGGGATGTCATAATATCCCGCAATGTAACCTGAAAATTACTGATGTTGATAAGGATAGTAAAAGAAAAAAAAAAGATTAATAACTTTTCTTAGTCTGAGATCAAGTGGAGATCAAGTCATGATATTTTTTTTTCTTGTCTTTTTAAATGAAGCTTATAAGGACATGCTACACTATAAAAAGGTAATCGGCCATTTCAAATATTCAAATATATATTGGCATGAAGAGAAATATTTTGAATGATTTATAAAACTTATATTCTTGTTGTTATGGTCTTAAGGACTAAAAAAGAAACCTTTTTATTATTGAAGTAACTGCAGAATCTTTTCTGTTTTGGCTAAGAAGTGGATCTAATGTATTCTCATTTTAACTTTATTTAAAAAATGTCATTTCCCTTCAAGACACAGATGATCATGGTTATCTACAGAACCCTTTTCTTTATTTTTTATCTGTGAATTGCTATTCCCTTGGGAAAGATAGTGGAATGGTTTTCTGATGCCTTCTCTACAGTTTTGAAATCCCAGTTGCATTTCTCTTAAACTGGTTGCCAATGAAGCCTAGAGAGCCTAGTCTGTTCTACTATTTAACCCATATCTCGAGAGGATATCAGTTCATGTCTTGCTCAAGGGCATTTATACAAATGTGAGCATAACAGGCAAGGCTAGCAGTTGAACAATGTTCACCAATTCCACTTTTTGCACTCATAACTATTACACAACTTATGCATCTCATATCCTCATAGTGATTTTCCAAGCGTAGCTCAGATGTGGCACAAGGCTGAAAGTATCGGGCACCCAGTGAGGATCGAATTCACTACTCAGTTGTAATTGTTCTAGTGAGACAAACTTGCTAACCATTACACCACCTCGAGGTGCCCAATCTCATTCCTCGTTTACAGTATCATATTTGATGGCATATGAAATTAATTTTCATGAATAAAAGGAACTGATACTTCTAAAATTTAAAAAAATTCTTTACAAAATTATAATAAAGAAAAATAATTCTCAACTATATTTGTATTTATATGCTTAAATCTTTGCTCAGCCAAGTCTATGGCGGATTTGTTTTTGATTGTTATAGTACTGTTGCTGTTTCTTGCCTTCTCTCAAGGTTGACTCTCTAGGCTTCATCAGATGTATGTCAGTCCGGGTAACCTACAGGTTCAAATTGAGCCCTTTATTTAATCTACAGGGGTAGATTGTTCTTGTTCTATTAGCCTGCCCAATTCTAGGGATAATTTATATCTATATTGCTAACTCTGTTTTCACCGAGTCCAAGTACATATTGCCTGGCCCAGGGACTGAACTCTGTCACTAAATTCATGAACCAATGCTTTGATCCTCTAGGCTGTTATCCTGTGGAACATCTATGCATGGAGAATTTGGAGCCTTAAACTTAACCTGTCTTTTGCTGCTTGTCATGCTTGACTGAATCGACTGAAACTTTCATTTTATTACAACTGCTGCCATTTGTTTTTATTAGCAAGTCGTATATCATATTTATTTCTATATTAGATAAACTAATGTCCTTATTGATTTGTGTATTCTGTTTTTTATGCTTCTAACCATCATAAAATCTATGCATGTTTAATAAGCATATACAATTCAGTGTAACCCAAATGATGTGTAGTGTTATATATATATACACACACACACACGTGATTTTTAATCAGAAGCTAATCAACTTTATTAGAGAGCACTAATTTGGTTACTGTAAATATCAGTCTGTGCAAAATTCATCTCTTTTCCTTTTGCAATTTTGCAAACTGAAATAAACTTCCAATGCAATTTTATTCTTTTTCTTTGTTTTGATCTTTTGGGGTTTTTTGTTTTTTTTTAAATGTTACCTTATCCTAGCTTATTTTTATTTGACAAGTGCATTGGGTTGGTATTCAAACAGAATTTATAAATCTCATCTCCAACTTCTTTATGCTTTCCATAAGAAATCTGAATGTTTTATTTTTCTTCTAAAAGGATAGCTATCTTTATGAAACTGAACCTCAGGGTCCCTCTCTCCTGACATAAAGAATTGCTATTGCTGACTTTACACCGACAAAACCAATGCCAAGGTTGTTCTATACATTTTACTGTAATGAACAAACTGCTAAAGATATTAGGTTCTTTATGAATTTTGGTGGGTTTGGTGTGCAACAGGGATCATTTTCCCACCGTTGTGCACCACCCCAGATTTTTTAAAAGATTTTATCTATTTATTAGTAAACACTATTTGTTCATATAAAATATCAGATTCTATTTTTATTGTAGTTCATAGCATGCTTCTTTTCTCACAACCCATTGAAAGTGAGTTTAATTCTTATATTGGACTTGAAAAAATATTCAGCTTGCAAATTCATCAATATTCAAAAATTCAACTCTACTAAATTTTAAATCAACTTCTCTTTACTACCTGAAGTTAACCTACTTTATTTTAAATATCGTTGAGAAGGTTACAAGTAGCAAAATTTAAAATTTATTAGTGCTCAGCTTATCAAAGCACTGTCTGATAATCCTGCCTGAAGCAAAATAAGAACTTGACCTTAGAATTGGACCTACATGTCTACTTAAATTCATAGGTGACAAAATTCCATGTTCTACAATGTTTATTGTTTCCTAAAAATCTGATTTTAAGGATAATCCAGGAAATCCTACTGTCTTGTGATAGTCAATTTGATATGTATAAAGTCTATAACATCTTTGTTGTGTACAGATGGAAATATAAGTTTCTATTTTTCTTTTGTATTGTTAATATATAAATCACTAGTATAGTATTCATTAAAAGAAAATACTTCATTATTTGTGTATAGATTATCATTTCTCTCAATGATCAGTGTAGTATCTGTGTACTCTGCCAAGGATCTCTTTTGTGCATCAGTCCTCTGTTTGCCTAACTTAATATTTGCAATTTTATTGTGCTGCTGTTCAATCATCAGCATGCTGGTCTAATTAATGGATATGTCATTTGCCTGCCTACTTCTAAAATGTTAAAATTATAGCAGTTGTCACTTAATTTTGTATATCTGACTTTTTTTATAATGTGACAAAACTTTTAGAGAAAAAATATATGTATAAAATAACAATGTTCCTTATTAAATATGATGCTACAGGTAGTCTGATCATTTTGTTTGAAGCAAATGAAAAAACATTTTTCTGACTAAAATTTTAACTTACAAAAGAAAACAAAAGTTCAATTTTTTTTTTTTTTTATTACACCTAAAAGAAATATTTTCTTTTTATAGAATGCAATATTCCAATTGAATCTTTAAGATTCCTAAATCGGTGTCCATCTTAGACAATAGGTTAGACGGTGCTCCCTAGCTATGTATGTAGCCAGTGCATTGATGACACAGTATTGCTGGATGGAGGGGTCTCCAAAAGGTCATGTGTCTGTGACCTGCCTTTAAGCTGGAGGATATCATTTTTGACTTGATCAGTCTCTTCCAGGTTTACTTGTCCAAGACACACTATGCATAAACTATTAATCATTTAATATTAATGCCATAATGTCTGTTTTTGAAATATGCATCTCATCTTCATTTTGTCTTCCATTCACTAAAGTAGCTATTATCTGTTTTCCAGCAATGTTATTTAGTCTCTGGGGAAACCGCTATTGTGTTTTTTGTTTTTTTTTATTATTTATTTTTTTGAACTACACATATGAGATAATGTTGGCACTGAAGGTGTTAAGTTTTAACAGCTTGACTCAAACAAATATTCTATATGAGCAATATTTTTTATTTTCTGTTTGTTTCTGATTTGAGATCCTTCCCTTTTTCCATTGCCTTTGCACTGGAAATTATAACATTATCTGTATCTAAAAACTGAAACTATGTATTTGCATAACAGGCTATATTTATATATAGTATAGGCATGTAGCACGGTGGAGTAATGGCTCGGATTGAGGTATCAGAGCCGAGTTCGAATTCCAGTTGAATCCATTACATTTACTTACATGCTAATACCCTTGGGAAAGGTATAAATCCTCTTATTCTCCCCCAGGCTATTGGTAAATAGACAGACCGGGTTCTATAGCCTTGGATGACAACTGGTCTACTGCAGAAAGAAATGACAACCTACTGCAGGAGAAAAATCTGCCTAGTCAGTCGAAAGATAGATGATCGCCTAAGTGTGTATCCCGCATGGCATGTAAAAATACTATATGAAAGACACTATTTAGTCATGCTATAATATTTAAAATATACTGAGTATCACTGTCACCTAAAGACGACTGAGGAATTGAACAGTAGAAGAATGTTAATTAGTTAATGTGTAGCATATCTTAGGCAAATAGATGTGGCAAAGCACATTCCATCCCAGGTCAAACCACTGCCAATGTCCTTCAACTTGAAGGCTTGCCTTGGTCACAAACATCAAGGAACCTTCTGTCTTGGCTGTTGACTTGAGTGTAGGAGTCTATAATGCTGTGTCATCACTGCATTGGTCACATCCATAGCTATGGATCCCCATCTACCCCATTGTTAGATTTTCATTGACCTTATAAGAAGATGCCTCCATTCTTTGATCCATCTTGTTTTTAATCTTGCTGAATATCTATCCACCCTCCTCACCCAAATAGCCAGGTGGGGGAACCAGTTTACTTGCTGATGACCTGATCATGCAGCAGGTAGTACTGGTTTACATGGTACCTGTACCACTTGTAGAGTGACCTGATATTTTTCTTTGTATATGCATGTAAAATATGTAATTAATCGAAACCAATATGAAAATATGTAATATGAAAACACTTGCAGTTACTTGTTTAATTGAAGTTTGTTTTTCCCCAGGGCCTGCAATTGTTGGTAATGAGTTTTATCAGCCTGACACTGAAAATGAAACCAAAGACAGTCTTTACTCTGACTTTTTTGCTAAAAAAATTTTGAAAATATATTTTGATCATTATTTTTATTTTGTAGATGAAATATTATTACTTATTAGTTTTTCAATTAGTATTTTCTTTTTCGTCTCTCTAGATATGCAGGTATCATAGTGCAGAAAATTTGAATCCGTGTGCTGACTTCACTTTCAAACAGACACCCTTGTGAAAGCTATTAATCAATCTTTTTCCACAGCTATGGGTTAAATAGCAGAGCAGACTGTGTTTTCTAGCCTTGGTTGTCAACCAGTTTAGAAGAATGGCAATTCTGAATTTAAAGTTAGTCATGGGACTCCCACCTTTACAAAACTATTTATTAGAGAAACCATAGTAGCAATGTCGAGCAAGGTGAGTTTGTGGCCTGGCCTTATGCTCTACAGGACTGACTGATCACATTATGGAATGAAAGGAGGATTTCTTTTTCTCTGACATGAATTTGCCTTTTATCATAACTCTAATCATACTTCCATGGCTTTTAGTAAGTTCAGAAATAAAAAAAAAAAATTTACCTGAAAGATTTGAACAATTTCTTATGACTAATACTACTAGTGGATGTAAATAAAGTTAGCAATATATCAGTTGGTCAGAGTAGATATAAAATGGCTGCGTGTTTAAATGTATCCAGAAGCTTCCTGTAAGCTAATAGGAAGTTATTATGCTGAGAGAACTAGGTGCAAGTTCAAACCTCACTGGAGTTTTTTTTTGTTTTTTTTTAAATTTTTAATTTATTTATTTATTTATTTGTTTTTACAGTAAGGTTCACCCTGTACAAGGCTTGGGGGCCACTTTGAGACAGAGGGCTACATTAGGTGGGTAGTTTATATGAATAGTGGGGAAAGATAACAGTTGACTCTAGACTTGAACAGGTGAAGATTGTAATGATCAGGAAAATATGCTCAATAGTACAGTGGTTCATAGGAAGAAGCTGTTTGAATGGAACTTACTTCTCGCTGATGGAATATGAAGGGGATGTTTTTATTATCTTCATTGCTTATTACTAACCATAAAAGTATGGCATCAGAGTTGGAGTAAAAGAAAACAACAGAAATTAAGATGAAAAATTCCAAATAAAACAAAATAATATCAGTTAAGATATTTTTAGCCATGTGAATATAGTTTACATTGCAAGCTTTAAACTTAAGGCTAGAAAATGATAAATTTCATTTTAACCAGGTGGCATTGATGCATATGTGTGAAGAGACAAAAATTGTCCAGTTCCTATGGCCTGAGCTGCAAAAAACATCAGGGCAACTTTTACTCTTTTAGTACAATGTTGGGTCAGGTTGATATCTCAGAATTGAAATTTCCAGTAACTAATTTTTCTCTTCTGAATCTATCTTGAATATTTACAAGTCTACCATTCATTCATGCTTAGAATATTTCTGCCACATATGGTCCAGTGTTGTCATTATATATCTAGAGATCCTTGGTAAAATCCAAAGAAGAATTGGCAATATTATTGCTCCTGATCTAGTGTCTCAGCTTCAGTCACTTTCTCACTGCTGTAAAGTTGCCTTCCTGTGTCTTTTCTGTAAATACTTTCATGGCAATTGTTCGGATGAGCTCTTTACTCTCAGTACTGTGGGTTTTTTTTTTTTTTTTTGTAAATACTCATTGGGATTAGATTTTTAAATTATTATATCCCCCCACACCCACACACATGAATTGTACATATGGGGTACTAGTTAGGATTTTTGTAAAGACATTGAGGTATTATGGTAAATGTAGTAAGAATGTGTTGTTTTGGTGTAAGGAATATTATGGTAGGTTTGGGTCAGTGATTGTGGCTAGCTAAGTTTAATGTTAAGACAGAAGAAGACTGTCCTTTCTCCTCTTTCCCCATTTTGGACTTGTGCCAACTTTAAGCTTCAAAAATTTAAATCAATATCAATTGTTATCTACTATCTTCTTGATTCCTCTTTTATTGTTCTTACTCTTTAGTAAAGTTTCTCATTTTTAATTCTTCCACATCCCTTGTGCTTTAGTGGCTTTACTGCCTTGCTTGGGGTGAAATCAATTTAAAAATAAAAAATAACTCTGCACATCTGTATCAGTTTTATCCCATTTTGCTTGGAAGACAAGACTGATCTCACTCAGCCCCAGAGAGCCAGAGAAAAACTTGAAAAGAGACTTTTAGTTAGTCATTTTGGTTTATGGTAACAAGTGTTATAAAATTAAAGAAAAACAAAAACAAAAAAAAAACTGTTTTGTTTCTGTTTATTAATGCAACTGATTAACATTTGGTGTCTATCTGCTTTGACTGCTGCTGCTTCCACCCCCCTCTTTCCTCAAGGTTGCCAATTAAGTATGACATTTATTTAGCAAAAGTAAGAGAAACTGTGACGAAGTAGGAGGAGATAAGGAAAGTCTCTGTTTTTTCTTTTTTTTGTCTCTTTGCCACATCCATGGGGACAGGTTAACAAACTTCATTCATGATGTTAGGTAGGACTGTTTTTATCCTTTTATTTGACACCTCTGTATTTTCATTGTATCGATAAAAATCCAAGCACCTCTGTATATGTGTTATAGTTTGCAAGGCTAGTCTGGTTGACCTTTACTACTGAGTGTAGAGTTCAATCCTCAATAGGGTATTCTATATAAAAATCAACATTTCAATAATCCAACAAGGGCTGATATATCATAAATACAACTGACCAACATGAAAAATCATGTATTACTCTTGCAGGAAATATGATCAATGCAATAGCAAAATAACAATTTTTTTATGGTAATGGTAAACTAGTGTCTAATGATAATGACTGTATATAATCATTGTATTTTTTTTTTTTTATGATTCTTCACAATTTTTAATTTTTTTTTTTTTTTTTCTGATAAAACCTAGCATGTTTCTAATTAGTTAAATAATTAATTATGTTTGTTTTCGTCTTTTACAGTGTTTCAAACCAGAATTTTAATTTACTATTTTTTTTTTATTACATCTTTCAATTGTTGTATTTAGTGTTATCATCTTGATTGTTACACTTCTAACATTTTTGCTGTTACTCCCTGTGAATTTATTTAAGTACCTGTTGTACTTGGTAACCTTCTGAGAATTTTGAACTATAATTTTTTTGTTCTTTTTTATTACAAATCTTTGACGGTTATTCTATGACTGTCGAATAGGCAAGATGTCAAAGTTAAAGAAAGCGAGTTCAGATTTCACCAGAGACTTATCCTTTATTTAATGACGATCATAGAATAACAATCTGAGATTGGCAATTAAAATACAAATAAATGGAACAAAAGTAAGATGGGGACACTAACGGAAAGTATATGAAGTGTATCATAATGAGAATTCTTCATCTAAAAATTCAGACAAAAAATATCTTTGAAAATCATAAATAATAATCAATAATATAAAACACGTAAAAAATAAGAGGTAATATCAATAAATTACCTTTTTTTTTATCAGGTGATATAATGAGCTTACAGTTGTATATCTCTATACTTTTGACCTAGTAATGTACAAAGCTCAGTTTAGTAAATACTTGAATGCCTCATCATGTTTCCATAATAGTAAGCCAATTGTTATAAATTTTTGACTAGTTTTTCTTACATTTTGATTTTTATTGTTTTTCAATGTAATTACTCAGATTGTAATCATATGGCCAAATTGAAACTTGCATACTTTTCACCCACGAAAGCTGATTTTACTGTAAGTACTCTTCAGATTGTGCTACAAGAGTTTTATGGTTGGTAGAAGATCAAGTCTAACCATACAAACTTATTTCTCGTTTCCCCCATCCCTGATTGCTAGTTTCAAACTTATTTTTAAAAGTTGATGTAAACTTAATGAATATGAAGTGCACAATTTTTTTTTCTTTTTTAATTGTCATAAACAATAGGATTTTATTTTAGTTACTTTTTCCTCCTCTCGGTTAATCTCATTCCTCTTTATTTTTATTCTGTTTATGTCTATTAGTACAAAACTTTTATAAACTTTTTGCATTGGTGAGACTTTTTAAAAGTAAAATTTTAGTAAAAGCATTACTAAAGTTTTGTTAGTTACGCCAAATATGTAATTTAAAATGTATATAAAGCAAAGTAATTCATTGAAAAATTTTGTGAATTAAAGAAAGAATGGGAAAAGTTAGTCACCAGTTTGGAAATCTCTTTAGAAGGCATTCATAATCGGGCAGATTTAAAATAGGCACTTTTCTTTTTAACTAAAATTATAGATTAATTTTAATCAGAAAATGTTACACAAAAATATTTTGCAACACATGCAAATAATACTCAATTGGTTAAAATTCGAACTCGGCTCTCTGATTTCTCATTCCAACTCGCTATTACACCACCCGCAAAGGTAAGAGGGACAGCAAGTAGCCTACCTAAGTGGTTTGTGCAAATAGATAGCTGAACAGGCATTGGAAGAAACAAGGAAAAGACAAACCTTACTAAAACAGAAAAATATTCACAAAATGCTACAATAATAAAGTGAAAATGCTAACCAATTTATAAAAATATCTAATTTTCTACAATAGATATTTTTATAAATAATAACTGTATCAGGAGTTCATAAATATTATGAATGCACGGTGGAGTAATGGTTAGTGCCTCAGATTGAGGAATCGGAGAGCTGTGTTCGAATTCTAATCTGCTCTTTTGTAATTTTTATAAATAAGTGTTGTTTTATTGATAGACTTTTATCATTCTTCTATGTGTTGTGTTATTGATCATGGCTCTCCATAACTTTCTATCATTTATAGCTCTTAGTAAGGTTTGTCTTTTCCTTGTTTCTTCCAATGCCTGTTCAGCTATCTATTTGCACAAACCACTTAGGTAGGCTACTTGCTGTCCCTCTTACCTTTGCGGGTGGTGTAATAGCGAGTTGGAATGAGAAATCAGAGAGCCGAGTTCGAATTTCAGTCGGGTTCGTTAGATTCACTTAGACGCAAAATACCTTTGTAAAAGGTATGAATATCTCCTCCATCCAGCTGTGGATTAAATAGTAGGACATGTACGTGGAAAAATCATTGTTTTTCTGAAAACAATTGTAAAAACATTGTTACAATCCAAAATATTTTTTGGCTTTAAATAACCCACGAAGGGTTGATAAAACATAAAAATGAAACCAAATCAATTTTTCCTTCAATATGTCCTGTGCGTGTCAAATTCTCCAAGCACTCTTCCTTCATCGTGTATCCCATAAATTTCAACTGTCTTTTTTCTAAGTATAAATGCCTTTTTTTTTCTTTTTTTTTTTTTTCACTTCCTTTAAAATTTCCTCGTTACTCACAGTTCAGTTCATGATATTCTCAACATCGTTCTGTGAAACTATATTTCTGTTGTCTCAAGTCACATCTTAATCGTCCAATATTCACTGCCATATAAGAGAATTGATATTGCATAACAGTTCAACACTCTTGTCTTTGTTTCTAAAGAGATTTTCTAGTTTTTAATACAATAATGGTGACATACTAGAAGATCTGACAGTGGTTATCACCATGGCATTTAAACTACAATGTTGCTAATTTTGATAGGCTATTTTGAAAAAGTAAAAATAATATATATAAAAACAGATGTCTGGGATCATACAACATCTTTTTCCTAACAAAACTATAACCTGTATGATATTTAAAAATAGCAATTAAAAGCAAAGACACTAAAAATCTGTTCAATGAAAGATTGTCAGGTTTTATAAAGTTAATATTGCATACTGTAATTTAAAAAAAAAATTATGGTATATGCATAGATATGTATGTACAAAGATGTTTATTTTCATATTATCATATAAAGAGATAGATTTTTAAGATATTTTTTGAAAGCATTTATTTTGAAGTAATTGTGGAGTTGGAGGAAAAGTAAATAACATTTATGCACTATATTTTGATTTATATACAGAAATAGTGTGAAATGTAAAATCTCCAAATTTCTTAGATGAGCGTTGTCATTTTCATTAATTTTTGATTAGTTTTTCTTTCATCTTATTTTTGTCAGTCTTTTCAAATTGTGGGATTGTTATTTTATGACTGCTGAGAAAGCAAACTCTCAAGGTTAAATAAGGTGAGTTCAAATCCCACCAGAAGCTTAACCTTTACTTCTGGACTAGATTGCATACTTAATAATTGTAGAATAATAATCTGAGATTTGCAAGCCAAAAACACAAAAGAAAAACAAGTGAAAAAAAAAAAAAATGTTGAGTTTTTTTTGTTTTTTTTTCTTTTATATTTTGGAACCATGTCATTTATTTTTATATATATATATATATATATATATATATATATATATATTTAAAATTTTTTTCAGAATCTTTTTCTCTATACTCTTAAACTAAAAAGTCCAGTATAAAAATATCTAACACTGATGTTAGTTTTGAGTGATTTACGTGGATATCCTGTTGCCTCATAGTCTGAGAACTGAATTTAGATAAATTCAAATAATTGTTTCATTGTAAACTGTTCTAGGAACAAGGAAAGATGTTCTCTCTTGTTGATTTTAGAATTTCTGTTTTTTGTCTTTCTTTCCTTTTTAATAAATTTATTTTATTTCCCTCCTCGCAAAGAATACTGTTTTTTTTTTTTTTTAAAACTTGTCAAAAATGAGATGTTAATTTTAACTCAGACACACCTTAACTAAAAATAAATAACAGTAGCAGAACTCAAGTAACCAGCTTTTTATATTATTATATTTGAATTGATAGTTCATAACAAGCGGGGAAATTTTAATGTTTCAGTTAGGAATTTTGATTGTTGGAATATTAACCTTTGTATTAGGTTGGTGCAAAAATAATGGCGTAATAATGTTGTTTTTTGACGTATTTTTTAACGTCAAAAAACAACATTATTACGTCATTATTTTTGCACCAACCTAATACAAAACCAAATTCTACAATGCACTTATTTTGAATGAGGGAATGTTTGAAGAGGGGAATCACATTGCACAAGATAGGGAAAAGGGTACATGGACCAAAACAGTTCGAGAATCACTGGTTTTAACCTTTTAACTTTTTTTTCTTTTTATGTGCCATGTTCTTTCAGGATGTAGGTGATCATGGCTCTCCACTTCCCTATATCCCTTGCAGCTCTGAACAAGTTCCATCCCTCTGCTTCCACCCCCAGACCATGTTCTGTCATCCACCTGCTCAAGCTCACCAGTTATGTCATGCACTGCTTTCCCTTGTCTCTCTTTCCCTCTATTTGACCCGTGAGTATCAGATTCTCTAGGCCCTCCTTCCTCATCATGTGTCACAGAAACTTCAGCTGCCTCTTCCTGATGTTAAGTATAAGCCTTCTCCTTGTTTGCTACCTCTCTAAGACCTCATCGTTGCTCACACGCTTGGTCCATGATATCCTTAGCATCCTTCTGTAGAACCACATCTCTGTTGCCTCAAGTCTCTTCATCTTTGAGGAAATTGTTCAACATTTGCTGCCATAAAGAAGGACAGATGTCATGTAACAGCTCAGTATTTTTTTCTTTGTTACCAAAGAAATACTGCTGTCTTGCAATACTCTGCCCAGCTTTTGGAATGTGTCTTTGGCCATCCCAGTATGTCTATGGATCTCAGACCTTTTAACTACACTGACTTAAAATTTCACTATTGTATATCTGATATCTTTATTAGTATTATTTTTATTATTATAAAATCATTTTTTTCTAATCCTCATTTGTAATTTTTATTTTACTTTTTGTGACTATTGAAAATAGTACAAAGAAGGGTGACTTTAATGTATTTACTTATATAATGTTATAAAATGCACATTTTACTTATATTGTCTGTAAGGTGCATCACTAAATCTATTTTTCAACAATCAACTTGTCAATGCACTTAACTCAATGCTTCTCTAATAATCACATAGGTTGAACATTATACAATGAAAATTTCAGATGATTATGTCTGTTTACACATTTATTGACCTATTCTGATATAATTATTTAGGATATATAAAAGGATTTTAACCATTAACAAACTGCATTATTCACTACTTTCCTTTCCACTGCATTGATTTTCAAGGCTCCTCGAGTGCACTACTTAATTTCAGTCATGATCATTTTCTGCTGCCATAGAAGGATATGACAACACAACTGCAAAATTCAAACATGCTATTTTTCATTCATTTGAGTCATTTGCAATGGCAGGATAAATTTTTTGCTTTGCAAGCAAAATCACCTCCAGTATGTTAAAGGTTAATTCTGTCTAGTAATAGAATAAAAAAGGCATGAACCCAAACTTTTCTGTAGCATAGATATAAAAGAGCCCTAATGTTGGATAAGTTCCTATCATTATAATCCAGTTCTGTACATAAAATTCAAATGACCAAGTGATTGATAATTCCTAACTGTTTACATTTACATTTGTATACAAATATGGTGACATTGATATCCATATTTACATGTATAAAATATATGTAAATATTGATGAAGTATGTTGATGGATATTGATAATGTATGTATGTTCTTCATTTCTGTCTACTCCTGACCAAAGAGCAAATGGTTTGAGTCACTGTGTTGAAAATCAGCTGAAATGAAAGACAAATGAATCTAAAATTAATTGACACTGCTTCATCTGAGGAACTTGAATGATATAATTAATCATATTTATCGTGTCATTAAAAAGCAACAAATAAGATGGAAGAAATACTAGTGAAAAATGAATAAGAATTGATAATGGTGTAACGACAAAAGTACACAGGTGTAGGCTTTAGAAAAGCTTTATTCAACCGAGAATACAAGGTTCACGTATAGTGTCCTTTTATAGTCCCAGTAATCAAAAATAGCTCTCTTATAGAGGAGAGTAACAAAAAAAGGAGAGACTACTCTTGATTGTTCATTCAACAAATTCAAATACTATTACAGCAACTGTTAGTGTCATAAGAGAAATAAGATGGAAGATATAACAAGTCAAAAATGAATCCTGTTAACAAATTGTGAGTTCTCTATATTTGGCATTATAGATTTTAGTATTGATAGACTGACTGTTTGGGCAGTGGGTATAAAATTTTGTACTGTTCTGAAGTAAGATCAGATACACTACAATATCTAGTCTGCAAGACTTATTAACTACTACTCCTTAGTGAAGTTCTAAATCGCAATTAATGGCAAAGATCATAAATTTGCTTCTTTGAAAAAGAAATGTTTTTTTTTTATGTCTAAATTTCTGGGATAAGGAATTTTCATTATTTACACTAATTAGTTGATATTTATCAACCCCCCTATGTGGGTTAAATGTGGCACAAGGCCGGTTTAATGTGGGTATCTCCAAGCCCGTAGGCTCGGCCAAAAATATGACCTTTGAACCCGCCTAGATGGGTTCAGGTCCTGTCTACCTCGCCGAAGGAAACCTTGCCCTTCGGCAAAGCTTCCTCCGAGTTCCTCTCTGCAGTAGAGAGTTCGACAGAAAACCCGACTCGGAAGCTCACAAAGTGCAGATACTACACTTTGATCCTTGCCACCGAGCCGAGTTTTGATGAACCATACGTTCGTCGGTTCACTAATTAGTTAGACTATTGTCCTCATTTTTTTTTGTTATCACAACGTTCCGGCTGTTGTGTCTGCTGGCCTTCATCAGATGTATATCGATCTAGATAACCTACAAGGAATTCTGGACTCAACCCTTTATTTAACCTATAGGGAAGACTGTTCTCGTTCCACTCCCCATTTCTAGTGATATCTGATTTAGTTCTTATTTTTAGTACTGTTGAGTTATTGCTTGCCCATTTCCAACAAGTCTAGTTACACACTGCTCGTCATTAAATTCATGAACCAACGCATTATTCCACTTGGCTATTGTCATTAAAATGTGGAGAGTCTGCCTCTGTAGACTAAAAAAATGGTTTCAGTTCATAATTCCCTGTAGGTTACCTGGATCGATGTAGCCTCTGATAAAGGCTAGAAGGGACAACAGTTGAAATGTGATAACACTCACCAAAGATGAGGGCTATAGTTTGAATGTAAATAGTGTAGATAAATAAATACTTTTGTTTTGACTTGAAACTGTTTCGCTTTTTGATATCAATAAATGCTTAGGTTGTTGAATATTTCTCACTGGTGTCAAGGTTCAAACATGGGTGAAAAAAATAAAAATTCTTAAAGCTGATTTTCAAGGCTCTCTTTAATCAGAAGTTTGCGACACATTATTTCTATCCCATACCTAACTCCCTATTTGACCTTGTGCCATATTATATAAAACTTAGTAAATATTCATATTGGGATACAGATAGAAATATACAAGCAGTTATAACTTATTTAGTTGTATTTATTGGTTTTAGCTAATAACCTTCAACTTAGTTGTGATTCTACACTTTTTTTTTTTTTCCCTGCCTCTGTTAATTCTTTTCGCCTGTAATAATAACCTCATAATCCAAGTGCCTTATGTAATGGAGATTTAATCTCTTCTTACCTAGATGATTGTCACACCATCCAAGGTCAGTATTTATACCATGCCATTGCATTGTGAGAAGATCTTGTTCTCATATTTTGCCTGTTTTCTTTTTTTTTCTTTTCAACAACTTTTTCTTTTATTTTGATTATTATGTTTACTACGTCAGCCTGTATACCAGGAATTGAACAGTTTGTACCATTACAGATTTTACTTTCAATTTTTTTTTTTGTCTTAATCTTTTTTTTTTTTTTTTTTTTTTATCTGTCTGGATCATCTAAAGATGAAACAAATGGGATTTTTTTTTTTTTATTCATTTCTCCCAATCTCGATAATTCACCAGATTAGGTCCAAGTATATAAATTGCTTGGATAATTTCTTGCCTTTACTTTATTTACATTATTTATATTCTGACTATTGTCCTCATCTTTGTTGTTATCACATTTTGACTGATATACTCTCCAGCCTTCTTCAGGTGCTTGTTGACAAGCATTTTCAACATAAATTAATAGGAGTAAATACTATTTTGAAAAAGTTTGGAAATGTGTGTGTTTTATTTTCGGTACTTTTTTGCATAAAAGTTTGGATTCATACCATTCTTAATGACATCAAAATTAAACTTTCACAAGCAGTAGAAGCATGCCAACCAAAGCAAAAGAATATTGCTTTTTGATACATTGACATAGGCTACCTATTCCTTCATATCATACAGTGATCACCCTTCCTGTTGTGTGCTTTACATTATCTACATTAAAGTCCTGAAATAAACAGTTTTTTTTTTTTCAATTATGTTTGAAAGCAGGAGGGACTAAAGTTGTAATGCTGGGGAGTTCAAATTAAATGAAAGAGAAGCTGTAAAAACATGAAAAAGTACTTGACTTAATAAGGAAAGAAAAAAATTCATTGTATTCTAAGATTGCTAGGATTTATGGTAAGAATGGATTTCCTGTCATTCAATTTTTATTACAGAATATTATTATAATTGTTTTATTTTATGATTAGTTATTGCCTTCAATCTCTTAATGTGTCTTGTTTATAAATGAAAATGTTGAGGAATAGACCTAAAATATATTTGTTACTGTCTCAAACATTTGCTAGGGGTCTTGGAATATCTTCCTTTGTAGATAAGTGATAGATGGGAGCAGGGGTCTAATGTATGCAGAAAAGCAAATGAAATGTTTCTGGAGAAGTATCAGTTTCTATTATAAACTGTTTTCTTTTGTATAAAGTCAGTTATAGTTGAATTCCTTCTGTCATTTTGAGATGAGGAAAGAAATCTGAATAATGACAGAACTTTACCAGGTTTTATGGGATAGTTATAGTGGGAGAAGGAAAAAGAGCCAAATAAAAATGTAAACAAAATTCCTTGCCTGTTAGAATTTTTGAAATGAGGAATTATTCTTTATTATTATTATTACTTGATTTTTCATTTTCATTTCGGACATTGTTCCCTCCAGTCTTCTTCATTTGTTTGTTGTAGTATTTGGTAATCGTTTCAGAATTTTGAACCGGATCCTTTATTTTCTTCTTGGTGGTAAATTGTTCTCATTCTGCTGTACATGCTTAGAGGATATTTCATATTAGTTAATACGCACTAGTTGTATTCACTTTTGGGTTACTTGTCTATTTTTACTTAGTTTTTATGCATCTATCATAATTTAGAGAATTGTTTTGTGGATGTCTGAGGATAATCGTAACATTTCAAAGATTTTGAAATATTTGAAAATTTTCATTCTTTTGTTGATTAATGAATTTTTTACTAGAATGTTTTTGATTTGTAGATATTTCTATATTTATTGCCTAGTGTGTGACTTGGATGCCAGTCTCAAATCTATCAAGATGTATTGGCTGTACTAATATGACCAAATTGATTTAACTACTAATTTAAAATAATAAAAACTCTCTAATTAGTATGAGCAAAGCCGATTTTACTTCTACCATCAATTTGGTTATTTTGTTTGAAGTCCTTGGTTATATGTTTGCTAATTTACAAGGTATTCTTTTGAATTTTAATTATTAGGTTTGCCCTAATGTTATCTATAAAGTGTGGCTGGTTGAGTCTGCCAGTTAACAAAACAAGTAAAAAAAAAAAAAAAAAAACTTTTCAGTTGACCGGAAAGAAGGTTCTTGATATAAAATTCTCTATCACATCTTTGTTAGCCTCAGTTCAAAACTTTTATTGATCAGTCAGGAGAATGTAACCTAAACATCTCTTAAAAGTCCATTCATGTGAAGAAGAGAGAAGCAAGCCAGTAAGGAACAAGTACACCATTGGTCATCTGGCATTGTCTGGGTTTATATAATTTACAAACTCATAATTGCCTTCAGTTTCATAAAACAGAGCAATGAGCTAATCCAAAAGCACTTTGACTTTAGATATAAAATGTCCTGTGACCCCTGAGGGCTGTAGGAGCACCACACGTACTGCAGCCATAACAGTAGTGGTGAGTCTAGTACAAGATAGCTGAACAGAGCCTACCCCTCTTCAGGCTGGTTTTTGAATTCAGTTTTCCTTCTCCTAGATAGGTTGCCACCTCAAGGTAAGAGAGCCGAGTTTGCCTTGTTATTTAAGCCATTTTAGGGGAAAGTGTGTGGATTCATTCCTTTCTAAAGTTATTTGTGTGAAAGTGAATTCCACAAACACAGCCAGAATTTGAACTCGGCTCGCTGATTTTTCTTTGAGTTACTAACTCTTCCACTAATTGCACATGCCAAGTATTACACAACATTTTAATTGTAACGCTTGGACATTGGATCCTTAATTAACTTCTAGCTGTTTTCTCTCGGAATTTAATGAAGTGAAATGACATGAGGCATTAGAGACAGACTTGATTTCTTCTTATTAATAATAGCTAGTCTACCCATGCCTTCAAAAATGGTAGCAATTGTTAGAAAATTTTAATGGTGACCTGCAATGAAACAAAAGTCATGAAATAATGTATTGAGATTCAATAGTATGAAGATAAAGAATTCACAACTAAAATACAGGCCAATTACTACTGGTATTATATAATTTGCTTTTTGCTCAATATCTTTTCATGTTAAAAATTTTGTGTCTAATGTAATGGTAAAATGGGAATATCCCTTGGAAGAAAAAGATTAGTAATAAAACAACAAAGATGGTGATGACAAAGCCTATTCTAACACCAAGTTGAAGACGGTCACTAAATAGACAAATGTATCCAAGTGCTTCACATGAAAGGCTTGAACAAATAAGACTGCAATCTAAGAAATGTAAAGGTAAAGAAACTAATTAATTATATAGTTCATTTTGCTCAGGAAATAGTTTTATCTCAATGCAGATAAATGTTTTATTTGTATAGATTAAAATGATTAAGATAAGTAATCCCTCATAAATTTACTAACTTAAGTTGATTTACTTCCTTTCCCATTACAGATGGAACAGGAAATATATAAATAAATAAATAGACATTGATAATTATTGTCATAAGGGATTGAGAATGAGGGAGTAAAAAATGCACATCATGAAGACATGTAGGATAGATACCAGATGACCTTGGACTTTAAGACCAAAATTATAGTTGTCAGACTCTCAGGGGTCTGTTCCATAAAGTAACAGTTCTGGAGAACAAGATAAGTGGAACTTACTCCTTATCAAAGGAACATGAACAGAATAGGGATGATTTGCCATCATGAATGTGGTATGGCGGGTTCTAGCTGTGAAGGTCAGAGCTGATGGGACTAAGAAATGTAACTCTTCTGAACATCTGCCATTGTAAAGGTAATAGAGTAGTGAGATGCCAGCAATGTTTCATCTGTAGGTTAAGGGTTGCAGGTTGGAGAATAATTCATTTCAAAGGGCCACATAAAAGGCTTTTGAACTCTATCAAGAATGGACAGTGATAATAAGCAGCAATACTCCATTCTTGGTCTGTTCTGAATCTTGTAAAGCATGGTAGCAGGGGTTAGGTATTTTCTGGAACAATTCAAGGAACTGGTCATTCTTCCAGCATCTTGTTCAATGGCACAAATACACACATTTCATGTGAGGTCGGAAGTGAGCTTTACATCCGAGTAGGTGTTACTTCATTATTTAATCTTATTAGTAATTAGAACATTTAATTCACTGAGAAGCACCTGAGAACAAATATTAAGTTTTTTTTTTTTTTTTTTTTTCAAATTTCACATGAGAGAAGCTCAAAATGACTTTTATTTTATACTCTTTTCAGCTTCAGAAAATTGTTTATGATTGTAGCTGGATAAAACCCAACAGAATAATTTGTGTTGAAAAGTTCTTGATCCAGCCAAGAAAAGCTTCCAAAATAAATTTTGATGTTTTCTTATCTAGTCAGATTTGGAAAGTGGGTTTGGTCAAGAACTTTTCAGCACCCCATTTAAAAGTGCCATGACAAGTGATTGATTTGTTTTTGGGGTTTTTTTTATGTCTTATCAACCCTTTGTGGATTGTAGAAAGCTGCTCACAGTACTTGGTGTTCTCAAGCAATCATATATCTAAGTACTGACCAAGCTTGACACTGCTTAACTTCAGTGATTGAACGAGAATGTCATGAGGAAACCTGTTCAATCAAAATTATAACACTGCAAAATCTTCTGAACATACAAGTGCCACAGTGGGAGTCTCTCTCTCTCTCTCTCTCTCTATATATATATATATATATATATATATATATATATATATATATATATATAACATTAACGATATAGTGGAATCATAGAAAGCCTTTTATAAATAAACACATTCTCACATTTACATATATTTCTCTCTTAATCTCTTCCATACAACTTCTCTTTCATTCATGTTCAGAATTTCCCTTCCATATATCCATACATATATCTGCTTTACAACACACAATTCTTTCACTCTCTCCCTCTCTCTCTAATATACATTTCCATACATAAAGTAAAAAAACATTCTCCCACAGGAGTTTCTGGACATTGACACTTGTATAGAGTTGCACTTTGTGTGTCTCACACGCTTTCTCTCATGCATGTGTGCACTCTCTCACATAGCATAAGCTCTCAGACATTCTCTTTGCTTCTCAAGACAGGCAGTACAAGTTTAGTTGACTTAGTCATTGTTTGGCAACCTAACAACATCATCATCATTGTTATCATCAAATGAATGTACAATAAACCTTTAATTAATGCTAATAACTTTTGGCTTATATCACCTCCAATATGACTCAAAGCTTTGTTAATCTCTCTATAGATAGCCACAAAAAGTATTTGAAACTTTGTTTAAAAACAAAAAGGTCTAAATCAAGTGTCATTCTCTTTTCTCTTCCTTTTCTTTGTTTTTTTTAATTTTTTTCTTTTTTTTCTTTTTTATCTATTTCTTGTTTTGCCCTCTTCCTTTCTTGCCTTTCTTGCTCTGTTAGTCCTTCACTAATGTTCTCTATTCTGTTTGCAATATATCAGCTTGAGCATTTCTTAAAATATTTCTTTTTGATTTACAAATTTTGATATATCTTATGAGTTGGCTTTTATCTCTTGTCTAGATTCACCAGACTGAAGTCAGTTTTTGGCTATTCTTTTACATTTTCCATGGAAATTTAAAGAAAAAATTTTCAAATAGAAAACATACTTTGGCTATCAGACAATTTGAAAATAGAGAATAGAAGAGTCTCTCGGAAGCCTGCTTTGAGATAAGTGTGCTATTCATATTTCAATGTAAGATAGCAAATCTGAATTTAAACCAGCTTCTTTACTGACTAAGCAAAGATATGGCCATGTAAAATTGATAGAACATCTATACTATTATTCTATTATATGTTTCTCCCTATGATTAGAGTGTAGAATCTGTTTGACTGCCACCCACTTCCGAGGCCTTCCGAGCAGGAATTAGGGTTTTTGGTCAGAAAGTATAACTATCTAATATTATTAAGCAGGAAGGAATTGGAGTGGAAAAGTGAGTGATAGTTGAAGTAAGGGAAAGTGTGTGAAGGAATGGTTGGAGGTAAGAAAATGATAGAAAAATAATGAAAGAAGGAGAAATAGAGAGAGACAAAATAGGGACGAGGATGAAAATGAAAGATGGATAATCAGGCTTGCTGGTTGGATATAAAAAAAAAAAGACACTGAGAGAAAGATTGAAAATGGATGTGTGTTTGAAATTCTCATTCATTAAAAATGCTTTGAAGATATACAGTAAAAATAAAAAGGATATTTGTGGAGGGGGGATGTTATGAAGTACTCTATAAAAGAATAGACGCTGTCAAGTCAACAAATGGTAGCTTGACTGGCATTCGCTGTGGTGTACTGCTTTTATAGCAGTACCTCGTTGACATACAATACTACAACTCCTTAAACCGAAATGGCCTTATTCCTTATGTTGATCTTTGACTGCTTCTAATTATTCTTGGGAACCTAAGCTGTCATTTTTGGTGTGTATCTTGATTTCTTTTTATAGGGAGACCAAGATCTAAGTTAATTTTCCTTTTCTGACTCTTGGGTTTCATTCTGCTTCTGAATTGATCTGCATGGGTCAATACATTTTATCCATTTTTCTTTAGTATTGCTGTCTTGTGTCCTTTCTGCACTACAAAGTTCGTCTTCTCTGGATGTGATTTTTTGTCTTTTTATACCATACACTTTCACTTATTGAAAATGACATTGTTATAGGAGCTCTAATCTGTCTGCCCATTAATGTGGAGGAACTTTGTAGTCTGCTGGCATGTGGAATTGTCTTATAGCTTAACAGTAACTTTGGTAAGTAACTCTCTATATTATCATTAGATGGGGAAAATGAATTTAGCCCCATTTTCACAGTCTGCACCATTTCTGCGATTCCATTCAATTGTAGGTGGTAAGGTGGTATTTTATATAGGACACATTCAATATGCTTTAGCCTCAAGCACAAACTTTCCTTGCAAAATTCGGCTGCATTATCTGAGACCAAAGTTTTAGGCACCCCGTTCCTTGAAAATATTGTTCTTAATATTTGTTTTACAGTGGTGGCTTTTCTGTCAGCAACCTTAATTATTTCAGGCCATCCTGGAAATGTCCACTAAAATTAAAAATATCCCTGTGCCTTTTAATATGGGCATGATCCATGTGTACCCAAGCCCATGGTTCTTTTTCTTTAGGCTATGAGTGAATTTTGTTTTGCTGAAGGTTTTTTTATTTCAACACTTTTTGTGTACCTTTTTACATAGTTTTCTACATCTCAAGAATATCCTGGCCACCACACTTGTAATTTGAATCTCATTTGTGTCACTGTTATACCATAATATACATCAGTGTATACAACTTTTAGTACTTCTTTAAACTTTGTGGTGATATTATAATATCTCCATTGCATATTATGCCCTTCTCTACAGTTAACTTATGTCTTGATTCTTTGTAGGGTCTTTCTGCCATTGAATAATTGCTCCATGTGTTTCTTTTTATTCTATTTGAAATTCTACTTAACACTGGGTGTTGTATGGTTTCCATTCTGAAACGGTTTAGGGGTAACATGTCCTTTTCAATACAGTGCATTATTTTAGCTCCCGAATTTTCAGCAGATTCTTTTTTTAGTCAAAATTTAGTCTGTATGGCACATCCACATGTGGAATAGTGTTCCCCTTTATGTATATGATGTCAAAGTCAAAGGCCATGAGTTTTATAGCCCATCTTAAGATTCTAAAAGATGTGACTTTTGGTAATTATTTTCTGGGGTTAAATATAAACTGTAAAGGTTTGTGATCTGACTTTAACAAAAATTGGAGTATTAATTGTAGTGACTTAAATTTTTAATCAGTTTCTGTTTAGTTATATGCTGATTTCAGGTCAATCCTGGAAAAGTATTTTATTCTTGCTAATTCATGACTTGCTTTTTCTATGTTAGGTAAGGGGAGTGAATCTGAGCGTATCTGATGTAATCTCTGCATATCCTTAAATTGCCATTCGGTTTTCATATCGCAACATTTGGTGAAGCCCAACTACTACCACCTTGGGTAACTTTCTCCAATATTCCTTGTTCTACCATTTTGCTTAGTTTTGCAACTACCACGGATAGAATGTGAATAAGTATTTTTTGAGATTCAAAATAGATTCGGTTACTATTTTCTTTTAGATGAATACTCACTTTATATCCTTTCAATAGTCTTATGTCAGGTTCTTCTGACTTTATACAGTTTATTAATTTCATCATATCCAATTTTAAAATGTCTATTCCAGGAATCCATGGTTCTTTGTGCATTCTACAACAGTGATGGAAATAATCCATCAACAGTGATGGAAATAATCCATCAACAGTGATGGAAATAATCCATCAACAGTGATGGAAATAATCCATCAACAGTGATGGAAATAATCTTAAAATAGTTTCTTGAAAGTTCCTTCAAAAGAGCCTAGAATTTTGATTACAGATACATCAAAATGTTTTAAATTAAGATTACTTTTTCTTAATTTGGGTTTACCCATTTTTCCCAGAAATTTCTTGGGATCAAAGTAGCATCACTTCCCATGTCAACCTGCATGGCAAAAGTTATGCAACTCAATTTTACTGTCTCTCTACTTTTTGGAGGTATTCTTATCAAATATACTTCTGTATTTTCAGTTTGAGGGTTTATACTTTCTATTTTGTTTTTATATCTGCACAGATTGGAAATGGTCTTTTCTTTTAAGTGTAAACATAATTTTCCTAAGGCTGGGCATTTGTTTTTGTTTCTTTCATGTTCTTTGTTGCAATATTTGCACTTAATTAGGATTTCAGTTGTGTTGTATGTTTCCACATTGTTTTTAGAATTTTTAAATTCATTAATTCTAATTACTGCAAGAATTATAGACTTAATTTTAAATTCATATCATTCACTTGTAGCCATTCTAGGATCTTATGTTTGTATGTAATGTCATACATGCCTTCAATTAATCTTAGAAGGATCAATTCATCATCTATAGACATTTCTCTCAAACCCAATTTTTAAAATATGCAATATCTTGATGCTTCTTTAAATCTGTGTAGATATTGCAATGCAGTTTAATTTGGGTTCTGTCTATTTTCCAGAAAGTTTGCTCTTTCTGCAATAACCTTTTTTTTTGTGTGTGTGTTGCCTGTTTCTTTTTATAATGGTTGAAATTTCCTCATATATTAAGTCTTCTAGTATTTTCAGGTACACTATAATGGATATCTTCTTTATGGCTTAAAATCCTGCCAAAGCCCAAAATAAATCAGTGATTTAATTCTCCCCTATGGAGGCTTTCTTGTCTTTCAGTTTCTTTACCCTAACCAATGCTGCTAAACATCTAATCCACATTTCTCTGTGCTCCAGTTCATCCAACACGTTTATGAATCCTATTGATGATGCCATATTGTTATGAAGTAGAGTACTCTCCAGAATAGATATTGTCAGGTCAACAGATGTTTGCTCAACTGGCATTTTCTGTGGCACATTGCTTTTATAGCAGCATCTCATTTACATACAATATCACAAGAGGGATATTTGCTTCTTTTATTCATTTTTGCATATTAAAATATATTTTCTTTTTTTTTCCGTCAACATGGCTGATGCTAACCTCCAAGGAGAGTTATTCATTGCACTTTCTTGCACTAACATTTTTCCAGTGACATTGGAATGATTATATTGAAACAATTGCATCCATACATGCATTGAATATTGCTGCCACTTCTGGTCTGGTGCTTCAATATATTTAAAGATTTTTGATAAAATCCAAAGAAGAATCTGCAATGTTATTCGTCCTGACCTAGCACCCCAGCTTCAGTCACATTCCAACCCCTCTAGTTTATCTTCCCTTTTCTATAAATATTTTTATGGTAATTGTTCTGATGAGCTTTCTTCTTTTGTTATCTCAACTTTACAAATTTAAATGCAGTACTAGATTGGCAGATAGGTCTCATCTTTTTACACTTAAAATTGTTGGATATAATCATAAGTTCTATGTTAACAGTTTCTTCTCTCACACTTTTCACTTGTGGAACTCTCTTCTGGCTTCTTGCTTTCCAGTTAAGTTTGCATTTAAATTTTTGAAAATCAGTACCAATCGTTGTCTCCTTAATACCTGTTTTTTTTTTTTATTGACCTCTCTCTTTAATGTTATTTCTTATATTGATGAGTTAGAAGCCATTGTCAAAATGCAAAATAACACAAACAGAATTAAGTTTGCAGTGAAAAGAAAAATGTTCAAAAAGGATGAAATAGCAACAGTTATGCAAGCAAGCAAACAATATAGGTAAAGCAAATCAAACAGGTAAGAAGGCAAAAGAATTCACCAAACTATGAGTTGGTGTTTGTACACAAAACAAGGTCGGACAAGCGAACACAGCATGTCTGTCTGGTAGTTCAGACAGATCTGGATGGAGTCCTGTCAAAATGTAAGCTGTCCCATTTTATTGGCTAAGAAAAATATCCCAGCATGCATTCTGTGTCCTTGTGACTATAAGAGGGGGCGGGGGAAAAGTTTTGCAATCATTCCCAGGTGTTGGGAAATCAGCATATAGTCTTTCAAACTCAGTAACCACTTCTGTCTTAATGGCTTTATTGTCTTGTTTGGGGTGAAATTATTTAGAAAAAAAAAATACTGGTCAAGGGTGTCAGAAGAGAAAAGGCATGAGATAATGGATTTGGGGTATTTCCATAATTCTATTTAGTTTTGTACAATTATTGAAGTCTATAAAAAAAATATTTTTTAATCAACTGTTTTCATTTTTCAACCTTGTATAATTCTGCTACAAATAATAGCTTTTCCCAATTCCAGTTCTGAAAGCTGTTCAGTGCTGGTGGTTGGATTCTTCTTTGCCTTGTTTTTTTAAAGCCTCATAATTGACACTGGCTTTTATTTCATGGTACAAATTACCACTCAATGTACTTAAAGCAGTTTGAGCAATATAGCTAGGTAGGGTTTCAATTCTTTCCACATCTAAAACTATCTTTAAGGACTTTTTTTTTATAATGCTTCACAATTGCCAGATTTTCACTTTTTGTATCTGCCATTATAACATCTGCAATGAAAGGTACAAGTGAATAGTATTAATAAGGATAATAGTAATAATAATATACTGGAGTTCTACTAAATAGTCTTTAGATGCATATATGAAATTAAGCTTTAGATCAGCATTTCTCATCCAGTGCACTAATGTGCCCTGAAAGGTAACCAGATGCACCCCAAGTTAACAATTTATGAATTATTTTTATATTTAAAAAATGTTTATTTTTAAAAAGCTTGAGACACGAGTACCTGGCTTCCATGTCTAAGTCAAGTCTTTGTCATTTGATATTTTAAACTTTAAACTGGATGGTAGATTCCTTAATATTTAAGGAGTGGGTAATCTTTTCCCTTTTGCCTTCCTTAAAGAATTTAAATCCATCATTATCAGCCTCTCTAAAAACCTGAAGGTTGATTCTTCATAAATCCATTGAAATGAAAACTGTATTGCTAATCTTTGGAAATGCTAAACTAAAATTTCATATTCTCAAATTTCATTACTAATTTTTCCTTATTAAAAAGTGTGCCCCTGAGTTATTCTACAAGTGTGACCTGAAGTAAAAAAAAAAAAAACCCAAAAGTTTGAGAAATACTGCTTTATAGTAAAGAGCTGTAAAAAAACAATAACAAAAAAACAAATGAAATAAAATACTTATAACAAAGAAGCACTACAGAATTGTAATGGGTGCAGTTGCTGTTGGTCACCAGTTTGCAGCAGGAGGAGTTGTTGCTGATGAGGATGAAGGCTTTGAAAAAAAAAAAAAAAAAAAATGAATTCAAAATTTTTAAAAGAAATGAATTTCGACACATGGAGGATTTTTATACATATATAAAGAACTACACAGCTCAAAATGGAAAAAAAATATATTTACCTGTGTACCAAATTTAAAAATGGAAAGAAAACATTTATCTATTTAGTTGGGTAATGTATGTGCAGGTATGTGATGCCCACATGACTGGCTAGCTGAGAGAAAGAAATCATTCCCCCACCAGCATTTATAATGAGACTTTTAACAAAATTTCAATTCAACAATTGCTATCTGACCCTAGATTTTGAAAATGACCAGAAGTTTCATTAAAAAAATCCAATCACAAAATTTAAGAAAATATCTATACTCATTTGATTCCAAACAGGTTCTGTTCTTTTTATGTAAATAAGAAAAGTTAATTAAAGAAAAAAAAAAAAAAAAAATGGCTATCCTTTACTTTTCGTTTTATAGTTATATTGGGAAATTGCTGCTTGAAAACACACACAAAAACATTTTCTCTCTTTCTGTCTGTCAGAAGTAAATAAATAAAATAAATTTTTCTTCTGAGGTTAAGGAATGAAGGGAAAATGTTTTCAAATCCACTGTTTACAAAACCTATTCATAGGCAAAGAATTTGTGATTGTGTATGTTGTGTGTATGGAGATGTGGAATTTGTATATCCAACAACAAACTCTTGGCACTTTTCTGACCTTTTATGAAACAGAAATTGGGCATGAATACTGAAAACATTTCAACAGTCAGATCATAAAACAGACACTTGTAAGCTTGGTGAAGCCCTTATTGGTAGGATGACTCAAATCCACAACATTGTGATTGAGTGAATAAGTTCAACTGTGAAATGTCTAGGTCAAGGTTGCTGATGCCTGTCAGATTTAAATATATTTCAGAAGATCTATGTTAGAAGGTAGTGAACAGTTCTCTGTCCAGCCCACTTCTTAGAAGCTGACCAAATGACCAAATATCTAAATTTAAAAAAAAAGCAAAAAAAAAACCATTCTTTTTTGGTCAGACTGAATTTTTTTAGCACCTTCTTATAAATGTCTATTCTCAATATAGGCACATACATATGTTAATCATTTAGTTGAGAAGTTTTATATATTTATGAAGGTTATTTTAAATATATTTTTGGTAACTTTCTAAGTATTTATTCATTTATATATGTTTACTAAAGTAATACTAAAAGTATTGAGAGAGTAAAGGCATGGTGGAAACACACACACAATTTATGATGATACTTAAAAAAAAAATTCCAAATCCAAGATCTTCTCAATCTGGTTAGAGCAACCACTCTCTGATTGATCATGTTATCAGAGGTGTAGCTGTACTCACAACTCTTGGCCAGTTGTGGGTTGGTGAAGCTATTTAACCCACAGATAGGGTGATGGCTATTGACTCTGCCAACTTCATCTGTCCTTTAATTTAAAAAAAAAAAAAATAGCTCCTTAAAACACTTTTGATTTTCTTTGTTTCACTCAGCTTTTTCTTCCAGAATCCTCATTCACCCCACTCTAAACATGATTCATGCTAGTTCAAAGCTTGGCCATTTTTTGTGCACCTGCAGTAGCCAGTTTTGTGTAAGATTCTTTGACGTTTGGAGAAGATGATAAATTCAATAGATGTAGAATGTCAATTCTTTTTAATAAAATTTGTTCAAAGGAACAACTGCTATGTAATATCTCTCTTTCTCTCAATCTATCATACACACCTCTGTATGTTTCTCTCTCTGTGTATGTTTCTCTCTCTCTGTGTATGTTTCTCTCTCTCTGTGTATGTTTCTCTCTCTCTGTGTATGTTTCTCTCTCTCTGTGTATGTTTCTCTCTCTCTGTTTCTATCTCTCTCTCTCTCTGTATGTTTCTGTCTGTCTCTCTCTGTATGTTTCTGTCTGTCTCTCTCTCTGTATGTTTCTGTCTGTCTCTCTCTGTATGTTTCTGTCTGTCTCTCTCTGTATGTTTCTGTCTGTCTCTCTCTCTCTGTATGTTTCTGTCTGTCTCTCTCTGTATGTTTCTGTCTCTCTCTCTCTGTATGTTTCTGTCTCTCTCTCTCTCTGTATGTTTCTATCTCTCTCTCTCTCTGTATGTTTCTATCTCTCTCTCTCTCTGTATGTTTCTATCTCTCTCTCTCTCTGTATGTTTCTATCTCTCTCTCTCTCTGTATGTTTCTATCTCTCTCTCTCTCTGTATGTTTCTATCTCTCTCTCTCTCTGTATGTTTCTATCTCTCTCTCTCTCTCTGTATGTTTCTATCTCTCTCTCTCTCTCTCTGTATGTTTCTATCTCTCTCTCTCTCTCTCTGTGTTTCTATCTCTTTCTCTCTCTCTCTGTGTTTCTATCTTTTTCTCTCTCTGTATGTTTCTATCTTTTTCTCTCTCTGTATGTTTCTATCTTTTTCTCTCTCTGTATGTTTCTATCTTTTTCTCTCTCTGTATGTTTCTATCTTTTTCTCTCTCTGTATGTTTCTATCTTTTTCTCTCTCTGTATGTTTCTATCTTTTTCTCTCTCTGTATGTTTCTATCTTTTTCTCTCTCTGTATGTTTCTATCTTTTTCTCTCTCTGTATGTTTCTTTCTTTTTCTCTCTCTGTATGTTTCTATCTTTTTCTCTCTCTGTATGTTTCTATCTTTTTCTCTCTCTGTATGTTTCTTTCTTTTTCTCTCTCTGTATGTTTCTATCTTTTTCTCTCTCTGTATGTTTCTATCTTTTTCTCTCTCTGTATGTTTCTATCTTTTTCTCTCTCTGTATGTTTCTATCTTTTTCTCTCTCTGTATGTTTCTATCTTTTTCTCTCTCTGTATGTTTCTATCTTTTTCTCTCTCTGTATGTTTCTATCTTTTTCTCTCTCTGTATGTTTCTATCTTTTTCTCTCTCTGTATGTTTCTATCTTTTTCTCTCTCTGTATGTTTCTATCTTTTTCTCTCTCTGTATGTTTCTATCTTTTTCTCTCTCTGTATGTTTCTATCTTTTTCTCTCTCTGTATGTTTCTATCTTTTTCTCTCTCTGTATGTTTCTATCTTTTTCTCTCTCTGTATGTTTCTATCTTTTTCTCTCTCTGTATGTTTCTATCTTTTTCTCTCTCTGTATGTTTCTATCTTTTTCTCTCTCTGTATGTTTCTATCTTTTTCTCTCTCTGTATGTTTCTATCTTTTTCTCTCTCTGTATGTTTCTATCTTTTTCTCTCTCTGTATGTTTCTATCTTTTTCTCTCTCTGTATGTTTCTATCTTTTTCTCTCTCTGTATGTTTCTATCTTTTTCTCTCTCTGTATGTTTCTATCTTTTTCTCTCTCTGTATGTTTCTATCTTTTTCTCTCTCTGTATGTTTCTATCTTTTTCTCTCTCTGTATGTTTCTATCTTTTTCTCTCTCTGTATGTTTCTATCTTTTTCTCTCTCTGTATGTTTCTATCTTTTTCTCTCTCTGTATGTTTCTATCTTTTTCTCTCTCTGTATGTTTCTATCTTTTTCTCTCTCTGTATGTTTCTATCTTTTTCTCTCTCTGTATGTTTCTATCTTTTTCTCTCTCTCTCTCTCTCTCTCTCTCTCTATATATATATATATATATATATATATATATATATATATATATAAAATACACACACAGTTACTGAAAAGTACTTGGACTGTCCCATTCAACCAAAATCAGTATTATTTGGTCACCGAAAGACTGTTTTCTGGAAGTAATTCAGGTAAAGAACTATTCCGCATTCATATGCACATACACACTTAAAGGGTGCTCTGGAGTTATGCCTCCTAATTTTCACGAAACATACAACAGACACAGGGTGCACAATAATATTCTTGGATAGAGCAAGTTTTCATCTATAAAATGTTATTTTTCTAAATATTTAACAGTATAAATTTTCAAGGAACTCTTCATTTTGCAGGTTGACAGTTGTGCAGTGCCACCCGATGTGTTACATGTCACACAATGTAAAAGCACATTACCCAATACTTAACTGTGATTACATTCATTATTTTGTCTCTATAAACATTCAGCATTTATTGATGAATACAAGTGGATGCAATTTTTTTTCTGCATGGAGGAAATCAATAATGCATGTCTGCTCTAGACACACTTTCTTGTCAGAAGGCATTTTGCCATCTGTAACAAGGCCAAAGTAAATAAGTTTTTGGCAGGAAAGATCAGTCTCTACTGCCATACCACAAGCATTTGCTTCTGATATCTTGAGCCAATATAATAAAATGGGAGACATTACTTTCAGAGTGGTTTGTACACACACAATGTGCCAGGTATTTGAGAACACCTTTCACAGGTCATTAATGGAAGATGATCTAACATAATGGTATTTGGTATGAGCCAAATTTTATAACATTTTCATTTCTCTTTAAGATTCATTGAGAGCATTAACATGGCGTCTTCTAATCTAACACAGGAAATGAAAAGGAACTCTGTGGCACTAACCACCAACCACAGCGATTTAGGGATAGTGAGCCTCTTGAAAGTAGCCAATTCCTTCAGTTTCAAGGTTAGGAATGAACAAGAAGCTTCTGCTGGCGTTGATTGTTTATATCCAAAGAAAGAAACATTTTGAATGGTTAAGGGTCCTAAGAATAGCAATTGTTGCCTATCAGATCCAACAAATGAGTACTGTTGCCAAGTAGCTCAAAGTGACAGTCCATTATTGAAACATGGAGTGTATAAAGATATCAGGTACAAGTCTTATATTTATGAGGAGAGGGCAATTCATGTCTGAAAAGACCTCGAAAAGGTGTCACCCAATTGAAGCATTTGTTGAACAGGCTCGAACATCCTAAGGAGCTTGAAATGCTCTGGTAGAATTTCAACCAGTATTGGAAGGTATAAAGGAGGAATGACAGGTGGCTCTGTGTTAGTCATATCACCTTAAACATATGGTCTGCTATGTCTGAGTGTCATTGAGAGAGAACCCAACCAGCAACTGCACAGTAGAAAGGAGCTGTTCAAGGCCAACATTATGGATGTGATGGCCTGCTATCACTTCCAAGACAGAATCAAGATTGTTCTGGTTTTATTAAATAATTTTTTTCTTTTCTTACATGGAATGTGTAAATAAAACAAAAAAAGAAAATTATACTAATTCTTTCTTTCTTTCTTTTTTTTTTCTTTCTTGTGTACGTGTTAGAGTAAAGCCACAGTTGAAACCATTTTGCAGTAAACTTTTACAGACATTAATATATCTGTTCAATAATACAAAACTATGTAGTATATTTATCTGTTGTACATCCTTACAGCTGTACACTTGAGAGATTTTTTTTTTTTTTTTTTCCAGACTTTTCACCTCAAGCAAGGTGGGAGTGCAAGGGGCTACAGAAAGTGGGAGAAAGAGTAAAGAGTTGTGAAAGGGAAGGATGAAGAGAAGGACGGAGATCAAGGCATCAGGAGATGTTGATTGACATTGCATTGAATAGTGGAGATGAAATTTTTATGGTAACAGAATGTATTACATGAAAAATGAAGATGCTTTATGCCAAAAATATAGCAAATCATCTTCTTTATATGTAAGGTGCTTCAAACAATAAGTACATTAAATTCTATTTCTTTTGTTACCTTTCTTTGGATAGCTTTAATTCTAATGATTTAAAAAGTGAAATTCTTTCTTATGTGTTACAATTAGGTGTATTAATTGAAGAAAAAAAACTCATAGCTTACTCGGGTACAAGATATAACAAATGTAATCATAAAAATTACTTTAATTCAGTCATCATATATTTTACACTTGAAATAGCTAGATGTAATCATAAGTTCATTATTGGCATTGTCATGGAAAACTAAGTTATGCTAGTGCACCTCAAATTTATTCTCCTACATAGTTAGGAGGATACATTAGATATTTTCTCGCTTGTGGAACTCACTTCTGGCTTCTTGTTTTACAGTCAACTTTGATCTTCAAAAATTTAAATGCAATGTCAATTGTTATCTTCTGTCTTAATAATTAATGTTCTTTTATTGTTCTCTCTTCTTAATAGTGACTTTTTTTTCCTCATATTCTCTAACACTCAGTAAGCCTTTGCATCTTTGTGGCTTTATTGCCTTGCTTGAGTGTAATGATCAATATATATATATATATATATATATATATATATATATATATATATATATATATATGTAAAATATCAAATTTTAGATATAACTAAAAATATCTGTAAAAGACAATATGACTAAAGACACAAAAGGAAGAATTTTCTTAATTGATATGTTTCATCATCTGAAGGACTTGATAAAATAAGGATTTTATTTTGCAACAAGTATTCATAAACAAAAGTAAAAATGTTTCTTTCTTTTTTTTTTTTTTTTTTTTTTTTTTTTTTCAAAATAAAATCTTTACATTTGTCTTGATTAAGTCCATCAGAGGAGGAAGCACATCAGCTATGATTGGTTTTCCTTTTGTTATATAAAGTCGTTTTACCCATCTCCAGTAATGATAAACATAAATTTCTAAATAACATAACTTTTATTCAATCATCGTACAATTATAATTTCAATATAACAGCTAAATTTTCTTTAGTTTTGTTGGTATTCACGTGCTTCGAGTGCCCGCTTTTTTCCCCCCCATCTGTTTTGAAATCACTTAGAAATTTGTGTTTATTATTATTAGAAATGGGTAAAGTCATAAGTAATTTTCATTTTTAGGAACTGATTTCATGTCTAATGTATCATCCTAACTATGTAAGAGAATAAATTTAAGGTGCACTAGCATAACTTAATTTTCCATGACAATGCTAATAATGAACTTTAGCATACCAATTATGTTTGTTTGGTGTTTTTAATATGATAGCTGTTAAGCACTCTGTTAAAATAGTCTTGTGTGAAAAGGAAAAATAGGCTGAAATGGTGATTGACAAATGCAAATTGAACCAGATCAAGTGCTGATTGCTTGCAGTTTTAAGGGTTTATCATGTCCACTTTAAATGATTTGAATATGTGTGTGTGTGTGTGTATATATATATATATATAATGAGCATTGTGTTTCTGTATATATTTCAGAGATATAATATATGTACATCAGTAAGACGAATACTGAAAAAAAGAAAAAAAAAAGAAAAAAAAAGCATTTATTTTGCACAGATTCTTTTTTTTTTTTTTTTTTTTTTTTTTTTTTTCAACATTATCTTTCTTGTCCATGTAGTTGATCTAATGCCTCTTCATTAACACATTGTGTCCTGGGCATGATGTTAAACTTCATCCACATTCTGGGCATAAACTAAACTGCAATCATGTTTTTTTTTTGTTTTTTTTTTTTTTTTTTCCCAACAAAACAAATTCACCTATGACCTAAGTAGGATATTAAACTACTACCAGGCATAGTATAGAAAGCAAGATGGATTGAAAACTAATTATTTCTGTGAGGAAAAATCCACCTACATGCTGTCAACTTATACGTTTATACCTAGGATAGTACCTTAAGGAAAAATATAGTTTTTCTATACAAGCAATCTATTACAAAAAAAACAGACACCTTTAAACTACCAATAAAAAGAATAATCTACAAACTGTTTACACAAAATCTATGCCTAAACTACTTGTTCATACAAAATATCTATAAAATTGCAATTATATACAGTGAGTCCCCCCCTATTTGCAGGGGTTAGGGACCAGAACCATCCGTGAATATTTAGAATCTGCAAATACTTGTAACCCCCTGCCAAAAGAAAAGTACTTATAAGTACTTATTTTGATTGTTGAAACCCCATATACCTTAAACTTTCATCCTAAACACTTTAAAAGCATTTTAGGTCCTTTTAAAAACATTTTTGAAAAATAGTATTGGTGACCATGTGCTTAGCGCAAATTTTCTTGCATACGTACAATAAACATTTTTAATTAAGCATAGATCGATACAACCATTGAAAATACTGTATAAAATATGTGTAATAAGACATAAAATACAAAGCTTAAAACATTTTCTAAAAACAGAACTGTGATGATGCCCCCAGACTTAGCATAAGCCACTTTTAAAACTCCAGCCACAGCCCCTAACAAAGAAAAAAGCCCAAGCACTACACATATATTTGCATTTGCTTCTTACAATGAAGATGTACAATTCAGCCAATTTTTACCATAAAAATGGACTGTTATATGTTTTAAGTCACTTAAATAACAAGAAATTAATCTAAGAATATTTTAAATATATTCTATCAAAAAAATATGTGAATCGAGGGAGTTCTCAGTGAATAATTTGTACATATGTTCTTCAGAAAAACGTGAATATTTGGGGTTTCTACGAATAACAAGTACATATGTTCTAAAGAAAAATCCACAAATGTGTGAAACCATGAATGCTGAAAAGCGAATAGGTGGGGACTCACTGTAAAGCACACATTTATGAAAACTGATTTCCAAAAACTACAAATCCCTGTCAATGGGACTACCTGATTGCCGTAGGTGGTGACCTGTGACACCCACAGAAGTTGTCCTCGTGACTCCTGACCTGGTATAAAATAGCCAGGAGTTTCCACAACATGCCACTTCAGTCCCAGCCTGAGATATACGGTTGGATGGAATAGCCCAATCCAATCCAATCAGCTAGTCACATTGTGGCAAAATCTAGTTGTGAGGAAAGAGAATGGTTATGATGTGGCTGCGAATCCTTACATCATACTATACTTGGGTAGATAAGGTGGGGGAATGCAGGTCACTTTCAGCATGACTATACTGGCTGTGTAGCCCTGGTGGATCAGATTAGTTCCCCTTGATAGCATCCCTGAAGAAAGAAACCCAAGGCAGATGGCAAATACAAAAGCAAAATTATTATATGTTTAACTTTTATAAATGGTCCAAGAGACAATACAAAGATTCTGAAATGGAATGTGACAATGAAATGTCAGAAAAAAAAAAAAAAACAATTTCAAATTTTCATTAGAGGGTGAAATAACAAGTGTCACCTTTTTGTATTACAAAACCAAAGTTAGTAATAAAAAAAAAATATAAAGATAAAAATAGCACACTTTCAAATAAAAAACAAAAAAAGACACAGAAAACATACTAAAAATCAGTCAAATAAACAACATAAAAATAAAGGCTTATCCCCATCAATTTCTTAACTACTCTAAGGGAAAAATAAAATGCTCAAAACTGTCACTCTGCTCCCTGGAAGAAATCAAAAATGATGACACCCTAAAAAAACAAGACATAACAGATGTCAAAAAAATACAAATAAAGAGAAATGGCATACCAATAAACATATACATTTTTACATTCAATGAACCTACCCTACCAAATGAAATAAAAATAGTATACACAATATCCAAGATAAAGCCATACATCCCTAATCCCTGTAAATGTCACAAATGTCAGAAATTTGGCCATCTACAAGATCAATGTACAAGTGTACGAGTTTGTCAAAGATGTGAGAAATTTGAAACTGATCATGAAGAGTTACTCTGTTAAAGCCTCCTTAATACCCAAACTACAAACAAAACCATTCGGCAGACTTTATAGAGTGTAACATTTGGAAAAAGGAAAAGCAAATAATAAAGATAAAATATACACAAAACTAGAAGCTAGAAAATGGGTCGAAACTAACTCACTTCCGACATCATACACAAATACTATTAAAATAACAAATAGACAAAATGATATGCAAGGGAACAACACAATAAGAAGCAACTCTAATAAATGAATTAAAAAAAAAAACCTATTAGGACTACTAAAATTTAGTATACTATACATAAATCAAACACCCATAGTAAAAAAAATCCTATCCTGTTAATCTCAAACAAAAAAGAATCTATAAATACAAAACAAATAACTCTGAAAACCCCAATCCAAAGTGCAAAAATCCTTCAAGAAATAGAACCCTTCAAACATTCACAAGAGAAACAAAAGGTTCATAAAAGAAATAACACAACCCAGTATACATCACTAAAGAACCAAAAGAAATGGATATAGATGAACAAAACTCGATAATCTCACCTCAAATAAGAAAATGGTCATCATCCAGACTAAGATCGCCAAAAGAATCTAGTGGAAAAAAACAAATAAGATCAGACAAGCAGAAACAAAAGAACATGAAGAACAAAATATGACAAGAAACAAAGTGCTAAAAGACCAGAGAACATAGAAATTATGGAGATTTCACCCACTAAATATGAATCAGTCAAGCAAAAACTCATAACACCCTAATACATAAGCATGATGAAAAAAAAATTATACCGTGGAATCATTGAGGCTGAAATACCAGGAATACATTTGACTCTTGACAAAAAACCTCTTTACAAAAATACATCAATAAAAACCAATCTACAAATTGATTTCTTATAAAGAATACATATTCTATTCATATGAACATATCCTAAAAGATTTGTCAGCATTAAATAACCCATTGAGGTTGATAAACTGTAAAACCAAACCATTAATCACATTGCTATGACATTATACAGTGAAATTTTCAGATCAGAATTCTGCTTGTTACTGTGTGACTTATTGCTCCTCTTTTAGACACATAAGTACATTTATTTCTGAGCAGAACCAATGAGCACCTAATATAATATATATATATATATATATATATATATATATATATATTAGTCATCCACAGACAGGCTGTTTAGCTGTATCACAGCTCATCTATGTGGCAAGATATCTGATTGCTTCAAGCTGGGATTGAAACCTGACTGATTTGGCATCAGTCAGAGATTCTACCCCTTAGCTATCATCGTGCAGCAGAGCAGAAGGGAAATTTTAACGTTTTTACTATGTAAAAGGTTTCAGTAGCTAGGAGAACTTGATTCAAGTAGAAGAGCATTGCATTAGCAGCAGCAGCAGCCACTGTTTATAAAATCACCCCTTCCTCTGTGAGAGCTCAATTGAATTATTTTGAGAGCACACACACATATATATATATATATATATATATATATATATATATATATAAATGCTCTGAAGATTGCTTGAAGCGTGAAACTGACTGTCAACATACAGTGTTAATTCCTCTATCCACACTATCTCTAAAAATGCATAATTTCTGATAGAACACTTCTCCTATTCACAGCAAATTTTAAACAATGATAAAAGTAATATTAGGCATCTCCTTATAAGGAAGCTTTCATTAACTGACAGCCAGTACTGCTGTTGGTTGAAATTTATAAAACATGTAAAATATAAAAAAAAAAAAAAATTAATCAGGAAAAACTGGTTTCTCAAGTACACTAAGTATTATTGCCCTTTCCGGTATTGATGAGAGCTTCATTCCTAACCTTTTGCTTGAAGTCGTGTCGAATGTCAGAGATATATATTTTAGGGGGGAAAAAGTATGACAAAATGGAAAAAGTTTTTGTGTGACGTGTTTCATCCTTTAGGACCTCATTGAACTAAATTGATGTTGACACTAATACAACTATATATGTGCATGAAGGAAAGGAGATGCTGAGAATTTTAATGTTTTTTTGTTTTTTTTTTTGGTGGTGGTGTATATATAATCTGATTTCATTTAGATTGTTTTTGCTTGTTTTCATCACTTTTGTTATTAAATATCCCACACTGGAATAATAGACAATCTACCAAGAACGGTGAAATGTAAGCACCTGTACACAAATTTACTGTGGATGATCTCGCTATTAAAATACTTTTTAGACATTTTTGTCTTAATAAATTGTTTCTCTTTTAATTAGAGTAGTATTTTTAAAATCAAAATTATTGCCAGTATGGTGAGCAATTAGTATGGGTTTTATTTTTTTGTTTTTTTGTTTTTTGTTTTTTTTTTGTAAAAGATCTCCTTTGTGCCTGTATAATCTTTTATTTACATTCCTTGAGGTTTCCCTTACATATTCATTTTGGTAATTATTGCAGGTGATAGAGTAAATTCCTCAAAGTTTTAACATATTATTTTGTTTTGTATTAAGCCTTTTATTATTTTAGAAGTAGTTGTAACAAATTTTATGTTCAGTTTAGATAAATTCTTTTCAATTATACTTATGATGGAATTGGTGGACAGAAAATATATTTTGATTTGTTGGGTTTGTCAGGAAGGACTGCTTTTCTAATTTTAGATATTTTATGAGCTTTTTTTTGAATAGGAAATAATTAGGGTACTGGAGGAGCTTAAAAATATTTATTTCAATGTATTTCTCCTCTTTGTGTGTGTGTACCTGTTGTATTCGATGTATGAGGGTCAAGCAGCTCATTTCCTAGGAATTGGCAGCCCAGAGACACTAGTACATATGATTTGATTATAGTAAAGGCCTTGTGCAGAACCAACCACACTTTTTGAAGGGCTGAATACAGAGACCTGGTGCACTGTATGCCACAAGGCCTCCCAAAACGACCCTACACAAGTTTTGAATAAAGAGTTGTGCTTTTCCTAGACCAGTTGCCATCCAAGGCTATAGAACCCAGTCTGTCTGGCTATTTACCCATAGCTGGAGGGAGAAGAAAAGGATTAATACCTTTCCCAAGTGTACTAGCACGTAAGTGAACGTAATGGATTTGACTGGAATTCGAACTCTGCTCTCTGATTCCTCAAACCGAGCAGCTAATCACTGTGCCTCATATATATATATATATATATATATTTTTATATATCAGAACAATATTAGGCAAAGTGAAAAAAAGTTCTGTGTTACAGTTTTCATCCTCTGTTTTTTTTTTTTAACAGAGTTCGTCAGGTTAAAAAAAGTTTATATTTAAAAGTTTAGCATTTCCTCTCAGTACATGAATATAACAAGTGCTTCCAAAAACACTACTTTAGTCCGAAGTCCTTCTAAAGACCAAAATGCATGATATGGAAATTTTTTCAACTTTTATTTATTTATATATATAATTTGTTTAAACATTATTTTTTAAATAGATACTCATATTTGAGTAGATGTTCTGTTTTTTCTTTTTTTTTTTTTTTTTATTAAACAGTATATTTATTTACATCTACTGGCCTGAATATTTGAGAATTTTTGTTAGCGGAATATGTGTGCTTCAGCATGTTTCTCTGACAAAACAGAGCATCTGCTCAAATATGAGTATCCATTTTAAAAAATACCATTTAAACAAATAGTCTGTCAGATTTAATACATTTCCTAATGTGTGTGTGTATATATATATATATATATATATATATATATATATATATATATATATATATATATGCAAATGAATGACAAAGTGTGAAAAAATTTAAGCAGTAAATTGCTTATATATATTATACAAATAATTATACTTGGCTGCCAGATTACCCTGAAGGTCCGTTCAGGTGAAACCTAGATAGGTAGTTCCAGGCTCTTTAGGATTTATTTTATCTTTTTTATATATATATATATATATATATATAATATTGCACATTGAATGCTGGTGTCAATAAAATCTTAACTCAGCACCTGAAAATTGTGTTGTGCAGGAAATTTCTAGTTCTGTTACTGGTGCACACGCCCGCGTGCATATATATATATATATAAGATTAAGGAAGGATAATGATCCCTGAAAATGAACCAGGCATAATATTTTTTTTTTCCTTTTCTTCAGTGTATGCCAAATTCATTGTCTTTAACTATTTATTATTTATTTCCTTGTCTGTCTTTGCTGGTGATCTGCTCTGTTAACTTGTGCCAAGCCGCCTTCGTTCTGTTTCTCCTGTCAGTTGCTGCACAGTTGTGCCTGACAATCTTCCACCTGCTGTTGCATTTTATTGCACTCTCCCCACCTCCAATACTGTCTACCTGCTGACTCATCTTTTCAAACTATACTCCCCCACCCTCTGCAAATAAGATAATGATGTGCATTTATGTTATTTTTGTGTTTCTTTTAATACTTCTTTTTTCTTTTCTTTTTTCACTCTTTTCTATTTGTCCTATTTTTCTTTTTGTTTCTTTCTCTCTCTCTCTCTTTTGTGCACTCTTTCTTTTTCCTTGTACTCTTTCTCTCTTCTGTTATGCACCCTTTCCCTCACTTTTTCTCTCTTTTTTTTTTTCTTTCTTCTCTCTAAAATATGTTTACATTGTATGTTTGAAGTTCTCAAAGAAATAAATACTAACTCAACCCTATTTATTATTATTTTTAAATTTATCATTGTACAAATAAAGTGACTGGGTCCCTTTTTGTTAGACACTCATGATAAGAATTTTTACTTTGATTTATTTACTATAAATGTTTAATTTAGTATAATCTGTCTATTATACTGTGAAAATTAACTTTTTATTCTTTCCTATTTTTTGCACCTGATAGAAAATGAATTATCGACATATCAGTGTTTCTTGAGATTCTTGATATTGAATTCACTTTGTTTTTTCATAAATAGATTTAAAAAATTCATTTTTTTTTTAATATATATAAAATAGATTTTTAATATTAAACATTTTTTGATAAAAATGCACACACACAGTTTATAAATGTAACATTTTTTATTTATATGTTCAGTTTAAAAACTTTAAAAAATTAATCCTGCTATTATTTTTTTTTCAGAAGATTACACTTAAAGTAAAAATTATCTTTAGCTAAAGTAACCTAATATTAGAATTTTAATAGAAAATATTAAATTATTCACCTCTTTCCTCTCAATTGTTGAAGAAAAAAACAGTTTGAACATTTTCTGAGACAATTTTAAAAATAAAGATATTTTTATCGATGCCATAAATTTCTGCACATATCTAAAAGAAGTCAGGATCTGGATACAGTTCACAGGTTTCATTTTGCCAGTGTTTTTCTGTTCTTGATAAATAAATTGGCAAAGGATGGTTTCCTTTTTCTTGCTAGTGTTTTTAATATTTTGTAATTAAAAAAAAAGTTTCTCTTTGTAACTTTAAAAAAAACTAAGGATGAAGTCTCTTTTTTTTTTTTTTTTTTTTTCTTTCTCCAAATTAACTTACCACTTACAATTGCATGGGTCAGGTAGCAGGATCTGAACATATCTGACCCCACATGCTTTTGCTTGCCTGTTACCTGCTTTCTTTTTTATTATATACATTTTCATACATAACACCACTAATTATGCAGATGTGATTTGACTACATGCTTTACTGTCATCTGACCATGTGTATCATTGCCACAAGCCATGATATTCATTATACTCTTCTCTAGAATTTTTATTATTAATTTTTGATTAGGTTTTCTTTGCCTAAATAGTAGTTGTAATAACTTTAGAATAGCTTTATGTAATAATTGTTGCCTAAATAGTAGTTGTAATTGCTTTAATTTGTTTAAATTTCTTAGCAGAAACATTATTGTTAATATTTGACTAGTTTTCCTTTTATTTTATTTTTATTGTTTTTTTTTTACCACATTGCACGGATCAGATCAGAAATAAAGAAATCAAAATGTGTCTTGTTTGGTATAACTTTATTTATGACACAATAAACAGTAATATTATATTTTCTTTTCTTATATATTTTTAACTTCTTTTTTAAAAATAAAATTCTAGGTATTACATGACCCCTAATTTAATATAGGTAGAATAGGATTACTTGCAATTGATGTGAGACCTTGATACTTGCTTACAAATGTTTACTTAATCACAATAACTGTTTTACTGTTGATCTAGCTAAATGCAGCCATCAGTTCTATTTTTATAGTTTCTCTCTTTGCACTTCTCACCTGTGGGACACGCTTCCTATTTCTTGCTTCCCCGCCACCTATAATCTTCAAAAATTTAAATACAATGCCTCGCTTCCAAAATCCTGTTGCTTTGTCCTTTTCCTCACTTCTCATCACTCAAGTTTTCTTATGCTTTTTCACTCTTTATAACCTCGTGGTATTGTCACCTTGCTTGAGGTGAAATGATTGAAAAAAAAAAAAATTAGGAAAATGTGAGAGATAATGAACAGACAAACCTTACTAAGAACCACAAAGGATAGGATGTTTCAGAGAGCCATGATCAAAAAGCACAGCACATAGAAGAATCACCATTTGAGAACAGGACATTTTTATGTGATGTCATATCAGCAAAATATCTCATCAGCTGCTCCAGAACAGTCACTATCTACAAATTGTCTTGACTATCCCATTTGCTCTTAGAGTAAGAAAACCAAGAACACAGAGATTTATCAGTTAAGGAATCAGTTTTTATTTTTTTTTACCAGATTGGAGTACTGATCTTTGAAATAATGAGCCATTGTTTTTTTTTTGTTTTTTTTTTTTATGACTAGAAATGTAATTTACCGAATTGAATTGTGAACCGAATTTTGAAATCATTTTTCTCTAATGTTAAATTTTGTGTTGACTTAAACATTTTTTTTATTTTTTATTTTTCAGGTCCTCTTAATTGATAGTAGGTCTTTTCTGGAATTTAACACCTGTCATATACGCCATTCTGTCAATGTCTGCTGTTCAAAGCTTGTTAAAAGGCGCTTACAGCAAGACAAGGTAAGATTTTTGCAAGAAAGGGAATATCAAAATTTATCATTTTTTTCTTTTATATTATTCTCTCACTTGTGTATGTATGAGAGAGTTTCCATAATTATCCAGGGAACCTTGGTTAATTTTAACTAGATGTTTTATGAATGTCCTTTTTTTTTTTTTTTTTTTTTTTTATGAAATGTGTATTTAGAAAAAGAAATTAATTTCTCCAGGGGTTGAATTATAAATAATACAATAGGATATGAGGATAAACTTCTCAAAGTAAATTATACAACTGCTCATCATCATTGAAGAAAATTCAGGGTCTGTTCAGTGATAAGTGAATGTTACTATCTTGGTTTGGAGGTACTCAATGTTACAATCTATTTTTCTTTTTTAAGAGCTAGTTCAGAGTGGGGATCAGCTACCAGGCTCTGATCATCTAGATTTTTAGAAATGGTCACAGAGTAAACAAGCTTCCTCAATGTAGTCTCATTGCTGACCGGGTAACCCTACAGAAGAGTGTCTATTCATGCATGTGCAGTAATTACATCTTTGATGGGTTACCAAATTAAATTGAAGCTGCATAACCAATTTTTTTTTTTTTTTTTTTTTTTTTTTTTTTGAGATGTTCAAAATGGCTGGATACTTTCCGGACAGACAGTATATCTCACTCACCATATATGGAGTATTATGTATTTGGAGCTAGATGCAGATGGTCAGAGAAGGGAATTTGGTCATTGGGTTATCAAGGTGTCATCTAATAATATTACCCAGTGTTATGAAATAGCATTGACTGGAAGAGCAAATAAATCTTGGTTTGTTTACAAGTAGATGGCCAATATATGGGCAGAGAACTATTTTCTTTTTTTCTTTGACCTTTTAAGGACATGCAGCTCCTTTCCAGCAAGAGGGGAAGTAACTCTGATTGGAGTCCAGGGAAGCTCAAATGCAACACATTTAAAACATTAGATTTTGTGAAGTCAGGGAAACAAATATTGATATCCTTCATGAGTGGCCTGGATTAATTGTCTGTTATTGATTGAGACATTTCAGTGGATAGGTTAACCAAAATCTTTCCTGATAATGCTAATAACAACCATTTGTTATTCAAGAGGAAGGTTATAATTTTTCCAAAATTATGGGATGAATTTGAAAATACTTATGTATTCAAATGCATTTTTATATCTTACTATTTTATTATAAAGTGTATAATAAACTATATTTATTTCTCTATTATTCTAAACATCGTGGCTGTGAATATGGGTCCCTACAAAAAAGTTCCCAATTGGACCCCACAGCTTCTTAAATTGGTTATGTCTCTTCACTCTTTCATTTTCTTTTTTCTTCTTTTTCTCTTAATCTCATTTTCTTTGATTTTTGTATAACCTTATGCCAGACTTGTCAAAAGTAGGTCAAAAGAACCAATTATAAAGAGAGGTTTGTTTGATAAAAAGTAATGTGAAATTCACAGAAGTTAAATACAATAATAATATAGGAACTGTGCCCAGGTCTGGTCAACGAGGATTCACACCTGATTTCTTTTAAGGGCAGGAGAGTATAGTGGACCTCCTGTGATTGTATGGTATTTACCATAACAGCAACATTTCCTGAACATTCACATTCTTTTGTTGTTCTCTTATGTGTATAGAATGTTGATTGCAATTTCTCTTCTAAGTGGAGTCTTTGCTAATCAAAGAATTTCCTGCTGCTTTCATATTTCTGCTTTCAATAGAGCATTATAATGTTCTCTGGTTTTAATCAATAATAGCAAGCAAGTTAATATGGAGCCTGGATGAAGCAATTGAGGGTAAGGGTCAAATGGCTGGCATCCTTGGAAAGTGAACAGAATTGGCTTTTATGCTCGCTATTCTGACCTCTTTGTTTGCCAAACCCTCTTTTACTCTCTATTTTTCTTTCTCTCTCCACCCTTTTATCTTTCTTTATAGAGCCAGCTTTAAGTCAATAGGATCCATTGCTCCCATTTGGGATCTGCACTTCAGGGGGCCCCTATGCTTGCTTAATTTACTCTACTCTTGTTGAGTACAAATGGTAACATATTCGGACATACTACATTCCAGTTTTTATATAGAAAACAAATGACTTCAGTTTTCTTTTGATTTCTATAAAAAAAGTAGTTAGTCTTTACTGTTGATATTTTAAAAATATATTTATTTGAATTAAATAATGTGTTCAAGTTCATTTTTATGACTTTGTTTTATTAGGTTGGTGCAAAAATAATGTCGTTTTCTCACATAGTAACATATGTGAGAAAATGACATTATTTTTGCACCAACCTAATATTATAAAGTTTATAATAAACTATACTTATATCTGTATTATTCTGCAGGCCATGGCTGTGAATATGGGTCCCAACAAAAAAGTTTCCAATTGTACCCCACAGCTCCTTAAATTGGTTATGTCTCTTCACTCTTTCATTTTCTTTTTTGATGGCTCTTATTTTCTTTGCTTCTGTTTTTTTTTTTTTATTTCTTTCTCTCTTTTTACATTTTTTTCAATTCACATCCATTTTTCTTTTCTGTCTCTGAAAAATAGGTAATTGAATCAATGCCAAAGAAATAGTTTTAGTTTTAATGAAGATAAATAAAATCATATAAATTTTTGGTGATAAATAATTTTGAACATGATTAGGGGTGGGGGTCAATTTGCTGAAAATCTTTATATGTACCAAAGCTGAACTCATGACTTCTCTTACTTCCTTCTAGATTGCTTATCTTCTGACGTCAGTTGTATTGATAAGAATTGGTGACCAATGTCCCTTGTTGGCAGATGCTTCTCTAAAGGGAGATTCTTTTTTGGTCTTTTTTTTAGATTTTATGTTTTTTTTTGCTTGCTTGTGTGTGTTTGAGTTTTCTGTTGCCTTTTATAGACAAATGTATTCTCTTATTGAGTCTAGTTTAAATCATGTCAGTTTTGGATATATTCAACCATATAGCAAATACAAAATGCTTCTGCTTCATAGATGTAACATTTGTCTTTTTATTTTTCATATTCTGTACATTAATTTTTCCATAAACTGGAGCTTAGTGTATCTACCCTTTGTATGGATTTGAGCTTTACTCTTTATGAGGTCAGTGATGATGAATGTCAATGATTATTATTGTTTTTTTTTTTTGTTTTTTTTTAAATAGGCTTTAATCAGATTTGGAATTCTCTTGGATAGAGAAGTCATTTTATGCTCCAGTTTATGACTTCAACAAGGCTTAAGTCTAGCTTTAATAGACTAATATAATCACACATAGTGTGTGGATGCCATTATAGAGTGAGTGGTCATTATAGTGTGTTTGCAATAAATAATCATGAGAAAAAGAAAAGAACGGGGTAAAAAAATAATACAAAGCAAGCAAACAAAGAAAATATGAAAGGCAAATTATCAGTAATAAGGCAAAACAACAGTAGTCTGGCAAAATGTTTATAAACTAAGAATTGGGGTTGACATACCATCAAGTTTGGATGAATGAACATAGCATTTTGACTTCAAGGCAAGAGAGATCAGGACTGAGTCAGATAACATCAAGGACCTGCTTGCTTTATTGGCTAGGAAGAAATCCCAGCATGCATTTGTGTGCTTCTGTCTATAAATTGGAAATGGGAAAGTATTTTGCAATTATTTCATTATGGGATTAGAACCAACAGCTATAACTATTGCAACACAGATGAAATGGATAGAGTTTGAATTTTGGCTGATGCTGTTCATTTTTCACTTTGCACCGATGGCCTTAAGAAAAAAATAAATTCACTTGTTCCTATCCTATTGCTATATATTTTGCCATTCCTTTATCACTCTCTCCCTCATTTGTTTTCTTCACAGCTTTCTTCGTTACTCTTTTTTTTCTTTATGTCCTTTCTGTCTCTTGATGATATTTGTTCCTCCATCCATTGGCACAAACTTGTTAAGTAGGTTACTTGCTATTTTCCTCTACTTTCAATGTGTCCTGAGAATGTTAAATTCTCTCAGCCTTCTCTCCTCATTCTAAAGAATTTTGTCTCTTTCTGTTGTTTCACTAATTTTTCTTGGAAATGTAAAGACTCTTGAATGGTTGAGGTTCCTTATCACCAATATGGTATATCATTTCATGTCAAGTCATGTAGTTCATCAACAACTGACTCACCTGGAAATTAAGAACTCCTAAGAGCACCACCGCTATGTAGGATTCTTTATATAATGTTCTACTAGCCACTACTTGTGACACTTACGGGAACAGTTTGAGAGAGAGAGAGAGGGAGAGATAGTGATGACCAACACTTTGGTTTGTTTATGACCACTTTCCTTTTAGTCCCTGTTTTTCTTAAGCCTTCCACAAAGGTTAATGGAGCAGAGAATGAGCGCTGGAGCATGTCATTATTTTATAACTACCTTACATGTCTCACCTGTAAAACCCATTGTCAAACTTAATAAGTAATAATTATATAGACATTGTGTGTGTCACTGAATATGGGAATGTATAAAAATGGAATGTTTTGATGAAAGATTATAGTAATGAATAAATATCTACATTTGTGTGAAATGACTTGTCTCTAAAGATACTTTCAATAATCTTGAGAAATGATTTTCATTCTCAGAGTTGTTCAAACAATTCAACTCTTTTGTTGTGTTCACACTTTGGATGATGTCTTTTGTAGTATTTTTCAATCTTAAAGAATGAAGGACTCTCTAGTATGAGGTCAAAATAATAAGAAAGGGCACATCACTAGAGAGTAAGGAAATTGAATAAAGTTGCCAAAATTAACCTTACTGACACAGTTATAATAATGGGGAAATTAGCAGTTTCCATCCAAAAAACATTCAACATTCATTGACCGAACAGTTAGTGTTGCTGTCAGTTGAATTTCATAAAAATTTTTTTCTTTTGTAAATTCAGTTTATGGCATTGAAACACCAGTTCTCATATAATCACTGAAGTTAAGCAATATTGAGCCTGGTCAGTACCTAGATGGGTGACTGCTTGGGAATACAAGGGGCTGTAATCTTGGATGTGCAGTTGGTGTAATGAATAATACTCGGAATTGTTAATTGGAGAGCCAAGTTCAAATTTCAATTGGATTTGTTATATTCACTTAGGCACAAACACTCTTGTGGAAGGTATGAATCCACATCTTAAAAGCTATAGTTTAATTAGTAAAACTTGTATCGCTAAATCATTGTTATCTCCCACCTCCATTTTTTTTCTGGCTTTAAATAACCTGCAAGAGGTTGAGAAGCTGTAGAAAACAAATCAGTTGGTTTTTGTACATCTTTTTTTCATGAAATTAGACTTCTCACTGTTATAGAAAATATTGATGGGAGTTTCCTTTCAAACTTGTTGCTTTTGGTAGTGTGGACAGTTAAATTTGTCTAAGTCAGTTTAGTATAAATTTTTAGCTAGTTGTACATTTCTTTGCTCAGCAAAGTAAAAACTGGAGAACGTCTCTGTTTATAAAAATAAGCAATTACCTGAACTTGAGTTGCTGTGAATAAATTTGGTTTTGTGAATGAGGTGAGTTATTCAATGTATTTGGTGCTTTTATTTATTTATTTTTTTTTTCTTTTTGCTTATGCCGTTATTTGCTTGAGAAACCAACTTCAGTCTCCTTTGTTATATCTTGTACACTTGAAGAAGACAACAGAATGAATTGTTTGGTATATATTAAGAGTAAAAGTAGAATCAGGAATTTAATATTTCGACAAATACTTTGAAGCACAGCTTTGGTTATGTATTTGAACTCATTCTACTATCCTCCACTTTGTGACACTTAACTGTGTCAACCACTCGACAGTCACCTTCTTTTTCAAGGCTCATCTGGGCATTTCACTATGATGCTTTCCATTAAAATATCATGATAGGATTGTTGACATATTAACTACTGGGTGGAAGATGTACAAAAGAATGGTATTCAGGATTCTAGATGTTCTCATTTGTTTTGCTACCTGCTTACCTATCAGCTGACACCTGTTCTTATCTTCTATCAGTTGAGTGGGGTGTGAAATATATATATATATATATATATACTAAACAAATGATCATGCTAGAAAAAAAAAACAATTGTAGAAATCCTGAAAGATGGGATGGTATTCCATGCTTGTCTTCTATGTAGACCAGGTTATGCCCAATGAATATAAACCAATATCAGTTACTGATATTTACACACATACATACACACATTGTAGTCCCAAATGTTGGGGATAGCCTCTAGATTTAATAATTAGTAAGTTTTGTACTGTCTTCGGCTGCTTAATTAACACCTACTATGCTAAGATGCAAAAACTACTATGCATGGCATCCGATTTTTTTTTAGAGAGGGTATTACCTAAAATTTAAAATCTACCAGGTTTTATCAGCCAGCAAGGTAAAAAAAGAGCTAAAAGATTTGGCAGCAGTTTGTAGGAGTAGTCAACTGCTAGAAGTGAGCCAAGTGAATTCCACAATGAATCTCCAACTGCAGACCAACATACAGTATTTACTACTGTATTTATCTGAATGGGGACATACTCATTATCATCTGTAGGGATGCTTCAACACTTGGATAAGTATATTTCATTTTGATCAAAACTTGCACCCCCCGACACTGAATTTTTTTTTCTCTTTGATTTAAATTAAATTTAGATTTGAACAAGGGAATGACTCCTATCCAAAATATGGAAAAAGAAAGCCAGATGATGGAGGTCACATCAGCAAGATCATTGAGTAATATTGAAATGCATCATTTTTCTCGTCAAATTATAACAATGATTGAAAAATCAATCATCATTTTCTTACAAAAAAAAAAAAAATGTCTGACACACAGCAAGGCACGGGTAATTTGGCTAGTATATGATAAAATCCTTCAGTAAGAGAATGTCCATCTGACCCAAAGCAAATTATTTTTGAAAAATGTGCAACTTTTAATTTTTAAGCAATTCTTTGAAATCCAGAGAGTGACCTGAAACTTTTGTCGAATAGTGTATATTTTTTTCTGTATCCATTTCTTTGTAACACAGAAAATTTGTTAAGTCTGCTTAGTGCTTCATGTTGCTGTTGATGACCAAAGACTTGACATTAACCACAATGGCAAAAGTATATTCCAGTCACTTGATAGCCAATTCTTGTTTTTTATAAGATCATATCACTAGAGAAAATATATTTAAATGCGTCCTTTGAAGCAAAAAGGAAGTTTCTTTTTACACATATATAGAAAGTGAAATTTGTGATCCAAATTCAAGTTCTCAAGTTGCCTGCTAGTGACATAGAGAGAGAGACCGCCCCCTATCCTGAGGTGGATTTAGTAATCAATGGTGCTAAAGAATTGCGATGAAGGTGCTAATTACTTGGGTAGAAGGGATTCCGGAGTAATTCCAGAAATAAGTTCACTGTTTTTTTTCTCTTAATAATTGTTTCTGGGGTTGAGTTATTAGTTAATTACATGTAATAATTCCAAAGTGATTAAGAGACAGATTCGTTAAAGTAAAGTTTGTCATAAATGGCAAATTGGATTTTTGAGTGGTCTGAATAGCAGAATTCAACCAGACGGGATAAGTGGTTTTGGCAAAATTTAAGTATACGTCGTCTGCGGATGATCCAGCAGGAGGTCCGAATCCAATTTTAGTACCTCTTGAAAACTGGTTGCCTGCGGAGATCCGGAGATTAGGTGGAAACACATGGTGGTCCAGGCGATTTGCTTATTAAAATTCAGGGGCGGTGCCTAAAGATGGTTTAGCTCCGCCTCTCTCTATATAAGCTGCCCGCATGCTTGAGTTAGTCAGATGAGTTCAGAGTTCGGAGATCAGAATTTGGAAGAGGCGGCTTGTTGGAATTTTCTGGTCTGTTGGTTGCCGTGTGTCAAGAAGACCGGTCCGAACCAAGAGATCAAAATAGAACCCGTACGAATCCAGATAACTTCGTCAACAAGGCTGCGAGAAAGCAGACTGCTATATTGTAGGGTGCAGATGAAGATCCACGAATTACTTCCCTTAGATCAACCGAAATTGTTTAGGCAGAAATTTTCCTACTCTCTCTCTGTGACTTTCCGACCCAAATGAGTCAATCTTGTTACGACATTTTGTACTCGTGTGAATTCTTTGGTAGAGACATAAAAAACAGTGGCCTAAATAGGGCTCTTTGTACAGGAGCAGGAGTTGCTTATTTTTTTTCTTTTTCATGTGTTTGCGGCTACGACAAGAAACTTTTGCTGCATGAATAGTGATTTCCTTCAGTGAAATACCCAGCCATTTCCTCCCCTTCCCACCAGATCATTCTGAGGAGATTGATACACTACTGTTCGGATCAAGAATTCACAACGTGGCGAATAGGGGTGGTTCCTTCAGTTCACCAGAGGAAGATCGGGTGGATTTCTTTTTCGGACAGAACCACCGGGGAGACAGGACAGAACTGCAACAGGCAGGGTTATTACGTTAGAGCTTGCATTCACTTTTACCTAAATGCCTTTTTAAAACATAAAAAATCTCTTTTACCCTTTGGCTTATGGCCATATCATGCTGAAACATCAGTTCTCATTTGATCACTAAAGTTAAGCAATGATGAGCCTGCTCAGTACCTTGATAAATAACTGCTTGGGAATACCAGGTGCTGTAAGCTTGGATGTAATGGATAACAGCTTGGAATTGGAAATTGGAGAGCAGACTTTGAATTCCAGTTGGATTTTTTATATTCACTTACATGCAAATATCATTGGGAAAGGTATAAATCCATCTCTCCTCCTCCCAGTTATGGGTTAAATAGTAAGACTTGTACCAGAAAATCATTATGAAAAAATATTTTTTTGGCTTTAAATAACCGTAAAAATGTTAAGCCATAAAAAAAATCAATTAATCAACCTCTTCTCCACCCTGTCTCAGCTATGAGTTAAATAGCAGGGTAGACTGGGCTCTTGAGTCTTGAGTGGCATCTAGTTCAGCAGCAAGTCAACTCTGAATTCTAAATGGTGGAAAAGACATGACAATTCAAAAAAATGAGGAAATGGAATTTGAGGAAAGCCATGATTGCCTCTGTTCTGAATGTACTTGGCATAAAAAAATGGCATTCATAGATTATTTTGAATATTTAATGTGAAACTTTGTAAAATATTTTGAATGTTTATTGGTTGATTCCAGCCCCTATCACAGAAAAGAATGTTAGAAATTTTGATCATGTTAACAAGAATTCTTATACAATTCTTAAACATTCTAACATTATATATATATATATATATATATATATATATATATATATATATATATATATATATAAAGTTCTAAGGTTTTTGCTTCTGATGAGCACTTGGGATACAAAGGAAATTTAAAAGGTTTTAGTTAGTAAAACAACCATCACATATATAAAACACAATATGCATCCATATATAAATTGAAGTACATAAAATTAGAGACAGGATGCTTTTTTTCGTTCTCTCTTTGTAGAAATGGATTTAGCTAAATGATTTATGGGTGATGTAATAGGCAAAGAGTTAGTGTAGCTGTGTCCAACCATAGGATGTTGAAAGGATTTAATGCTGTTATAGCCAGATCAGAAATATGGGTCATTCTATCTCAAAGGTTGCATCTTTAAGGTTTTTCCTTTTGGCAACAGTTACAAAGATATAAGAATACAAAATTAATTCTGGACAGACACTGGTGGCATATGAAAATCATTAGACAAGGTGATGCAAATAACTGACAAAAATGGTAACTCTCCAATGAAGTGGAACATTGCATTATATTACTTCTCAATTCAGTACTGATACCATTCATGAGCTTTTGTAATTGACTCACAAGGGTATCATTAAATACCCTGCTATTAGATAGTGTTCCTCACCTAGTCTAGACTATTGGACTATGGAAGGTCAGTGCCATTTTGCTTGATCAGATGACTCATGTTTCCAGCTCTTTGGGGTAGATCATTGTTTGTGTAGAAGAGGCTATGGATTCAGGTATTCATCAAGGTTTTGGGCATGCTGTTGACTCAAATGGTGTGGTGTGTGTTCTGTTGTATTTCATAAAAACCTCTGGTAAAATTGAAGTGTATCTTGACATGATGTACACATCTTGTTGCAAGCATTTTGCAACTGCTTTATACTTGCTATATTTCCTGTGGATAATGGTTTCTTCCAGCAAAATAATGCTATTTCCCATCATGCACTGGTTTTAAGAACTCCTTTTCAAGCACTCAATTGGCCTCTGTGCTTGCCAGATTTAAACCCCATCAAGCCTGAATGAGACATGTTTACTGATGTTCCTAAATTGCTTGCGAGTCAAACACAGTAAGGGTCAACTCTGGAACATTGCTGGATAAGTGCCGTAATTGCCCATGTATAATATGCATTTTTTTCTAAAAAATAATAAGCAAAATCTGGGTGCGTATTATGCACAGTTACGAACAAAATCTTTAAAAAATTGCCATAAAATAAAATAAGAATTATCATAAAACTAAATTAGAATATTATTATTCTCTGTTTAAACCATTTTCAAAATAGAGTAGGAAACACTGGCCATAATGAAATTGCAAAGGTACAATTTATAGGCTTTGATTGCCAAACAAGGGGTGCATATTATGCATGAGTAGAAGCATTTTCTCACACTTTCAGCACAATTTTAGGGGTGTGTATTATACATGGGGAATTATGGTATATCTACACAAAGATTCCAACATTGGAGGCTCCATGCAAAATAAGGGTGCTGTCATTATTAAGGTAAAGGTAGGCACTCAAAGTTATTAGGTCATTGACCAAATAACTTGTAGCTTGTTTTATTTACTTATAATCCTCCTGACACCAGTTTAAACTGGCACCTTCTTTTTGCCATATATCTAAACTATAATTATGATCTAAAATATTGTTAAGTCAAAATTTCATTGAAATATGTTGGAAAATTTTCTAAGTTTTCATCTGAAATCAAGAAAATATGTATTTAAACAAAATGGCCACAGTTTATAGGGAAAATGATGTCAGAAGGATATAGGTTAAAGGCATTATTGACAAAGGATGATTTTAGTTAAATATATACTTGGATCAGTATTGTCTGAAATATTTGTAATGAAGCATTTTGAACTATATTTGAGGGCATTATCAAACTCCTAGAAACTTATGTATGTTCTTTGTTTTCAACTGTTTTACTTGATGTTTGTCATGAGACTCAAGGAGTTGTAACCATTGTAAAGATCAGTAATGTTTATAAACGGTTTTATTTTTATTATTTTACTCTTTGTAGTTTTTGACTGATTATTTTAAATTTAGCATTTTCTATACACTGATCCTAAAAAGAAAATTGGAGAATAACATTTTGAGCCTAACCAGAAGTACTAATACTAGTCCATATGGAAATTTAATTACAATGTTTGATGGATGCTATTTTTGTTCTAAATACAAGTGCCTGCTTGAAATAATCAGGTCAATGGGAATTTTTATATTTATAACATAAACATTTCTGATTACAAAACTAATAATGCATGTTTTCTGATATTGCATAATTCTTAGAACAAAATAATTGTGCCATGGGGAAAATTATTTAAAAAATAAGTGTGCTTTATCAAATAAACAGTGTATTAAGGTAACAATTGAAGCAGATAATTCTGTATTTAGTATGTGATGTAATGGAATAACTTGGCACCTCCATTAATGATTACACTATAGGTAAGTAAGTACCTATAAAGTCAACTGTCTACGAGAGATGGAGGACAACAGGGAGAGTGAGTAAGAAGACACAAGCACGTCTGACCTTCCAATTAGTGGCACTCACTACTAGATTGACCTGTGTGTATAACTGTACTGTATTTTATATTGTACTTGTTGTGTACAATAAACCTTTCTTCTAGTATCCACCTGATGTTACTAATTTATTCCCTTAGCACGGAATATAACAGTTCTGATGAAAATTTGTCAGAACATAACAGTATGCAAGAGTATAAAGGGATCAGAAATCCAACACTTTTGAAAAAGCAAATCTGTTTTGGTTGAAAGCAAAAAAAGCTTATCTATAGGTTTTAAAAGGGTGCCTTTTGTATAAATATTTTCATGGTAATTGTTCTGATGAACTTTCCTCTTGGATACCTAGACTTTATGAATTTTAAGCATGGTACTAGATTAGCAGCAAGATCGCATCATTTTACAATTGAAATGGTGAGATGTAACTGTAAGTTCTATGCTAATAGTTTCTTCTATTACACTTCTCGCTTGTGGATCTCTCTCTCAGCTTCTTGCTTCTCAGCTAACTTTAACCCTTTAAACCCTGACAACCACTTTACTAGTGGTAGAGAAAAATAATTTAATACCCAGTCACCGGTTGAATGGTGGATAAACACTTGTAAATATTTTTATATCTACTGTGAAACATAACATGCCAATTATTTGCGAATTTTCACTTGAGAGCTCAGACAGAAGGGTTAACATTGTTCAGGAACACAGGGCTGAAAGGGTTAATTTTCAAAAATTTAAAAGCAGTATCAATTGTTATATCCTTAATTTTTGTTCTTTTATTGTCCTTTCTCCTTAATAGTAGTTTTTCTCATATTTTCTTACACTCAGTAACCTCTTGATTGCTTGGAATGAAATGATTAAAAAGAAAAAAAAAACTTCCTTCTGCTTGTGTGTGTATATATATATATATATATATATATATATATATATATATATATATATATATAGTAATGAATTGGAGCATCTGTTGATTTGAGCCAAACTTTAAAAAAAAAAGTCTCAAAACAAATTGAGTATATCTGGAATGATTTCCTTCCTTTTAATATGTCTCCCCATGCCATTTAATTGGGCCACTGTAAAGCAACTCAAGTGACATTTTGATTGGTCATTACTGACTCACTCAGCACTTACTCAGACTCACTCAAACCGTATTTGCTGTCTATCTATTATCTTGTAGAGGATAGGTACTTTTCTGTGTCATTTAGTGGATACAAAATTCCAAAATGACTAAAATTATGAGGTCAAGTAATGTGTTGATTTTTAATTATTTTTTAATGCTTAAGGATCAGCAGGACATTTGTTACTTTAATTAAATACCTTTATTGATTAAAAAAAAAAAAAAAAATTTTTGTTAAACATGTACAGGTGATGTAATGGACAGCAGCTTGAAATGAGAAATTGGCGTGACATTCACTTTCACATAATTACCTCTGGGAAAAGTATGAATCCTCTGAGATACAGGCTAAATAGTAGCACTTGTAACTGAAACAAATCATTATTCTCCCCCCAAAATTGTTAATGCAATATTCACTTACTAAAAAGAATTATTCTTACAATCCAAAATATGCTTTGCTTTTAAATAACCCACATAGGGTTGATAAGCTTTTTATTAAATAACTTTTATTTTTTTACTGATTAAATAAGGATTTTTTATATTCTTTTCTGTACATACTTTTATTAACATTGAAAATGCATTTATATTTTGCGTGTTTTTGTGTTACTTTACATAAGCAGGGCAGCCACATAATTAGAATAAAGAGGCTTTATGCCAGTTGTTCCCACCACTTAAACCAGGCTCTGCTTTCTGTAATGTAAAAGAAAATGGGGCTAGCTTATGATCCATTTATGTCTTTACAAGAACAGTCTTGTTTAGCCATTTAACAAGAGATGGGTTTTATTAATATGCAGCCGTCATTTTCACAAGGTATGAAAATATAGCCTTTAACATTTTTTTTATAATTTTGGTTTAAAAAATTCTGTTGTGCCACAAATGTATTTGCAGTTCTTTCCTTGAACAAACTAAACAACTCTATTCAGTAGTTGCTTCTCGTTCATTATATCCATGGTTTTTTCCTGAGCAACAGATAAAAATTAAGCTGTTATTATAGATGGTAAACACATCTTTGTTTTGGGTTATTATAACATCAAATTGACAGAGGTCTTTGTCTTTGGTTATTCTAATGTCCAATCAACAGAGGTATTTGTCTTGGGTTATTCTAATGTCCAATCAACAGAGGTATTTGTCTTGGGTTAATAATTAACAAGTGAAATAATTGGATGTGCAGGTATTGTCATGGTTATCAGCTCAGAAAGAATTCAGTGAGCAGTGGTTGAATTATGGCAGTTATATTCACTTTTGCACTGATACCCTTGGGGAAAGGGATGAACCTGTCTATTCTTCCCCCCTCCAGTTTTTGTGTAAAACAGCAAGGCACACTAGTCTCTTTAGCCTTGGTTGACAGCAAGTTGTTGACTTGATAAAAGCCCCAACCAGCAGCCTTGGCCACTTGTGAGGATGTATCAGCCTGTAAAATTATGCAATAACTGAATTTCTTAAGTAATGTGAGTCAGTCATACTGGAGATGGTACCTTTTTTGGGTCCATTTTTTTAAAATGGAACAAATATTAATCAAAAATGAATAATTAAGAATGCTTCATGTAAGAAATCTGAATAATTATCTAGAACTAATATATACCATCATATATATATATATATATATAGCAGGCATACTTATGAAAGCTGATGCAGGGAAGTTTAAAAAAAATATTAAGCCCAAACACCAAGGGTCCTTCCCCCTATGCAGTACATCCTTTGGGAGGAGGGTTGGGTCATTACCCAATGCTTGAGGTGTTCCCAAAAGGGGAAGTGCTGAGGAAACTTGGGCAATTTTTCCACAGTATTGCTGTTAAACCCACTTTAAACTGTCTTTGTGTCACATTTGGTACTGATCCATGTATATAAAAAGCAAAATGTAACCTCCCCCCATATATAATATTATTATTATTATTATTATTATTATAATAGATTACGATAAAAACATTTTTATATCGCTACACAAAAACTTTCATGTTTTGGAACGTTAATGGTTCCTCATCGGGCAGTGGTAGATAACATAATACAAATGATTTACTTGAGAAATTTGAAAACAAATCATTACCTCTTTTGAAAGTTAAAAAAATATGTGGGGAAACTAATTTCAGAATTAAAACATATATACTTGTGGGTATGTCTGGATTAACCAGTTAAAAGTCAGATCTATGGTAAAATAGAAAAATTAAAAATAATATCAGAGGGTGGAGGGAGGTGGGTTATAAATTCATTTCTTTATACACTGGCACTCTAGACATGTCAGCGTCAAATATAATGTAGCAAAATCAAAGTTTAGATTTGGTGAAGTAGTCATAGAGTAACATTGAACAAAAAAATTATTTTTAAGAATTTAAAAAAAATTTTCTATACTACAGAAACTTCTTAAAGGGAACAAATAGATAAAGTTAAAAGAAATTTTTTTTTTTTTTTTTTTTTTTTTGTGGAACTTTAATATATGATGCTAAATTATATTGAATAAGGCTGTAAAAATGGGGCAATATTAAAATTGAAAAAACTCAATAAAATTTGAGTGGACCATTATATGCTTATAAAATAATGACTGTCATTGTAATGCATAAAATATTTATGATGAATTCTTTTAACTATATTTTAAAATGTAAAATTTAGTCAATGCCTACATAAAACTGTTAATTCATTTCTTTGATGTAGCAGAACTTTATTTTTAGGAAACTTTATAATATGCATTTTTTCTTGTAAACACATGGGTCAAATAAGCATTTACAGATATTTGTTTTTTTAAATATTTTTGATTTAACCTTACGAGTTTTACTAATTTTTTAAATGTCAAAAATAGAAAGGGATGTTTGGTTACAGTCGGCATTGTTGAAAGAAGATATGTGCTGATACCACCCCAGTTTAAAAGGATTTTTTGTACTGCCAATTTTATAAAATTTCTTAATTGTTGGATTTTCACGAGATGAAGTGGTACATTGGTAAACAATAGAATCAGTAAGGAACCCATTCTGTAATGGACATTCATTAGGATTTCTGCAATTACACAATTTATCATTATTGTTTTCTGTTTTGGAATAATGATTATTACTTTGGTTTAAGTGTAGATTTAAAATTTTATTATGTCCTTTAGTAATTTTTTCTAGATTATCTGTACAACTGTAATTTAATTTCAGTATATTTTTATTAAAAATCTTGCTTAGAAATGTTTCTCAATTAAAGTGAGAAACTTCTACTCTAACTTAGTGCTAACCATTTGGTTAAATGGGGGTGTATACCAAATGATTTTTCTATTTCTATTTTTTTCCTGCTATCACTATTATGTTTCCTGTATTTAATATCAGGGCATTTATAGCCACTATTTTTTAAGGCATTGTTGTAAAAATAGTAATGTTTATAAAATTCATTGGGAAAGTTATTACTAATTCTATATTCTATGGAGGAGGGTATATGCTTGATCATAGATGGAGGGTGATTAGAATTTGGGTGGATATATAAGGGATTTGCATTAATTTTCATGTATGCTTGGTATGTTATTGACTATGTCTAGTGTTACATCGATGAAGTTTACTTTTTTAAGTTTGTGTTGATTTTAACTTTCAAGATTATATAAAATGAATAAACCAACTTTTTAAAAAGTAAATGCTAAGAACTGCAGATTCTAACTCCATTTGTTTTTTATCTTATATATAATGCTTCTTTTTTTTTTTTGTCTCCAGAATAGTAGAAATAGAATGTTTGTTAAATTTGACAAATAAAATTCTATAATTATTCTGTTGTAGAAAGAGGGTTTTTTTTTTTTTGCATTTGTTTAGTTGAATATTCATCATGTATTTGGCATAAGCAAGAAAATGAAAAGCAACATAAAATTTTTGATATTTTATAAATACAACCTAACTTAAATTAAATATTGCCATCATTTATGAATAAATTAATATTTAAATAATTAACCATTGTTTCTGATTTATTTTTAGTTGAATTATAATTGGTCAGTTCGGCTGGTGCTATATCTATTCACTAAATGGTGTTTCTAACAAAATGGAGCAATTACCAAGGATAAAACAGATATAAACTAATATTTTTAATTGAAAATCCATATATAGACAAAATAGCTGAGCAAGTGGAAGAAGATCGGTTTGTCTAGTCTTTGGTCTTGGCATACAAATGGAGTTAAGTTTGGTCAACTGATCTGATGGGGAAAGTGTAGTGTATTTCAGCTGGATGGGGATTTATTCACTTTTGTAATAATAGTTATTGGAATTTAAAAGAGCCACTTTAAAAAGGACTGCTAGGTATAATAATTTTATGTTCAAAATGATAACAAAAGATCTTGTTATGTCAGCTTTGTGTGTGTTAGCCAGATCAGATCAAATCTGGGGTGAGACAAAGTGGGGTTGGTGTAGAGTTGCCCAAGATGAGCTGTGTATGTGGTGGTGAGTGATGAGGGTGTATGGCAAATGGTTGCTGGATAGGAGCTTACTATCCTGTCCATGTAAATATGACTGTCAGCAATGGTGACATTGTTTGTTTCTGATGAATCAGCCACACACCATAGTAATCTTGTTTGTCTCTCTGCAGTAATAGTTTTTGGCCCTGAAATTCCCCTCCCTCTCTCTCCTCCATACTTCTTGCTGTCTCTCATATTTGCATTTCTGGATGACCCAGAGCATGCACCTGAATGTTTAGTTAGATCCAAAGGTCTATGATACTGTCCTCTTGTGTCAGTGACACTTGGCATATTCCCAGTTCTTTGTCTCCACATACCCTAATAATGACATTGCAATACTCAATAGAATTGTTAATTGTGAGAATCCAATCATAACTTTTTTTTTCACTAGCAATCTACCAATTTCCCAAGTCTAATTATTTATCAAAATTTTTAGAATTGAACCACTTGTCCTTTTGTGGATAAACTGATGCATGAAGATTATAATATTAGATCTCTAAGGATTTATTTCCTTTCTTTTTGAGCACTTCAAACAGATTTTAATTTGTAGATCCAATAAATCTTTTTTCTGTAGGTTCGTAAAAGTTAATTTCAGAATAGTTTGTTTCTTCACTAACATTTTACTTGTAAATGTCATAGTAATGGCAAAATTAGGTGTTTCCATGCAGGAAACATTTGATATTCATTGACCACACACAGTCTTATTGCCAGTTGAAATTTATAAAATCTTTTTCTTAAAACAGTTTTTTAGAATATTAAACTTGAAGTCCAGTTTTAGCTCTTTTTCATATTGATAAGAGTTTCCTTACAAACTTTTGTTTTTTCTTCTTTTTTGATAGTGTGCTAAGTTAATATCTTGGTTATATCATTATTTTCTCTTTGAGTTACATGTGCTATGCATTTTCATTGTTGCTGCTGTTGGAAGTCTTCAAGTGATGTAGCTTTTGTTATTTGGTAAAGCTCTTTGTGATTTGTATCACAAGTCTATTGTCTGATAAAGGATTGCTTTTTGTTACCTGTCTTATGTAAACTGTAATATGATCATTAGTTGTATTTTCTTTGTCCTTAAGCATCTCCATCTCTTTGTGTGTGTGTCTCTCTCTCTCTCTCTCTGTAATTGACTTTTATGTCACAATGCTGAAATATTGGACTGAAATTGATAAGGTGCAAAATTTCTTTGTTACTGGTTTTCTGTTACATGTTCTGGTAAAATTTTCTGTGAATCAAAATGGTATAAAGTAATCAGTAGTGTTTGACAGTGTTTTATAATAAGAATAGAAATTTAAGAGAATATTAATATGAATGTTATATAAATACATACTTTATTTTTGATTTACATTGTTTTCTAATAGATTGAGATAGAGAAGTTACAATAAAATGCAAAAGAAATAATAAAAAATTAATAATAATTGAAAGTACTTCATCCAAAGTGAAATTAAATGATATTACATATAATGTTGGTAGGGTAATAAAAAAAAAATCAACAAAAATAAGACAAAAATCTTTAAAAAAAAAAAAGATTAATGAATGACAATGCTTCATTTAAGAAATTTGAATTTAGATAAATTGGTATTACATTATAGTTCAATACTCTTTGTTTTTTAACAATTTTTCTGTTAACTTTGGGAAGGTATTTTTTGTTATTCCAATGTGTTTTTGGAGTTCATTGCTGCATTTTACGCTCTCTGTTAAAACACTTTGATATTTAAATTGCTGTATTTGTTTGATTTTTGGATCTCTAATTTGTAATTTGCATGTAGGGCTGTCTTTTTTTTCCTAATATGTCAAAAATTAACAATTGCTTCTCATAGTTACTTTTTTAAATCACCTTTCAATTTTTGTTTCTCAGTTAGTGGAATGTCATGTTAAACTATGTTTTAATTTGTTTGTTTCTATTTTTTTATATATTGGATTTTATTTTTAAGCTTAAAGTTTCAGCTTTCATGGTTTGGGAATTTTTATTTTTTATTTATTTATTTTTTTTTTTGCTTATTGTTTTTTTTTTTATTCTACTTTATACTTGAGTGACAAAGGTGAGTCATTTTCAGCATATGGTCTCTTCATATAAAAAATCTCCTTACTTCTCTTTCTCTCTCACCTGTACATTAATTATGTGTAACAACAGACATTAGTACATCTGTCATTTCCTTTAGTCATAACTACTATGCTCAATTGCAGTAAAATATACAGTTGATGTTTATGTCAGACCTGAGATGTGTATTTAAGGTGTTCACCTTTGATAATAACTAATTACTTAGCTATACACTTCACTTCAGTTACAGAGCTGTGATTAGTTGACAGGGAAGGCTAGATCTAATGTATTTTTGTCTTTTTTTTTCCTTTTTTTTTTTTTTTTTTTAAACCTGTACAAGATCAGGCCAGAAATAAAGTATTGTTGCTCTATTTGGGTTGGAGCTACATAATCTTCATTTTTTAGCTTTGATAGAGTTAAAAAATCTTTTTTTTTTCTGATTTTGTGGGAGATAGCTTATTTTCCCCTCTGCAACCTCTTTCCCTACAGATTTAATGTTGCAAACCTGTTACTATTCTATTGCTATTTTCATGGCAAATGTTCAAATGAGCTTCATTCTTTAGTTTTGCTAATTCAGACCTTTACTGCTCAGATATGCCATGTTATTTCCACATTTGAATTGTAAGAAGAAAGTTTAATTCTGGCAACTTTTTTCCTCCCAAGAACTGCCACTTGCATGGGTCTTTCTCTGAACACTTTAATCTCGACCTTTTCAGGTCAAAAGTCATTGTCATTCCTCCTTATCCTTATTGTCTTCATTTCCTACCATTTCCTCTTCAACTCACATCACAAAAACAACTGTTTGACCTTAAATGATCTCTTGCTGATCAATGGGTCATTAAGTTTTAAACAAACAAACAAATCAACTTGCATCACACACCCCTCACCCATTATTACTATTTCAACTGTAACTCTCTACTTTGAGTGGCTCTAGAGCCTTGTATTATATGGTTTAATAAGTCAGTTTGTAAAAAAAAAAAATGTCCTGAAAATCGTTTGAATCTCAAGCTTTATGAAACTTTTTTAAAAAATTAGTTGCATTTCTTTATTTTAGGAAGAAAATTTGGTTTAATTTATATATACCGGACACTATTTGTAGCATACTTGTTGACAACACAAATATAATAGCATCATCTTCATGCAAAAAAAAAAGGCTAAAAATAATGGAAGCCTTATTAATAAAAAAAAAAAAACAAAAAAAAAACAACACTTAATAATATCAACTATGAACATGGACACAATATCTTGACTGTGTTTTGAAAAATGAAAACATTTTATAAAACATACATGCAACAAACTACTTCTTATTTAACAGTTAAAATATTTAATCCTTGAGAATGGCTAAATGTATAGCCGAAAGTGCTCAGATAAAAAGAACATTTGGACAGTTTTTATATAAATTATCATCTGAAAAGAAAAAAATTATTAAATTGCATAAGAAATTGTATGAAAAAAAAAAAACTAAATAAAAGCACCTTGTCTGTCATATTCAATGAAATATGCATGAAAGAAGGATTGCTGCCTAAATACACAAATATATATTTACAGGGTGTCCATAAAGTTAGTGTTCACTTTAAAAAATTTTAAATTTAAAGTGCATACGAACAAACTTTATGGACATCCTGTGTGCGTGTATATATATATATATATATATATATATATATATATATATATATATATATATATATATATATATATATATATGCATGTGGCCAAGAGGTAAGAAAATTTGTTTTCTGGCCATGAGACTGGGTTCAAATCTCACTATAGTAGATTTGACTTTTTAATGATATCAGCCTGTGGAAGCAATCTCAAGTCATGGAATGTGCTTGAAAATTATACCATGGGTGAACATGGAAATTGGGTCAACAGAACTGTTCAAAATCCATGAATGTTTGTGCTAGCAAAATTACATTGTGAACAAGAGCTCAAGTGCTGACCAGTGTGAATATATATATATATATATATATATATATATATATAACGTTCATCTCACACTCTCATACTTACACTCTCTCTAAATTCTATATTTATTTCCGGAGTTGTTTTTTCTGTTTTCTTTTTGAATTTGTAAGTCTGATGAATTGCATCGTATTTACGATTCCAATGGAATATTAGTGTTTAAGCCTTTTTATTATATATATATATATATATATATATATATATATATATATATATTTCATTTCTGTAGTTTAGTGCTAGCAGCAAGCAGAAATATTTCTCCTCCCGATGATGGCCATTTTGGCCGAAACTAGTCGAGGAATCTAAATGGAATAATAATAAAAAAACGAAAGAATATTAATCTACAACCCAGTGTGTCTGAGGATTTTAATTTTTTAATTTTTATTGTTCAAAATATATCTATATATATATATATATTTGTGTATTTAGGCAGCAATTTCTCTTTTAGCATGTCTGATTGAATAAATTACAAACATTGTCTGCTAATTTTTAACAAAATCCATTCATACACATGAGGATGAGAGAAATGTGCTATAGCTGTTTAAATTTCTGTTATTTTCATTTTCCAAGTACTTTCAATCTTCTTCCAAGATCATCTTGATCACTTGCACCCAAAAATAGAGGTATATAAATTCCAACGTTAGTAACATTAATTTAAAACAGGGCTCAATACAAAAATAGAGCTAATATTTGATGAGATGTGTTGGTACATGTTGAAACATGATTGCATTTATGTAGTGTTGACTTTCATGTTGATGTAATTATCTTAAAATAAAGTGTGTGTGTGTATGTATGTATGTATGTGTGTATATATATATATATATATATATATATATAACCAGAATATAAGAAATTTTGTTTGGAAGATGAAGAATTACCAACTTGTAAATATGTTTTTTTTGTTGAATTGCATATTATTTTTTATTTGCTTTTTAACCATTTTTTTAGTTTTAAAATTTTCATTTTTTTTTTTTTTTTAAATAATTTTGTTTATTTTTTTATTTTTATTTAATGTTTTTAATTTTATTTTTGATTATTTTTAAGATTTCATAACTTTTCAGAATGAGTACTATTTTATTATCTATTAGTAAAAGACTATTTATAATCATTGATTGAAAAAAATAATCTATTTGCTTGCTTAAGAAAATCCAGAGATTATAAATCAAATGTGAACTATGATTAAAGAAAAAATGGATAGCAAATATACATCAACCAATCTAGAAAACTTTCTCTATTAACATCCTCCTTGTTTTTCCTGACTTGTTCATTGTGTAATTTCTTTATATAATGAAAATATGGTGCCATATTAATGGAGGAATGTCTCCCAGAAAAAACCCTTTCTATCCCTTTCTGTGTCTGATCAATATGGTGTTTCCTGTACCTACCCACTTCACTTGATGAGTCATGGCTATTCACATAAATACCCCACACACCCTCATTCTATTTTCTTTCCTTATTCAGCCTTTTGATAATGTTTTGGCAAGTGTACTTTGTGTGTGTGTGTGTATGATGTTCCTTTTCCTTGTGCTACTCCTCAGATTTTCCTTACCATTTTTGTGTTGATGCTATTAAATTGTCATTTTTTTTATTCTTTCATTTATCTTTTCTATCCCTTTACTTTTAGTCAAATGCTTTCCATTCTGTATTAAAAGGATATGCATAATTCCCAGGTAGCTTAATACTCCTACCTTGCCATTTTTAGGCATGCAGCTTTTTCTAAATTTGAAAAGGTTAACAGCAAGGGATGTATTCACTTGCAAAATATATTCTACTGTACCCTAAGCATTACAATTTTGATATTTCCTAAATTTAAGATAAAACAAAGCTTAACTTTCAGTTGCACTAGTTTTCTGAATAGGGATAGTCTACTTAGAACTCAGTATTCAAAATCAAAGTGACACCTGTATAATCCTGAATACAGGTAGGAAATGTGCAGCTATCTCGGCCTCCAAGCTGTTCTAAAACATGATAAACAGTTTTGAGCTTCACTTTGCCTGGTGCATTAGCACCTTCGTGGAGCACTTGGTGACAATCAAACCTACTCTACTAGAAAATGGGACTAGTTTGCTGATGATTTCTTTATTTTAGATGCTCTCATTATTACTATTTTTATTAGACTATAATCACTGATTGGACAATGTTTTTGGCTGCCAGAGAAAACACCAATATATATATATATATATATATATATATATATATATATATATATATAAAATATGTGCGTGTATGGGAATTTAACAGATACACTTTTACAGATACATTAACACTAAATAACTAAATGAATTTTGATGGATTTGAAACAGTAGCTCCTAAGTTTTACAGCTGACATTTTGGGTGTGTTTAGTCAAGTATCTAAATTTGACATATAATATATATATCCTAAATAGGCCATATGTAGACATAAAAACAATTGCTAAACATATCCCTGAGGGTGTGGAAAAGTTCTTGGCCTTACCAAGGAAAGAACAAAGAAAAAAAATTCCTATGTTTGCTCATTTTTTCAAATTTTTGTGAGTTGAACCAAGTTTTCAGCATACCATCATATATATATATATATATATATATATATATATATATATATATATATAACTGAGTATGTACATGCGTAGTGGTACGAGAACAGTTTAGCCCTGTAGATTAAATAAAGGGTTCAGTAAGTTACTTAAATTGGAGGGTGTATCATCCAAAACGTGATCACAACAAAGATGAGAATAATCGTCCACATGTAAATAATGATAATTCTTCATCCCAGAAATGTTTTTATTTGCCTGTTTTCTTGGATTCTTTGTTTTGTAGCTTATGGCCATATAACGTTAAAACACCAGTTCCTGTATGATCAAGCAATGTCAAGCCTTGTCAGTATTCAAATGGGTGACCACTTAGGAATACCAGGTGCTATAAGCTTGGATGTGCTAGTGGTATAATAGATAATGGCTCAGAATTGTTAGTTGAGGAGCCGAGTTTCAATTTCTTTTATATTCACTTACATACAAATACGCTTAGGAAAGGTGTGAATCCATCTTGTCTCTCCCCAGCTATGGGTTAATTATTAAGACTTGTAACACTAAATTGTTACATAAAAAAAAAAAAATTCTTACAATCTGAAGATATTTTCTGGCTTTAAATAACCTGCAAATAAGCTGTAGAAAATGAATGAATCGGTCAATCAAAAGATACTTTGTTTTCAAGAAACTTGAATATAGAAGAAATATTTGATAAATATACTCAAGGTTTCCATTGGCTTTCATGTCAATTGGAAAAAAAAAAAAAAAAAATTAGATGAATAGTTTTCTCAATATTTTTTACATAGTTGCTTACACATTGACATATTTAAAATAGTTAATTTTTTTCTTCATACTTTGGTTAAAAAGAAAACAATAAAAAAAAAAAACTTTGAATGCAGAATGAATGATAGAGATAGCCAGAATCCTTATAAGCTCTTTATTGGACTTGAAGTGAAATCCATGCAGGCTGTGCCTTTCCCATAATACTTGATGGTGAGGGTGATATTCAATTTGTGGTGCCTGAGGCATCTCAAAATGGGAAGTACTGAGGGTATTGTGTAATCTCTGGCACTTTCTGCATGCATGTATCTAGGGCTCCCCATTAATGTGATCTTTGGTCAGATCTACTGCTTCATAGGTTTTTATATCATGTGCAAAGAAAAATAGGGGAAAAGCTTCTTAATGTTCTTTTTACAAAATTGTTTTTAAATAAAGTTTTTTTTTTTTCTTTTAAAACTATAGACTGTTTCTATTTTTGAAAAGGTGGTTTTTCAAACTAAACATAAGTTAAGGGACTTAATGTATTAGAAGTGTTCTCTTTAAAATATTTGCTCCTCACACAAGGCTACACTAGTGAGATATCCATGAAGGATTGAACTCTGTTTGCTAATGAGACTACTTTAATAATTTTTTTTTTTTTCAAACATGTACTAATTTTTGGCAAAGTATTTCTGGTATTAAAACCTATTTTTACATTTTCATAGTATTTTGTCTACTGTTTGTGAGTTAACTATTTGCCCATAGCTGAGACCCTAACAGGTGCTACCACCCTGGGTCAGGGTGGACCTGGGAACACCAGCAATTAAGAGGTGGTTCCATGCTCCTCAAAACCTCCTTATCAGAAGCCTTGCTGTTTGGTGTAATTTTTCATCTTACCCAGGATGCAGATGCAGTTTATCGTCATACCCAGGACAGAATAATTTTTGTCTGTTGAAGCCAGATATATTTATTAATCATTTTGGATGACAACTGCAAGTCTTTAAGGGTCATATACCTTCAGGATGTAGGTAACTGGCTCTCCAAATCTTCATTTTCATTAATATTTCCAAATTGTTATTGGGGAAGAAAAATAGTTGTGGTTTTCTGTTACCTTTTTCATGGTTTTGAATTCAGATATTCTTCTAGACTGGTTGCCAGCCAAGTTGAGAGAGCTCTGTCTGCTCTGTTATTGAACAAATGGTTGTCAGCAGAAGAAATGAATTCCTTCCTTTTCCAAGGGTATTAGTGCAAAGAGAAAGCAAACCCTCGGTTCAAATTTGAACCTGAATTTGTTTTTAAGTATCCTATTTAAATCCATTTTTCATTATTTTGTGGGTGGTTGTAAATCTGTTTTGACATGATCCAATCATCCTCCCTTCCAGCAATATTAATGAGTTTAGTCATATAGTACAAGGTTACAAGGGTGAGACTTCCCATAAGCATAAAAACTCACTGCAGTTAAGAGTAAATTGCTTGTTATAACTATTGGGTTGTATGTAAATATTTTATTTTTAAATCTTTATACTACATTCTCTAACTGCTTTGAAGCTTAGGTAATGTTTTACATTTTTTGATGATTTTATGACTTTTTGAGTGTTGGTGGTTAGTACATTTTAAAGCATTGTCATTGACTAGTGATAATTAATTCAAGGGACATTTTACCACCTTTAAAACATTTAATCTAGTTTCAGGAAGTACAGCATGAAATTGATTAATTTTCTTCCAGCTCTGTGAGCAGAGTCAGCATGTTTTAGGCCCAGTTCAAAATAATTCTGCAAAATTGTCCAAATCTCCAATATTTGGTATCTGCCAATATAATGCCTGAAATAAAAGGTATAGATGACTAATATTGATGATAATAATAATCTATAATATAGTAGGATTGGGATTTTAGCTTAGTAATATTTAACTGACTACCTAGGTAACCATTTCTCAAACACCATGTCTAGGCTCACATGGTTCATTGTTTAGATGTCTACATGAAATAAGTTTTGAATAAAAGTTTATAAAAAATACTTTTGACACACACTAATTAATACTACTGTAAAGTCAGGCAACTTGCAATTAGTACTGTTAAGCTACATACAGAAACTACTTGTGTAACTCTGTAATACTGTCAAGAATTTTAAGCAAGATGTGTTTGGAGTACTTTTCAAGTACTGGAAAAAAATGGTGTGAGTGTTTACATTGGTATAGTGAGGGCTTCCCCTGTTATGTTGGTGCAAAAATAATGTCGTTTTCTCACATATGTTACTATGTGAGAAAACGACATTATTTTTGCACCGACCTAATGTCTCCACATTGCATCTACATAAAAGTTAGGCTTTTCTCCTGATGTATAAGTGACATGGTTTTCTGATTCAGTTGTTTTAAAAATGTCCTTTTCTTTTTAAATGTGGCTGAGTTAATCTCAAGGTTGAAGATTAGTCACCAGAAAGACAAGGTTATCTGACAGGGGACTGAGACAGGTAACCGTGCCCTCTGGATCTGTCATCTCATGTCTTTAATTTTTAATGTAGGTATATGTATATAGAAATAAAATAAGTTGTATGTGTATGTATGTATATATATATATATATATATATATATATATATATATATCTGTGTGTGTTTGAGTGCGTCAAAGAGTGAAGAAGTGTGCTGTCAGTCGTTATGCTTAAAACTTTTGTTTTTCTTTCTCCTTACTCCTTTTCTCTTTTTCTTCTTTAAATAAAAAAGAAAAAAAAAAGAAAATCTGTTTTTATATACCTGTTAAAGTCTAGCTCTGGACTATAACCCAGAAAAAAATTGACTTCATGTATCAGGAATTGTTTTATGAAATCACTAAATAAATACTTGATTATATAAATCAATGATCAAGTTACTTGAACATTTTTCAGGAACACTAAACACTAGAGATATCAAAATATTTTTTTTTATTCTAAATTTATTTATCATGAGTCATAAAGGCTAAATAAAAATTTCCCTTTATGATAGAAGTGTTTCTGGTTATTGTGTGTGTGTTTAATATTAATCATTACTATAGTATAATACAAATACTGAACTAGTTTGGATATTGACATTCACAATTGAAAACTTTCTTATTTTCTGTATTTAATTGTATCGTTCACCTCTCTGTGTCATAAAATGGCTTTTAGCTAACATTATATTATATTGCTATCCAGTCGAATCTCATCCACAAAATTGCCAATCAGAGTTCAATTGTCATTGGCTTCAAAACCTTTATTAAATTTAGAGATATTCTGCAAAATACATTTCAAAGTAAAATATTAACAAAAAAAGATATATATATATATATATATATATATATATAATTTTTTAATATTTTTTATATTAATAAAGGGTGTTCGAATAACTTGCACCAATTTTAAATGTGAATTAAGCTTAAAATTCCACGTTATTGGAAGACTCTTTATTTTTGAATATAGAAAAAAAATATATTTAAATATCCACAAAGCCATTAAAGTCAGTCATCCTGAGTGGATTAATATTAATTAAGAAAATAAAATAAAAATTCTGTGATGATTAATTTTTTTTCATTTTGACAGTTGGTTTGCTGCTTCAATAAAATATTCTTAGTCAGGTTGGGGAGTTTAAAGAGAACGATAATATCTGAAAATCTCTTAAGGTGTGATTCTGACAGTCACCATGCAGTGTTGTTTTTCTATGTTCACAGTCTATTATTTACAAATGCTCTATCTCCAATATTAATCACTCTTCACCTATAAATCTAGTAAATTATTCCCATCTGATGCCAGATAATAATTTTATTATGCAAATCCGTTTTCACAATACAGCTAATACTAACCAAAAGATGTTGCCAGCGATTTTCAGAATATATTTATATGCACTTGATATAATGTAAGTTTTCGGTTTATAATCTCTCTCCTTATTGAAAATATTGAAACTAGTATTTGAAGTGGGGACAGGAGAGTATCAGATATTATAAGGCAAATTAAGTTAATTTTTCATTTGTAAATAAATCTAAAAAGGATTAGCCACAGAAAAAGTTTAGATACATCAAATTTTTCTCTCAATCTGTATGTTCTATACTGAAAAAGATGTTTAAAACAAGTTCATTGGTGGCCAGGATTTAATAACAAGTGTTACTGACAGAATAAGGCTGTTAGATGTAAATGCTTTGTAGATGAGTTTACAGAAAGAATGCATTGAAACATCAGAAAGAAAAGCATTAATCAAAAATGAATACAGCATCACCAATAGAAAAGTGCTATTTTTGTATTATATAAATACAGTACTAATTATGGAGGAACATTGCAAATGATTTTACAATTAGAATACACTGAAAATAGAAAAAAATCTGTTAGGAATTGATGTGGTAGCACTGGCAATATAGCTGTTACCTGTATGAAGTAGATGCATTGCTAATGTTTTAGCTGTAGAAATGCAGTGTTTATAGTTTTACTAATGAAATGTATTCCTCATGGTTTTAATATAAACAGACAACTGTAGGAAAGCATTGATGATTTTACTATAAGAATATATTGTTAATCATTTTGTAATGGAAATGTATTGCTAATTATACTACAAAAAGGCATTTATAAAAATGCATTGTGAATGCTTTGTTTTTCTGTATAAATGTATTGATAATGGTTTTATAGTATAGATTTGATAATGATTTTATTTTACTACAAGAAGGCAACTACAAAAATTCATTGTTGTTGTAGCATACCTATGGATGATAATGGGTATGTCCTCATTCACATAAACACAGTAGTAAATACTGTATGTTGGTCTGCAATTAGATTCATTGTGGAATTCACTTGATTACTTTTATGCACTGCTGGTGAATCTTATATGTGTTAATCTTGTCCTAAATATTATCATTCATTACCATCCTATGTGTGATTATTCTATTCACTAATCTTCCTTAGGTTACAACAATTATTGAATGTTTTTCTGTAGAAATGCATTGCTGATGATTTTAGTAAATAAATGTATTGCTAATGGTTTTACTACAGAAATGAAACAATAGGAATACATTGCTAAAGTTTTTACTATAAAAAGCATTGGAAATTCAGATTGTTATTGTCAGTGGTATAAAACAAGCATTACTGAAATGTATAATGGAATTGGAGTGATAAAGGTTGATGTCAAAAATACCTTTAAATGTATCCTCAAACTTTTATTTAAGCTTTAATTAAACCTCAAATCAATAAGTACTATTTTTAATTTGTTTCCTATACTCTTTATTACATTTGAAACACTATCAGCAGGTGTTGTACTATTAAAAAAACAGCAAAAAACAAAACTGTGTATTGCTGCCTTGTCTTGTTTCTTTCATTATTTTCTGCTCTTAGTTAAAATAGGATTGTAAAATTAAGAAATTTCTTTTGCTTGAATTCAACTTAATTTTAAGTTGTTAAAATTTGGAGGTCAAATTTAGACGTTTTTGTGTATTAATAGTTAAATTTCAACTATAAAAACTGGCAAAGAACATACTTTCTTGCTTTTCTCTTGATTGTGGAATTTTCTTCATCCTTCAGTGTTTTTAAAATAAGGAACTTGTCACTGAATATAATAAGCTGTAATGGTAGATACAAGTAGAAGATTACATACATAAAAGATGTGTTTATGATCCCTATTATTTTAGAATATCTTGTTAGGGGACTTTATGATAAAAAGGAAGAAAGAAAACGAACCTGGTTCTCTATTTAAGAACCAAGGCAGTGCATTTTTGTTGCTGACAGACATTGTAGGATTTGCAAATGTTGATGTGTAAGATTTCTGGATATTGATTGGTATGTCTGCATTGAAGTGTTAATACAATTTCAGGTTCAAAATTGATTTGTGTAAGGGTTTAGGGATATTTCAATAGTTTTTTGGACAAATTTAATCTCAGAAGCCTGAAACTTCTCTTGCCATCACATTTGCTGACACTTTGCAGCTTCTGTAATTGGTGCTTAAATTTGATTTTTCTTATTCTAAAAACCCTTTTTGGGTTAGAACCTTGAAACACTGTTTGTCTAGTGTGAATAGTTAATGCATCAGCAGATATGTTTTTTTTTTTTTTTAAATCTGTTCCTCCTCCCCACTCATTTCTTACAATGTCTCTTGATTCTTTCCATTAATTTGTGCTGTGGTAGTGTTGCAACTTGTGTGCTTCTTTGAATTAACTATTTTGAAACAAACATGACTGGTTTCCTCTAACGGTATCTTCATATTGCTTCATTGTACTCAATAATGCCAGAGTAGTCTAAAGCATGCTGGGCTATATCCACTAAATATAATCTAATAAGAAATAATGTCAGATCATAAATAAAATCCATTAATTCTTTAGAAATTACTTTGTTTACATCTTGGATACAAAAATAAAAAGCAGATATTGGCTTAGAAAGAACTGAACAAGAGGTGTACATTTTTAAATAAGTTAATTGAACTTTGCTTGACTGCGAATGTCTTCTGTGGCTGAGCAGTGTAAAAGCACACTGAACCATATATTGGTTTACCCTGTAAGGGAGATCAATTTTCGAGCCCTGCCGAGAAGAACATTTTCTTTATTAACACTCTCAAATGCACAGACCAGTAGATGTACATTTGCATCATTTAGCAAACAGGATGTCTACTCAAACATGTGTAGCCATTAAATATAGCATTTATCTGTCAGACTGACTGCAGTTGATAATTTAAACTTCATGATCCTTTCATTAGCTGCATAATATGTGCTTCACCAGGGCTATATCCAGCTTTGAATTTAGTTTATCTATCTCCTAGATTGATTGCCAGCCAAGGCTGAAGGGCTCAATCTGTTTTACTTTCTCTTTCTGAGCTCCCCTTCATTACATCAGCTGCACATCCAGAAATAATATTTAAAGTAACAAGTAATTGTACTGGATTTATTTAGGTGTAATTAATAAACTACTGTATGAGAATATTTACAAAAAAAATGACTTTGCATCTGATAAAGATTTGCAGTTAGTGTTGGTTCCAATCAGAATGACTGCAAAAATGTCCTCTTCCCCAAATTTATAGACAAATCGTATGATGGGACTTCTTCCTAGCCAATAAGATAGACCAACGTCTTGGTCTTGTCCACTATATTTTTGTTCTCTCTTGACTTGAAGTCAGAACACTGCAATCACTTGTCTGTATCCCTTGTGTGTTGACACCATCTGTGGTTTGTGAACTTTTTGCCTCATTATTGTTGTTTTATCTATTTTTGTCTTTCATATATATATATATATATATATATATATATATATATATATATATATATATATATTGTTTGCTTGAGCCGAGTTTGAATTCCAGTCAAATACATTACATTTGCTTACGTGCTAATACCCTAGAAAAAGGTGTGAATTCTCTTCTCCCTCCAGCTATGCGTAAATAGCAGGACATACTGGGTTCTATAGCCTTGGATGGCAACTGGTCTAGGAGAAGGACAAGTCTGAATTCAAAACCTGCGGAGGGTCATTTGGGGACCTTGTGGCATGTAGTGCACCAGGTCTCTGTATTCAGCCCTTCAAAAAGTGTGGATGGTCCTGCACGAAACCTTCACCACTATAATCAAATCTCAGGTGCTGTTTGTCGGGCTGTTGGTTTCCTAGGAACTGATCTGCTTGACCCTCATATGTTGAATTCGATGGGAGAGTCGAGTATTGTTTGCTTTTTATTAATTTTTACCCTGTTTTTTTTTTTGTTTTTTTTTTTGTTTTCTTTCTTGTTATTGTTTATTGCAATTTAGTCGGTTCTGTTTGTTGGATATTTGTGCCGATGACATTTAGCTATTGGTCAATTACTCTACAGTTTGTTAAAGAAATATTTTACTTTATAAAATGTCTAGAACATAATCCCAGCAGTTTTGATGTGCACTATTCACATATGGACTGGTACTTTTGTAAAGGATCAGTGCACTCTTCTTTGGATCAAAGTATCTCTTCCTGACCCACTGCTTTGGCTCATAGTGTTGCTTCTGTGCACAGTCTCATATATGTACACACACACACACATACACATATATATATCTCCAAGTACAGAGTTGGTATAGATGGAATAAAATATACATAGGTTATAATTCTGAAAATATATATAAAATCATTACTGTGATTGTCAAGCAACCAGAATATTCTGGTCAGCTGATGATCACGGTAGCATGAAATTCATGTAGCGGTCTGAACTTTTGTCTCTTTCTGATGAGTTGTGATGCTCTGTAATTGTCCTGTTTTGGTAATTTAGATATCAAGCATTGTATCTTGCCATCTAGGAAGGTATTTGTCTTTTGATCTTTTCTTAGTTTTTTTTTTTTTTCCCTTTTTCTTCTATCAGTCTGGGTTTTCATTTTTGGTTGTCGACTTTTCTTTTTATTGTTTTTTTTTTTTTTCTTTGGTCACTTTGTAGGATTTGCACTGATTTTATGTTGGGTTTTTGTGATATATACTCTCCTGCTGATTTCAATATAGGAGGAGGGTTCAATCATTGTGTTATAACTGAACTGAACCTCTACATTATCCACACAGATGATTTGATTATTGTGATGAAAGCTTATGTCAAACCAGCCACACTTTTCAGAAGAACTGATAACACAAATGATACAGTGTGCCACAAAGTCTCCAATCAGCTCTCTGCTTTGAATTCAGTTTTTTCTTCTCTTAGTCTGGTTGCCAGCTAAAGCAAAAGAGCTTAGTCTGCCCTGTTATTTAACTCATAGCTGGTGGAAGATGAATTCAACTATTTTCCAAAGGATTTAAGGCAATGTAAACACAATAGAATTACTGGAATTTGAACTTGTCTCACTAATTTCACACCAGTAACACACACACACACACACACACACAAAAGAAAGTTCACTGTCTCATGTGAGACAATTTTTCTCTCCAGAATCTATTTTGCATATCTATAAGTATACCATTCATCCATGATTAGAATATTGCTGCTGCATATGGTCTGGTGCCCCTACTATTTACCTTGAGCCCCTTGATAAAATCCAAAGAAGAATCAGCAATATTATTGGTCCTGATCTGGCAGCTCAGCTTCAGTCACTTTCCCACTGCTTTAAGGTTGCCTCTCTGTGCCTTTTCTATAAATACTTTCATGGTAATTGTTCAGATGAGATCTTTGCCATGGTACATAGACCTCTTGAATTTAAGTGTAGTACTAGACTGGCATCGAGATCTCATCATTACAGTTGATCTGGCTAGTTGTAGCTGTAAGTTCTATACTAACAGTTTCTTTTCTTGCACTTCTCGCTTGTGGAACTCCCTTCCAACTCCATACTTTCCAGTCAACTTTGATCTTCAGAAATTTAAATGCAATGTCAATCACTATCTACTGTTCTCCTGATTACTCTTTTCTCTTTCCACTCATTATTAATGTTTCTGTTTTTAATTCTTGCACGCTCTGTAACCCCTTGTGTTTTAGTGGCTTTACTGCCTTGCATGAGGTCATGCCGATATATATATATATATATATATATATATGGTTAGGTAAATGAGATAACTAGATATTAGCGATGCATGTGCTGGCATGCATATGCTAGTAAGTAAATAAATAATTATCAAATTTAACCAAGAGGTGTACACATAATAGGGCTCAATGTGATTAGACAGAGCTGAGAACTATATATTAATAAATACACATATACGTATGTTTGATGTGCAACTCTAGTTTTGTTGTTTACCCAAGTCATCGGGCATGAGATATAGCTTATTGTTTATAAACAATAAGCTATATATCTCATGCATGATGACTTGGGTAACCAACAAAACTCAAGTCGCACATCAAATGTAGATATCTAGAATTTGTCTATATATAAATAATTCTGTCATTTTCTTTTCACTTCAAAATGTAGATGATCATATATCCCTCTCATTTATTATCTGTTGTCATGACTTCTTGGAAAATATAGTCGAGTGGTTTCCCATTGATTTCTTCATAGTTTTGAATTCAGAGTTGCCCTTCTCTCAGACTGGTTGACATCCAACACTAGAGAGCTGGGTCTACTTTGCTTAACTGGGATGATGAGAGAAGAGAGGGATTCATGACTCTTTCAAGGGCATTAGTGTGAAAGTGAATGCAGCAGACTTTATTTTGAGTATGCTGATTAGAAAGTAATAAAGTGCTAATTGTGGTAACCTTTGGTAATTAGTTCCATATGTAAGTAATAACAGGTGAAGTCAAGTAACATCATGTTAACGATCATCAACCTTTCCTGGAGTAGAAATAAGAACTGAAACTTGAGTGTTGTTGCTATATCTTTGATTTCCATTTGTAGAATCTATTTTGTTTCTATTGTTGGTTTCTTAATTTGTGAAGTGTGATGTGATACGCAGCTCCCTGTTTGAAGAGAATTAGGTGTGTGGGATGGGGGGAGGTTAAGTAAAGAGGAGGAAAAAGGCTGCATTTAAAAAGAGAAATGGATTAGAAGAGGAGTAAAAGAAAGACAATATGTGGGTGGGGGTAGAGAGTGATGAGAAAAGAAAAAATGGAAGGGGGACAGTTTGAAGAGGTAAGGATGAAGGAAAAGATAAAGAAAGTCTGGAGTAAAGAGGAAGAAAAAGAGAATTATGAAAAGAGAGAAAGTGACAGAAGAAAGAAGGAAGGATAGAATAAAACAGGAAAATTAAGAAAGAAAGGGATTGATTCTGAAATAAGTTAGGGCTGTGTGTGAGGGTCATAGAAATAAATGACACATAAACTTGATGAGATTTCATTGCATTGAATCCTTAAATAATAAAAAAGGCAGGCAAACATTTTTTTTTAAAAAAAACAAAATTTATTTATTCAACAAAATTAAAAAATTCTCTAAAAGAATGTTCAATTTATTTAAAGTTTGTGGGCTTCATTTTTATAAATTGTAATTAAACTTTCCTTTGATTTATGATCATGGAAAATGATTTGATATCCCAATCGCAAACATATGGACAGATAAATAATAGATGCCTGGGCCATTTCTCCTGCTTTTTTTTTTTCCTCATTTTGTACATTTTAGAATTAAATGAATGAAATCAAAAATATCTTTAACATAGCATTTGAAAATTCTGACAAATATTTAAAGAAAGTTTTTAGAAAATTTAACGAATACAGAATAACTTTAAATATTACCCAGAAGCTGGTTTTCCTGCTTATAACCTGTGCGATTAATGATAAAGCAACCATACAACATAAATATTTTTCTTTCAGGCTGATGTAGGTACCTCCCAAGATCTCTGATACCTAAGGTTGAAAATGATTTTCTAAAAATGAAAAATCTTCTTTCTTAAAACTTTTATTTTTTATGAGACCCTTGATAAAATCTGACGCAACATACGCTGATCAGTGTACGCTGATCAGAAAGTAACAAAGTGCTAATTGTGGTAATCTTTGGAAATTCAAAAGACAATATGTGAGTGGAGTAGAGAGATTTCAAGCTAATAGATTAAATTTAATATTCCCAATAAGCAAAATACTTTGCGCTATTTGAAAACTAATTTAAACTGACTGGAAGGAGTTTGTTGTTTTGTTTTTGTTATTAAAAAAAATTTGATTTCAACACCATTTTTAGCCCTCATTCATTGCAATGTAATTATCTTTATTAAAAAAATCTTCCAAAAATAAAATATACTTTTCTGGAACTTTATTTGAAGAATATTAGCTGACTTAAAGTCTAATATAATCTGATTTGAAACAGATATTATTTAATTTAAGTTTAAAATATCACAGAAATGCATTTTTTAAAACAGTTCTAGCTGTTTATTTAAGGTGTTGATTGATGAAAGATGAATGTTTCTCTAATATTTTTATTAGTTATATCAGTAAAAAATAATTGAAGAATATAATGTGAACGCCCTTTTTTATATGATTTTTAAGTACTCAGTAATCTTAAAAATTTAGGAAAATATAATCTGTAATATAATCTTTTATTGAATTTTGAAATTTACTATAGTTACTTTGCTCTTATTTTCTGATATGTGTATAAACAACTGTATCTTTGAAAATCATCACTTTTATACACATACAAAAAAAATTCAAAATTCTTTTAAAAATATTGGTGTTTAATGAATTGTCCTAAGTTTTTTCATTTATGATTAGTAAATATAGTTTTTATTTAATAACAATATCACCTTACAAGGTCAAAGTAATGCAGAAATTTATAAGATTTTAAACTTTATAAATTATTATAATTAAAAAATAAAATAAAAACAATTCTTGAAAAAAATTCATTATTCGTCAAAACATTTTTCTTAAGACACTATTGTCCTTAATATATCTTATTCCTAAAACCAATTAAAAGCTTTTCTAATAGAATAATGTCATAGTTTTATTTCATTTTTTATTTTATGATTCAGAGCAGATTTTCAGTAACTGGTGTTTCTGTTTTGCAAAATAAAATAAAAATTATTTAAATTCTCCAAGGATTTCTGCTTTTAACTAATATAAACATTAAGAGGGTCAAAATTTAATTTATCTGAATTTCTTAAAATTAAATAAGTGAGTGATAACAGATGTTAAAAAAAAAAAAAAAAATTTAACAAGATTTTCTTTAAAAAAAAAAAAAAATCTAAAATAATTTTATTCGTTTATCAATAAGTCCTGAAAGTTGCATTAAAATCTGATAATTATTTGATTTTTGCAAGAATTTTCAAACCAGTGTGTTTTTTCACTGAAAAACAGATGGTAAAATTTCCTATACTAATTTTTGGTTACCCTGCTGACACACAAAAAACAAGATTTTTAACCAAAATTTTGAATGTACAAAAAAGGATTAAAAAAATTTAAATTATCAAAAAATGCTTTGGTCTTTCCTTTTCCTCCTCCTCATCATCATAATAATAATGATAATAATAACAACAACAACAACAACAACAACAAAGATTTTGATGATAAAACTTTGATTTTAAGTTTGGGACATTTTTTCATTATGTAAGCTCGTTTTTTAGTGAAATTTTTGTTTTTTATCATGTTTTGGACCTTTTTTCATTATGGTATGCTCTTTATTCAGCGAATTTGTGGTAGTACATAGGCTTATTATATTGACATTTAACATTGCAATATTATGGAGTTAGGCTAGGTACAGGTAGATAAGTACAGGCATTTGGCAGATATACAAGGTGGATGGAAAGAAAGTCCATATTTAAAATTGTTAATAACTTTATTAATTATTGGTCAATTTTCATAAAACAGGTTTAATTTTGAACAGTATAATAGTAGAAATGCATGACAGTGTTAAAATTCTACCTCTTGCAGATTTTCTTCCAATCTGGATTTTGAAGGATCACTGTTTCTGTGGTGATCTATCACATATTCTGTACTCATCAGCTTGGAATGACAATTTCTGATGGTTTTCGTATCTACTAAAGCGCTAGGTCCATGAACATTGTGCCACCATCTTTGCACTTGTATCAAGGACTGCCACATTTCGTAACAGGATGCTAAATATGCACAATCATGTAGTGTCATTGTGCCATTCTAAGCTACACTTTTCACTTTGATGTCTTGGGTACGATGATAAACTACATCCAGCAGCAAGGCCTCTGATCAGGAGGTTTTGAGGAGCATGGAACCACCTATTAATTGCTGGTGTTCCCAAGTCCACCCTGATCCAGGGTGGTAGCACCAGTTGGGGTCCCAGCTATGGGTAAATAGTTAACCCTGAAACTGGGGTAAAAACATATGAAAGTGTAAAAATAAATACCAGAAATACTTTGTAAAAAAAAAAAAAAAAATTATTACCAGCAATAAATTTTTGAAAAAAATATTACCAGCTATACATTTTTGAGGAAAAAAATTTACCAGAAATAGATTTGACAGGCAATGCTCTTTTGAAAAAAAAAATTATTACCAGCAACACATTTTTGAAGGAAAAATATTACCAGAAATAGATTTGACAAAACAAAATATTACCAGCAATAAAAATTTGGCAGGATTAAATAACCCATTGAGGTTTATATGCTGTAGAACAAAACAAAACAAAACAAAACTTTTCACTTTGAAATAAAAACAGAAATTAGTAATGAAATTCTTCTGCTTTAGGGAACACAATATATTTTGTTTCCTGCAAATGTGATAGTAACAAAAGTTATAAGTAATTTCAATTGGGAGTTTCTTTCTACCCACCCTGTATTAGCTTACCAGATACTTCATTTTTGCATAGAAGACTCAGAAAGATACTTTATCTGCTAATTTTTTGGTAGATTTTTGGGAAGATGGGGGTGGTCATATATGCCATTAAATATGTTAAATACAGTTTTGAAATTATTTTGTTTTCCAGTATTTGTTAAAATTGGAATTTAACATCCAAAGCACTGAATTCTATTATTTCTTTAAGTTGTGAATATTTTCAATATAAAAAAAAAAATAATTCAATTTGTTGAAATGGATTCTTTTTGATAGTATTGATAAGTACTGTCTTATTTAAGGTTTTATTTTCTTCAAAGGGAAGAATTGGTGAATTGTCTTCCCTCCCACTTATGTATGAATCAAAAGATTTTTAAAAAATTTAGTGGCTGGAATTTAGTTGTCAGATAGAGCATCAGCAATGATTAAAAAAAATAAATAAATTAAAAAAATATTAAGAGTATAATATAATCTGCCTGTAAAATGCAATGTTTATCTATCAGTATATATTGTAACACTGTTTATAGCACACAGATACTATACCTTGATCCTAAGTCTGATTTATATCTAAATAAACAATTTTTTATAGGTAATTGTTAATTTCATAAAATAATGTAAAAAAAAAAAAAAAATATTAATTCCTGAAATGTACTTATTTAATAGAACATAGTCTATTATATAAGATAAATTATTTGGAGGAGGAGAAGGAAAGCAACTTGACAACAACAAATATGAGAATGAAATCCTCTGAATTATATTTAATTTGGGTTTTGTTAATTCATTTGAGAAAATGTTTGACTCTGCTGGAATTGAATTGATTTTTTTTTTTAATTTAATTCTTCTGAATGGTTTATTTTCCTCTAATTAGGAAAGGAAGTTCATTTAATAGCTATAATGTTAAATTGAATGAAAAAAGTAAATTAATAATGGAGATGAGTGTTACAGAGTCATAAAAACTGGTGACCTCTTTCTGATTTTGTAAGATAAATAAAGAGGGAAAAAAATATGGAAGCACAGTAGAGTAATGGATAGCAGATTGAGGAATCGGAAAGCTGAGTTTTAATTCCAGTTGAGTTCATTACATTCACTTACATGCAAATACCCTTGGGAAAGGTATTAATCCATCTCTTCTCCCCCTGCATGAGCTATTGATAAATAACAGAACAAAATGGGTTCTATAGCCTTGGGTAGCAACCAGTCTAGAAGGACAATAAATTGAAAACCTCCAATTATGGGTTAAATAGCCTCACCAACTTGCAATTAGCCAAGTGTGGTGAGTAAGACTATACCTCTAAAGATATGGTCAGTCAGGGAGGGGTACCCCTAAGGATTGACCTGGCCCTGGATCTGTTCTCCTGAGCTTAGCCCTGATATCCTTTTTTTTTTTCCTGAGAATTTTAAGAATATATGACTATGATGGCTATTACGAATGATTATTATTATTGATGGGTAGTTTGTTAATGAACTTCCTCTTTCCATTTATAAGATGATCATTATAAAACCCTCCCTTCAATTCAACTGGAAAAAAAAGCAATTTTTTTTTTTTTGTTTTTTATTAAACCTTACTTTAATTCAATGTGCAGTTGATGGCACTTTTCCTTTTTCCTATCAAATACTTCAAAATCACTGAAGCATAAAACACAACATGTAATACTTTTATATCCAATCTTTTTATAATATTTACTGGTTGATGTAAAATTTAAATTTAGATAAAACAGATTAGAAAAAGCAGAATCTTTAAGGATTCTTTGACATTCTGTGTGCATATATTTATGTGTGTTTATATATATATATATATATATATATATATATATAATATGTGTGTGTGTATATGTATTTGTGCCTGTCTCCACTATCACCACCCCTACAGCTATGATAAACTTTCTTCTAATATAGCTGCCTTAAAAAAATGACAGAATTATCTTATGGATTGGCATATCTGCTTTTGATAAAAATGTAGTATCTGTTTTTCTCAGTCATACTCCCTTTGTGCAAATTGTGATTCTGTTTTCATGTCTTCAGGCAGTTCATGAAGAAAGCATTCTAGTCCCCGTGACACCACTTTTCCAGTTGAGCTTAAACATTAGGGTCAGAGAGTTCTGGTGGCTATCTGATATTGGTTTTAGGGAATGGGCCATTTCTGGCTCTTGTTTATTTATAGGCTATGTCTAACATCCTACCACAGTGCAGACTGGGGAATCTAAACAGAGCCGATCAGGGTGTAGTATCAGTGTAATTTGTGTATATCCTCCCAACACAATTAGGAACACTGATCATTGATGTTAAATACATTTTCAAAATTTGACATACTAAAACCTGTTAACCATGTCATTTGGACATTCTTTGATTTTTATTTTATTTTTTATTATGATTTTGTATAATAATAAATATACATTTTTTTCTCCTTATTGGTAGCAGAACACTGAGTTTCATGCACAATATTTTATTAGCACCAGCATTCAACATGTGATATTATGCACACACACACACACATATTTTATTAGGACTTCTTGATCTATGCCGGTTGATGTTAATTTCACTATTAAAGGAATTAAAAAATAGGGATATTATCTCTCTCTCTCTCTCTCTCTATATATATATATATATATATATATATATATATATATATAAATATGATTCCAACACGCTACATAAGAGTTCTCATGTTTCAAAACAAGAGCCGAAAACTTGAATATAATTATTTGAATCAAATTGAATTAAAGTAAGCTCTGTTCTATCTTCAAGCAAAATTTTTTTTGGAAACTTTAATTCAAATAATTATATTGAAGTTTTCGGCTCTTGTTTTGAAACATGAGAACTCTTATGTAGTGTGTTTGAATCATATTTTTAAATAATTATATTTATGCTCTACTTTTGTATCGAGCACTATTTTTTTAAAATAATAACAAAAATACTAAAGAACTTTGGATTATTTACCTAACCAGTTCTTTCCTATTTTCTATATATTTTCACACACACACACACACACATATATATATATATATATATAGGATATTAAGGATTTAGGTGAAATAAATTATCGTAATGGTACCTTAAAGTGGTTTGTTTTTCATTATATATATATATATATAATACACACTGTTCTATCTATGAGGATTTCTTTTTAATGTTACCTATTAAAGCATTTACTTAAATTTGTTGTACTTTGAATTTACCTGGTGTTTTAACTAACTGAAAAAGTGGTTAATCTTTTGATTTAAGCAATTTTAATTGTTGCTGGTTTAAAAAGGGTGAAACTAAAAAAAAAAAAAAAAAAATCAAAGAAATTAAAAAAAAAATTAAATTTGTTATGGTAATTTTCAAAAATTATCAATTCTGTATGCATCTTTATGATAAATGACAAATGTGCTGGAAAGTTCAATTTTGCTTCTTTAAGCAATTTTTTTAAAGCTCATCTATTGAAACAGTTTTATTTTGCATTATTTTGCTTATAGGAAATATTAACTCCATGTCTTCTTGTATAAAGACAGCTATCTGGTATCACTGATCTTCAAAGAGCCTTTCAGATGTTTCAGCTTTACTGTATTATTTTAATTTAATTCTTTTTCAGTGTCTCATTCACACTTTAAATACAAACATTAAATAGAAAACACCTGATAAATATAAGGAATTAATTGGAAATGTGTTCTGTGGTGTTAAGTTTTAATAGCTTCCTGAGATTAATGTTAGTTTTGTCTAAAGGAAGTTAAGATGGAAGGCATTATCTTTTGTTTAATATAAAAACATTAAAATGAGCCTAACAAAAGGTGAAGATAAAATTAGTCTATTTCTTTTGAACCTGTTCTGAAAAATAAATACAGACTAACAGTAAGCTTTAATAAGTTTGGGATTGCAGGCCAACAGATAAGAGTCTTTGTGAGCCCTATCTAAAATTAAAACAAGTGGTTTACTCAATGAATGCTCCCATTATTGACAATTATGATCCTGCCACATACCGACAGACATATACGCACAATGAGAGTGTTGCTTGAAAGAAGACCAGGTTTGCTGATGGCCTATGCACAGGTCACTCACTATTCTATTTTACCACTGCTGGAATTAGGCAAATATGCATGTTTTTTTTTTTTTTTTTTTCTTTTTTTTCTTTCTCTCTTACCAGATATGCACCTGCCCACCCACATGGTATATGTTGCTTCTGTTTTATTTTATTTTTATAACTGTGTTACAATTTGACTGAGAAATAAACTAACAACTACTATCATGAATAGTAGTGAGTTTTGTTATCGCTTTAACACCAAGGAGATTGATCTTTCAATTTCAGCGTGATTGGCTCAAATTTTAATCTGATCAGCTTTTTTTAGATGTTATGTACATTTTTCTCATACTGTCCTTCAGTTAAGGTTTATATTTGTGCAATGCTATTGCATTCATTTTTTATATTTTTTATACTTTAATTATTGTTTTATTTTTATTTTTTTTGTATAGCTCAAAAAACCGAAATACCTCTGGAGCTTGGATTAAAACTTTTAATAATAATAATAAAAGACTTTCTTCCTCCCCTTATACAAAGTTTGCTTTATTTTTTCTATAACAATGTTTATAAATCACTTAAATAAATAATGATAGATTTTTTTTTATGACTTAACCTTTTTTCAAATTATTTAAAGCTAGAAAATATTTTTAGGTTGCAAAATATTTTTTCGAGATTAATGATTTTACTAACACAAATCCTACTAATTAACCCATAGCTGGGGAGATGTGGGTTCATACTTTTCCCAAGAGTATTTGTGCATAAATGGATATAACAAACTCACCAGGAATTGGAACTTGACTCTCCCTTTAACAATTTCGAACTATTGTCCATTATACCACCCACACATCCAAGTTTACAACACCTGGTATTCCCAAGTGGTCACCCATCTAGGCACTAACCAGGCTTGGTGTTACTTAACTTCAGTGATCATATAAGAACCAGTATTTCAGTGTGATATGGTCATAAGCTTTCTGTTAAATAATTACTTACAACTTACTCTTTATATATTTCATTTTTAATCTAATTGATGCTAAGTAATTCAAACCAAATCAAATTGTTCAACAATTTATTAGATTGTTGAGGTGCACTGCTGGATCCTACATGGCATTTTTTGAGTCACTTGACAATGTCCATCACCTCTCTGGATAAAATGCAACAGGTTGTATGTTGAGTTACATTATACAAGCAGCAGAGTAATAATCCTTGAACTTTTAAGAATATGCCACAAAAAAAAAAAAAAAAAAAATGTATGTTTGAGATGACAGATATGCTAATAATTTTAGAGCTTACATAATGAAAAAAAAATTCTTACTGACCAAAATGCTTTCTTCCTTTCCTCAAGTTTCATATTGAATTTCAATTCAGTTTTAATGTTTTCTTGCTATATTTTATTTTTGTGCTTTTATTTAAACTTTGTGTGTCCTGATTTGTCCACAGGCAGAGGAACAAGTTGATTCAAAATTCTTATTGCTTCCATAATGTTTTTCATATATTCTGTCTTAATTTTGGCCATTTAGTTTTAAAAAAGATATCACTCGCAATATGAGACTTAGTATTTCCTTGCTCTATTACTAATACTATTAGCCATGTTTGTACTTGTTGCTAGCTACTATTTCTATTCACATGTGTAAACCAATTGATTCAGCTGTGTTTCATTGTGAATGTGTTTGTATAGCCAGTTCTGCAACTACTAGTAGTACTGGTAATTGTAGTAGTAGAACAAATATTAACAAAGCACTAGCAACCACAGTCACTTATTGCTTTTATTATTACGGGTGGTTTAGTCAAATGACTGATACTTTAGTGCTTAAAATAGTGTTACTAGTTTCGTTTGGTACTGCAGTAGAATTAGAATTGCTTTTAAGTGCAGTTCATATCCTTTTACTGCTCTTTTTGACAGCTTCATCTTTTTCTTCTTTATTAAAAAATTAGTTTAATTTTTTTCTTTCTTTCTTTGCTTTTTAGTCATATTCTACTATTAATAGTAATACTGTACTATTAATTACTTATTGAATTCTATTTATTTTTAAAATTTTGTATTGTATTGTAAAAACACCTTACTAAAAAAATAGTTGTTGGCAGTGTATTTATTTTTTTTTTTAAAGACACATTTTTTTTCTATATTGCATGTTATGACAAAAACACATAGGTGTATACTTTAAGAAAGCTTCATTCAACTGAGAATACAAGGTTTGTGTATAGTGTCCTTTTATAGTCCCAGTAAACAGAAATAGCTCTCTCAAAGAGGAGAGAGAGTAACAAAACAAGAGGAGACCACTCTTGATTATTCATAGCATTGCAATCAACATATTAGTGTAGCAAGTTAATTATTTAAATTTTTTTCTATTTGATTGCTTTGTGTCATGTTTTTATGGAAAAAATAATTTGATCATATTTACATGTAAGATATTGACATTTTTAAGAACATTGTGTCTTTATTGTCATGTGGAACAACAAAATCACCAAATAAAATGATCATCAAACACATGATAAATAAATTCTTATTATCATTATCATTACAAACTTTTATCAAACAGGCTTCTGTTGACAAGTCATTAACTTTTGATATTTTGGGATAAAAATATTTCTACAGTAGAAAGCCAACACGGATGAAGTCTTCAAATAAATCATATTCTTGATATAAAACAAGGTAAAAAAAATTGCAAGTGACAGTAAACAACTGAGAAGATAAACAAATTTTTTTATCCTCTCTCTGGTCATAATGTACTGTGAAGATTGGTCTATTGGTGGGTTTGGTTGTTACTTGTGGTAGCACCAGTGTTTCATGGCTATGTGGGTCTTGCCTGGTCACTGGTGATACCAAGCATAAATTGCCTAGGCCTCTAAATCGGTCATTCAGATGACTGCTCTCTGCTTGACCAATCAGAACCCATTGTAATAATTCTAATCACAATAACACTCACTCCATATTTGCTATGTTGCCTTTTACTGGAATGAGAGAATGAGTTCTTTGGATGGTTTGGCTGCTCCTTTATATATATATATATATATATATATATATATATATATATATTCCCCCCCTCAAGTGTAGCTCAGATGCAGCATAAAGCCAAAAGTACGGGGCACGCAGTGAGGATCAAATTCACTACTCAGTCATAATTGTTCTAGTGAGACAAGCTTGCTAACCATTACACCACCTCTAGGTGCGCTTATATGTATATATATATATATATATATATATATATATATATATATATATATAATATATATATAGTGTGTGATTGTCACTTCTTGACAGAAGACCATTTCCACAACAAATTTCTTTTGTTTTTGTTTTTTTTTTTTTGGTTGTGGGGGTTATATAACTTTCAGACTCGCTGATCATGAGAGCACAGATGACTCTTTAAAACAGCCTTACTTTTACAAGCTTTTGCGCAAATGTGGCACCTGAAAGGGAGATCCCCAAAGTCCAACAGGCATGGCATCAATGTGAATTTTCATGTGCCTTATTAATCCAGAAGCTGACTTTCATACTTTAAAGCAAAGTGTAAAAGAATGCACAAGGATTGATTGCTGGTTTTTTCCAATGGATCGAGCCTGATGAGACCTAAGGTGATTTTGAAGACCTGACATTGAAAGAGCAAAATTACTATATAAGCTACATACATGTTGTAAGGTTAAAGTGCAAGGTAGCGCTTCAAGATTACCTTTATGAAGATTGCGCTTAACCTTAGCATGTTCCACCTTGTCATTTTCAAACTGCTTGCAACCTTGACGAACTGTTGTTCTCCACGTTCGACATTCAGCCTTCAGTTCCCACGTATCAACTGATATCCCAAGAGCTTTGAGATTGGTTTTGATGCAGTCTTTAAAGCACTTCCTAAGTTTGTGTCTGGAACTCTTGCCTGCAGATAGTTCACCATATATATACACACACCCTTGTGCTGAGATTAGTTCAGTGCTATGGTCAGTTTATTTTGATAACCATTGATTGTTTTTGGAGTTTACCTTATTTTTGTTTACCTTATTTTGTATACTCTCTTAATGAAACCAATTTACCCTAAAATTTTTTTTACCTGTTTCTCATTTATTCTTTCTTTTTAATTTATTTTCTTTCTTTACTTGATCAACTCTTTCTACCTTGTTTCTAATCATCATGTCTTTTCCAGACAAACCTGATATTTAATCTTTGATTGAAATAGTGACTTAATCATTGTCAATTGCAACAAAAACAAAAAAAAACAAACCCTTATCAGTTTCTGTCCTTTCATATTAGACAGTAGATCTATGTAGGTTCCCAGTGTGCACTTAGCTCTTTGTTATGAATTTCTCTTCAAATAATAATGTGAAACATTTTTTTTAACCATTTCACATTCAGCAAGGCAATAAAGTCACTAGGACATAAGGGGTTACTGAGTATTAGAGAATATGAAACAGAAGATAATGATTGACATTGTATTTGAATTTTTGAAGATCAAAGTTGACCGGGAAGCAAAAAGCTAGAAGAGAGTTCCACAAGCAAGAAGTGTGATAAAAAAAAAAAAAAACCAAAAAAAAACTGTTAGCATAGAACTTATGGTTACATCTAGCCATCTCAACAGTAAAATAATGAGACCGAGCTGCCAATCTAGTACTACACTTATATTTATAAATACCAGACACCATAATAGAAACTATTTAATAAATTTAATTTATAATTAATAATAATATAAATTAATAATTTAATAAAATTATTTTGATTTTAAAAGTGGGATAATGTTATGCACAGTTGAGGATTATAAGAAGCTTTCTATAAAGAATTCTAACACTATTTTCCCTGTGTGGATTAAGAACGCATACATAGGTTCACCTATCCTCTGTTTCACACACCTCTCTGGTCTTTTGAACAGGAGTAGAGGTTTATCCCTTGTTTCCTGTTCAGGACTGGGTTTCTGCTTCCTTCTAAAGTTTACTTCCACTCTGTACTATCTGCAAACTCTGAAACTTTATTTAGTATTTATTTTTTCCTCAATAGGTGTAGATTGGTTTGCCTATCAAATGCTAAGAATTTGAATGTTGATTTTTAAAGCAAGCACACCTCACTTGTAAGATTGGTTCAACACAATCTTTCATTTACATCCATTTGGTCTTGTTATAGACTAAATTAAGTTTTGTAAATATGAAGTATGTAATTGGTTTACATTATTTAATTCATAAAGAGTAGATAACTTATTTTATAGTAGAACTTTAATTTGAAAGAGAAGTAACGTCCTAGTCACAAAGCAGTAAAAACAGTTTTGTAAATTCAGTTCAAACATCAATCAGTTAGTTAATAAGTGATGTTTATTCCTGCAAATTATAAAATTGACCAAAGATTTATGCAGATCAAAAGGAGAACAAGTGAAGAAGAATCAAACTTTCCATATTAAAAGGAATTAAATTATGATTTTCTTTTTCGTTATTTGATTTTTCAAAAACATTAAAGCTAAAAAATATTGCCTAACTGAAGACTGTTTTGATTTTAATATCAGTAAACATACAAAAATGAATAGGTTTAATATGTAGCTGAATCTTTTTCTTCATATTAAAAGGTTTTAAGTAAGTTTTAAAATTGGCCTAAGTATCATGAAAGTCATATTTTCCAAGGCCTCTCTAAGAAGATCACTTTATATGTGTGATGTGGGTGGAATTTTGCACTTGAAAATAGGAGAATTCAACACATGGAATTTACAAAGAATGTAGGAAGTTCTCACAAGACTCAGCCTAAAATGAAATGAGAGTATTTTTTAACAATTTCCAGAATTAAGGATTGGAATGGATTGGGTATTGTTAAGCATTTGGTGCAAATTCTTTAATCATTATATACAGGCTTTACCAATACTTTACTGTATAGAAAAGGCATCAGATGATAACATTATAAACCAGTTTTTGTAAGTCTGATTCTCACCAAGTGGTCACTGAATCAAGCATCATTGTTAGCCTAACTCAAAAAAAAAAAAATCACCATTTTGTCTTATCTATCGTAATGGTTGGGATAGACTTACACCAAAACACTTCTGGTAGGCATACAAATCCCTTGGTTACAGAGTGAAATTATAACAAATCAATATAATATTAGAATATAAAAAAATATTTTAACTAGGGTGGAGTTCTCAGTTGATTTTATTTTTTTCCTAAATATTCCTTCTTAAATTCTAGATGTGTGTTCAACACAAGTAGATATGATTATATTTTTTGTCTGTGTGTGTGTGTTTTTTTTTTCCTGATTTGAGATATTTCTTAACAAAATCACCATAAGTCTGAATGTTGATGGAGGAAATGGAAAGTGAATCCCTGAGGACTTTTGACTTATTTCAATTCCAAAGTCCTTTCTCATTCTGTGATGGCTCATTTTAGCTTTTTTTATCTGTCTATATTTCTGAGATGAGGTATTATGTACATTATTTACATTATTCGGATTATTGTCCTCATCTTTGTCGCCATATTTATTACACCGTTTTAGCCATTGTATGCTGCAGCCTTCTACAGGTGGTTGGAATGTCGAACTGAACCCTTTATTTCGCTCACTGGGGTAGACTGTTCTAGTTCAAGGACACATGGCACAGTAGATAAAGGCATTGGTTAGATCCAGTGACAGGACCCAAAGAGTGTGAGTTCAATACCTGGTCAAGGCAGTGGAGAACCTTCGGAGGGAAATTAGCAGGAGATAACTGATAACTGACATCCATTAAAACATGGCACTTGGAACTAGAACAGTCTACCATGGTGAGTGACATGAAGGGTTCAGTTCAACATTCCAACCACCTGAAGAAAGCCTGAGCATACAACAGTTGAAACGTTAAATTTTTTTTATTTTGTTTTATGTGAGTTCAGTTTTTTGTTGTTGAATTTCATTTGGATTTTTAAATGACCTATGCTGTTTTCCCTCATCCAGCAAACTTTCAGACAGACTACCAACCATCTTCACGTATTTTTCGTAATAATTCAATCATTAACAAAAATAAGGAACTATCTATAATACATAATATAATTTGTGTGAATAACTGATAGTCCCTTGATTCTTTGATTGGTGGCAAAATGTTCACCTTAAACATTAAGGCTGAATGAATATTGACCCCTGACCCCACCCTCCCCGGGATGAAATGGAGCATAAAATTCAGTTCAATATAGGGACCTTTATGGAGGTAGTTCAAAATTTTTTATTGTTCCCCAGACACAGTTCTCTATCATACCTATCCCCTGGCCTTTTAAGTGCATTGGGAGGTTCTGCCTGACAGGGATGGGCCCTTGATAAATTTTATGTTGTTTTTTTTGTTTTTTTTGGTTGTTTTTCTTTTTCTTGAACTGAGAACTGTACAACAATAGTGGCACACCTTCTGGCCACCTACAAATTGTCAGATTTTTGCCAAATTGCACCAGATATAAAAATAAAATAAAGTCTGTTCATTGAAATCATAGCAGGGGAAGGCAAAGGAGGAAGGGCTTTGTGTTTATCACTTGAGGAGATATTAGATACATCCTCTTTTTACTGGTGATGTGGCTTTAAAACTATGTTCTTTTCCCTAAACTTCCTGTTTGACTTACACACTAAGTAAGGATTAGTCTTCTCTCTTGATATGCAACATCCTTCATGTGGAAGGTACCAAGTTCAAGTCCAGAACACAGTGAATAATTATAACCAGAGAAAAACAATGAGTCTGCTTTGGTGGTGGTTAAACTCATGTGAGGAGTGACACTTGATTGGCCGTGATTGTGTGTAAAGTACTTCCTGGTTTGTTAGAGAGTGACTAAAGAGTTTGGTTGATGGGCTGTATTCACTCATTTTTCCTTTTTTTTTTTTTTCTTTCTCAGATGAAATATATCTGATTTTTATTACCTTTGAATTTCTCATGGATTATAAAACCCAGATATAGTTTAGAACATTTTAATTTTTTATTAAATATTACTAATAATAAAAAAAGTTTCAAAACACTTTTAATGTTTTAAACAATATTACATGCTATCAAAAGATTTGTGACTATGAGCAGTCCATCTGAAGCACACATGTAGTACAAGCTTTGGCCACTGCTTTCTGTGAGCAGTCAGTGTGCAAATAGCAGGTAAGCCAAGTTTTCAAGGAAAATTGTTGAGAAAACAATTCCTGTCTTAAACATTAATTCAGAGATATTTTGGGAGTAAATTTTTAAAAAATCTTTATTTAAAGGATGGTTCGTATGTCAGTTTGTATTCACTTTCTCATTTGTGTACTTATGTAATTTTATATATACATATGAGCATGGAGAAAGTCACACATAAATCATTTTGAAATATTTACTTAAAGCCAATCCTCTAAATATGTCTGTATATACTTATACTTTTCTATATACAAGCACAGCTGTCAAAAATGATAGGCTTATTTACATATTAGCACCTCTTTAAGGGATCAGTATATATGTGCCTTCTACTTTGGATTAAAGTATTATTTCCTGGCACTTTTGCCATGGGTTAGTGCAATATCTGTGCACCTCTGTGGTAAGTGTTACATACACAGATGTAGCCATCAGCAACCTGTCAGTTCAGTTCCACTTTGACAACAGAATTAGGAAAAGAAGAAAGTGGGAAAATAAGGTGTGAAGGAGTAAAGTTAGCCGGTAAGAAATAAAGGTGAGATAAAAACGAAAACAATAGCTGGTGAAAGGAAATTGGTGAAGAAAGACAGTCTTGGTGGCTTGAGTTTACCCCATTTAGATTTTTCTTTCCAGTGAGTGAAGCGTTATATATATTTTAATTTTCATATTTGTTTGTTTAATTTTGGGAGCATTATGAATAACTTATGTAGGAAGGTAGGTAGATGCTACAATAACAATATTGAGAAATGTATGTATGTATGTGTATATATATATATATATATATAAGGGTTCTTAATTTTAAATTCTTTTAAAGAATGTATATCAAACAAAATTACATTTTTCCTTTATTCACTGATTTACAGCAGACTTACAGACACTTCACATATGATCACTGAAGTTAAGCAACATGAAGTCTAGGTGACGGCTTGGGAATACCAGGTGCTGTAAAAGCTTGTTTGTGTGAGTGGTGTAATGGAGTTCTAATTCCTGTTGGGTTCATTATATTCACTTATGCACAAATACCCTTGGGAAAGGTAAAAATCCACCTCTTCTCCTCCCCTCAGCTATGGGCTGAATTAGTAAAACTTGTATAACTAAAACATTATCTCCCCTCCCCCTAAAAAAAATTCTTGGAGAGCTAAAAATATTTTTTAGCTTTAAATAACCTGCAATGAGTTAAGCCATAAAAAAAAAAAAAAGAATCAATCAAAGCTTTTAAAGGACTGTTTATGTTTAGCAATTTCTTAAAATGGGGACTTTCTTAATTGTATGGGTATGTATAGGGGGGGGGTATCATGAGACCCCAAAAGATTCAATTATAAAAAATGATTTTATCGTGTGTCATGCAAGTTCCTTTTTAGAGAGACCAAATGACAATAGATGAACCTCTTTTCTTCCTCTATCACTTTATCCCATCTTCTAGTTAGATAAATTAAAAATAAAAGAGAATCAAAAAGTATCGTTAATAACACGTACAGCCATAAATAACCAAAATAAAAATGGCTAAATATGTTACAAACAAACAATGGAAAGGATGTATATTCGCTATGTTTGTATTTTATTATACAATATTAATCTGTGAATATTACATATTATTGAATACAGTTAAGTAAAACATCACTTTTATCAAAATCATGTTTATTTAAAGGCCAGCAGTACATAAGCTAATTTTATACCATGTATATGATGAAACCCCCTTAAAATTAGGTCTTCAAAAATATGCATGTATATACAGTGTGTGTGTGAAAAAAAAAATATATATATATATATATATATATGGGTGTGCGTGTGTATATATATATAGTGTGGGCATGCATATATTTGTCTGTGTATATATATATGTAGTATGTGGGTATGTATGTGTGTGTGTGTATATATATATATATATATATATATATATATATATATAGACGTATATATGTATGTATATATGTGTG
>OZ010573.1:24453759-24531259 GCA_963932145.1 Acanthosepion lycidas
AAGCTATTGGTAACCGTTGATATACCTGATAGCCTTTTTGAAGGTAAATTATTTTGTCCATTTTTAAATGATGACATAATAACTTTATTCGTCAATGAGAACATGTCAACAAGACAAATATGAATCGGGTAAAAGAGAGAGCAAACAAATGCTAGTGTCTTCTCGTATGTAAACACAAGGAAACACATCACTTTTTTGATGAAATGAAAGCCTTCTTAGCAATTTTGCTTCTTATTGCACTCCCAGAACTCCACAAGGAGTAATAAAAGTTAAAGTATGTTGAATTATTTATGTATTTTTAATGTATTTGTTTTTTTATTTCGCATTCATTTTGTATTTCAATTTTTTGTTTTCAACATCAAAACATGCATGCAAAACGTAATGCATTACATCAAAATATTACTCATCCATTCTTTTATTAGTATACAAAAATTAAAATCTATATGCACAATACAAAGAAAGTTTATAACAATTTTAAAACAGTAGGTGTTCATGTTTTTGCACCCTCCAAAAAAAATGCTGTTGCAGGGGGAACAATTCTAGAAAGAAATTAGCATGGTAATGGTTAAATTCTTAAGTCTAGGTTCCATAGAGGAAAGTTCATCAGAACAATTACCATGAAAGTATTTATAGAAAAGGTAGAGGGATGCTACGTTATAATGGTGGGAAAGGGTTTGAAGCTGAGATGCCAGGTCAGGACCAATAATATTGTAGATTTTTCTTTGTATTTTATCAAGAACTTCTAAATATATAACAGGAGCACCAGACCAGATGTGGCGGCAATATTTTAAGCAAGGACGAATGGTAGCCTTATAAATATGTAAAAGATTCTGTTGTGAAAAATTGTCTCGCACTAAACCAACTTTCTTAACTGCAGACTCAGCAGATGATTCAATATACTCTTTTCACTTCATGTCAGCTGGAAATGTTAGTCTGAGAGGTGCTATGAGTCTCTTTCTTGGAGGTTAACATCAGCCATGCTAATGGAAGGTAAAAAGGGTTCTCTCAAATGATTAAAACAGAGCAGTTTCATTTTTGAGATGTTTAATTAAATTTAGGTTCCAAACCTTATTTTTATTTTGGCTAGTTGGTACTGATAAGTTCTTGACCTGACCCACTTCCCAAGTCTGACCAAATGAACAGACAGAATTTATTTTTTCATTTTTTTTTTTTTTTAATCTTTTCTGGTTGAGAACTTTTCAATATCTCTCAGATATTTTATACTAAATTGTTCTTATTAATAGGAATTCTTCAAGAAACGAAGGCAGAACTGCAGGATAAATACAATGAGGTGGATGAAGTGGAACTTGGTGGACAGATCAGTGAAGTTGAGTTAGTATACGAAAAAGCCAAAACAATGGCAGAACTGGAGAATTATCAACAGGACAAAAACTACCAAACAATCCATCATCAAAGTTGTTGTAGCATACCTATGGATGATAATGGGTATGTCCTCATTCACATAAATACAGTAGTAAATACTGTATGTTGGTCTAGAGTTGGAGATTTGTCTCCAGCTGTGCTGGTCAAACTCTCTGCCTCTGGGCAGAGAAGATCCCCAGACAAAGCTACATCGAAGGGCCGAGTTTAGTCTCGGGGAAACAGCTACCTGTCCCCATTTTATACAGGGTCTATGGGGAATTTTTGGCCTAGGCTACGGGCTAAGATACCCCATATTAAATTTGCCCTTGTGCCACATCTGACTGGGTGTGGCAGTTGGTAGATATCCTGCAGTTGGAGATTCATTGTAGAATTCACTTGACTCACTTTGAGCAGTTGACTACTTATTCTACGTGCCGCTGGTGAATCTTATATGTGTTGTTCTTGTCCTAAGTATTATTGTTTGATTATTCTATTCAGTAACATTCCCTAGGTTGCAACAAAAGTTTCATTGCAGAAAGATTGAATTGAAAAATGGTTCAATTATTTCAAGGACTTTTCTGGAAAGAACTGACTGGAAACATTGAGATAGTTCCTATGCTAACTGGACTTGGGGTCTCAAATGAGCTCTTCTCGCAAGAAGTGTAAGAAATGCTTAATTGAAGGCAAAGCAATGGGTCCAGATGGGATCAGTGCTGAAAAGATACAGTTTTGATGAAATTGTATTGATCTTTATGAATAAACTAATGTTAGGAGAAAAACTTGATCAGTAGTTGGTGTGCAATCTAATCATTACGATGTCTGGAGATCTCAGCCAGACAATTACAGAGGAATAGCTCTGTCTTCAATATCGGTAAAGACCATAAGCATAATACTACTCAACAAGATCCATCTAAAGATTGGCGAGAATCTGCATCCAAATCGGAATGGCTTCAGATCAAGTAGACCAGGCTAAAAAAACTTATAGAGAAGATGAAGAGTTAGACATCATAAACTGAAGGTAGTTCTGACATTTATGAACTTCCAAAAAGCTCTTGACAGTATCCACCACAGGTAAATGTAAATACTTCCAAAAGTTATTTCAGCTGAGTGATTCCTGTAGCTTTACAGCATTCTCTTCTGGTATTTGCCCATACATTCCATTTGACAATTCATACCTTGTCTAAGACATGACACCAAAGAAAAGAATTTGCCTAGGTTGCAAAACCACTGCTGCCAGGTCTGCCATGTGAATAAGAGATAACAAATTGTCTTCAGAATGTTCAGTTAGCCTGTCTCAAAATGCTCCAATCAGAGCCACTGAGTCCGAAGATCAATGTAGCCATCAGCTTTCCAGAAGAGCATACCTGAATGTTTCTGCGCGGGAGGCTGAAACTGCTGATCAAAGGACACAATGGCCATGGAGAAACACCTCTTCAACTGCTGCTGCATGTGAGGCTGAAACAAGATTGTTAATGCAAAAACAGCCCTTTTCATGGTTACCACCCATTCAAATTGTTAACCCCTCATTTGGGGATGTGCCTCAGTTGCACCCAAGTGTTACTAATATTGATTTTCAGGTGGGCTGACTTTAAACTTAAACTAATCCAATTGAATGACAAAAATTTCTCATTAATGAAAAACCCGGTCGAAGATGGGTTATACTGCTAGTCCTTGATAATTTAGTAAATGAAATTGACTTAATCTATCAACAAATGAGTGTTTTTATGCTGGATGATGACATAGACTTTTTTGAAATTTGTGGTAGGAGTTATTCACGGGGATAGGCTAGCTCCATATAATTTTTCTGTAATACTGGATTATGCAATCCACCATTCACTGTATAGTGAAGAAAACGGCAACTTACCTCATCAAACCAAGTGACAAGCGTGTCGCGTGTATCCTACGATGGAAAAGAAAATTACTTACCAAAAAAAAAAGGGGCACGTATTCTGCATGACATACTGCAGATGGAATATTTAGATTAAAAACAAGTCTGTTGCAGGAGTCTCTATAAAAGTATTTTGATATGCAAAAATTTGGCGTCCTCCCCCAGTTATCGACGAATGGAAAAAATGCTTGGCCAATAAAAACAGTTGATATTCTCAAATCGGGAGGGAAAAATTGATGTATTTTGGCTACCGCATTTTTCCGAGAGTAAGTTATTTTTCTGACTGGTTATGTGCATTGAGATTTGTGAGATAGTACCTTCGAATTGAGTTTTCGGTATTTCTTTCTGTCCCCTGATATTTGAGTCCGAATTTACAATGATTGTTCTCTGCATTTTGGAATTAATCTGTGACAAACATTTCCTTTGCTTTCAGAACGCTTACACACTTCAAGGCAAAGAAAAGGAATTAGGATTCAATTTGTGAATTGCACTCTTCATTGTTAGGAGTTGTATTTGTAAACTACTGCTCTTTATTCTTATGGTCTTTACTTGTGGGCTACAACTCTCCAAGAAAAATAGTTAAAGCCTGCTTTTTCAAATCTAATGAACTTTAGCTGGAAATACTCTGTGTGGAGGTTATGTTGAATGAATTAATACAGTTAAAAAAAAAAATATATAAGGAAGACTTAAATGTTGTAAATAATTTTATAATTTCCTGTTACCTGTTTTATAAGATAAATATAGTGTCTATAAAAATTTGATCAAATCCAATTTAAACATTTTGCTATAATTATCTGATTGAAATATCAAATTAAATATTTTTTTGCACATAAACAGTTGCATCTCCTTACATTGAATTACAGTTTTAATAGGCTATAAACTGTATACTGATTTTTTTCTGCTGTAAAAACACAGGTGTGTATTATGCCTTTTGAGACTATAAAAATTAAATTATAAGAACAAGGGACAGTAAAATTTAGATTTCTGCCTTCTAATTTATATTTTAAAAATAATTTATTTTGCTTGATTTGCACTTTACGTATCTCTCCAGGTACAATGGGTTAAATGCTTTAGGTTATGAGGATGATGACTGTTTGTTTTATTTTTATATCATTTCATTGATTGACTGGCTGTGTATTGAGAGCAAGGTTTGAAGGACTGGGTCATATAGAAGAACAGATGAGTCACCAGTTGATTTTTGGAGCTACTAGTTGCCATCGGTGGTATGGGTTGTTGCTGGCAGTGGGAGGAGTAGTATTTGAGATAAGGCAACATCATTGTATTGTTGTGGCTTTTGTTACATTGGTTTTGTTTGTTGAAGCCACACACACACACACACACAAAACTTGAGCTTACAGATATGAATAGATATTCCTAAAAACTGATGAACACATGCATTTTAATATATACACACACACGCACATGCACACATACATATACACACACACACACATATATATATATATATATATACCTACATACACACACTTATATATATATATATATATATACACACACCCATATATATATATATATATATATATATATATATATATATATACACACACACACCCATATATATATATATATATATATATAAAACATGTATCAAATTTAAGTTATATTTTGCATATAAGCATTGCACAAAGATGTACATGTTTAGGCACCTAATGTAATGAAGGAATGACCTAACACACCTTGCAGACTAATTTTCTTGTGTTAAAAGTTCAATCTATACTGGCCTTGTACCAAGCTAAGATATGCTTAGTAAAGTAAATAATTATATATGCATAAACTTAAAGAAACACAAATGTATAAAGATGAAATAACTATGTTTATACACACACACACACACACACACACAGCTATAGGTATAAAAAAGTTTACTTGTGATGTTTCATCCTTCAGGATTTCATCGGACTAAATTTGTTATCTGATGAAGTCTTGAAGGATGAAACATGTCACAAATAAACTTTTCCAAGTTGCCATACATTTTCCCCAATATTGTTCTTGATATATAAAAATATATTTGTGTTTCATTGAAAATAACTAACAAGACTGTCATTAAGCATTTTATTAAATTTTTCTTGCTTTCTTACAAGTATTTTATTTTCTGGGCATAAAGTATATAACAACTGTCCAAATTTTATTAGCCATTATCAAAGCTGATTTTGTAACTGAATATGTAATTTTTCATATATATGTCTCTACAGGGATGAGAATTTTTTTTTAATTTTCTGAACAATGATCAACACATTGTGCTCATGTTCATAGTTGATATTACTGAGAATTGAGTTAATTTTTTATATTAATACTTTGATTATTTTTAACTGTTTCTGACATGTTGATAAGGCAAATACAGTCATATCTTCCACAAGTATGTTGTGGATAGGTATGGGTAGGTCTATGTTTATGTTTAAATAGGTCCTAATGGAGCTATGGTCTGAGAGATGTAAAGTAACACTTCTTGATTAGTATGTATAGAGAATACTGATACGAAGTATGTTATATAAGAGTGTGTTATAACAATAGCCATAAAATAGTGGCATTATAATACACATGTAATATTAGTTAGTCTGAATAACAAACAAAAGGGTAACAAGGAATATGACAAAAGCAGCCTGAGCCTTTCACATACAAGTAACACCATTTGTCTAAATGAGTAAATCATGGTAGCAAATGCTTTGTTTACATGAAATGTATAAAATTTGCTACAGGAATACATTTTAATGTTGTGAGTTCTGGAAAGGAAGAAAGATATGTGAAAGTTTACTTTTGATCACAATGTGTTGAAAAGCTTTCTTCATACAGGTAGAAATGTAAAATAAATGATAAATATATAAAAGATGGCTAGATTAAACAAATGTTCATATAGTAATGTGACAATAATAATAATAGACCAAAGTAAAGAGAAAAGGCTGTCAAAGTTACATACCAGCGATAAGGAGGATGACAAAACTAAGAACCACTTGCTTGGACTGATGCTTTTACTTTGCTGGTGATAACTAAGGGCTAACAGGAAATGGTCAAAAAACAGGGACCAATCTAAAAGTACCTAAACTAAAAAAGGGACAAACAAAGGGAAGTATTAGGTTGGTGCAAAAATAATGATGTAATAATGTCGTTTTTTGATGTATTAACGTCAAAAAAACGACATTATTATGTCATTATTTTTGCACCAACCTAATAAAACAAGGCAGCTTATATACTGTGGTAACAGAACAAAGAATGAAAATGTTTTAAACAAAGCTGAAACAGTTTTTGATTGATCCCCAAAGAAATACACTTGAAGAGTATTATCACTATTATTAGAATTTTACACACTTTTTGTTAGTTTTTGATGGACAATTTTTGTCAGTTGCTACTTTTAATTGGTTTAGATGGAAGCAATACTTGTTCAAATCATTCAGTGATTTTCTCTAGAAAGAAGTTATGTTAGAAGATTCACCATCAGCTCTGTTATTTACTCAGTGTCATCTTTGGTGTGGTTGGTAGTCATCCATTTTACTTGTCACTGTACAAAAGATATACCTATTGAATGACCCCATAATCTCCATCAAGATCTTTTAACATTACTGAGAGATCATTTACAGAGACTTTGGCATGCAACTGAGACATGGACAGAGCTGGTCAGGCAGCTTAGCTGCACAGTGACCCTATGGCCACCTCTGGTCATAGGACTGATGATAATGACAGTTATCTCCTGTATTTTATTAAACTATTTTCAAATAATGTCTTGACTTTATTGATATCAGTCTAAACTGGTCCACTCCACCATGGAGTATTATTGAGAGAAGTCTTTAGCATGAAACCTTTTTATAGGTTTGATTGTAGCTTCTCCAAAGATTTTCAAAATCCTTTTTCTCTGTGAGAGTTACTTCAAAAACATATGCTAAAAATGTCGCTTATTTTCTTCCAGCTTCTGCATTAGAATCAATAAATAAAATTATGCCAATTTTGACATACTTTTGAATATATGCTACTATGGCAAATGTCACAATAGAATCAAAAGTCATCTTTTTTAATGAAATTACTTAAAACTTCCTTCCTTGAGTGCCATGCATGATTGAGCAATCATGTCTTTTTACAATTCATGACTGACTTTGCAGAAGGATTCCTGCAATAGGCTGCCATTACTTTCTGGTATAGACTGGGAGTGTGGGACATTCCATTACAACACAATGTTGTATTTCCCTAAAACTAAACTAAAACTTTAAATGATCCTAAAACCACCTTCAAATCTAAACTATAATGATGAGGCATCTCTTTGAAAATAAAAAATTACTGAACATTGGCTTGTGAGTTTAGATTATCAACCATTGCTTTATAGTCAATATCCTTCTGTTTTAGAATCTTATTTATTGACACACACACACACACAGATTTAACAACTACTCTCCTACAGGGAAGTGACTGTGATATGAATATTGAGAATATTTTGAACGGAGATTGTGACAAATGAAGTATTATGGAGAATAAGAAACTGTTGCTAATAATCAGAGGGTGTTGAAATTTGGGGGAGAATAGTGAGGGAAAGAAAGCTTGGAAAAATTAACACTCACATGATGCATCAAATGCAAGGAAAACAGCAAATAACCTACTTGGCAAGTTTGAGCAAATAGATGGAAGAACAAGTATGACAAAGCGAAAACAGGAGTTATAAAGAAACAGGTGTTACTGATAGCAAGAAAAAAACGCAGATGTAGAGGTCCAGAATTTCTCCTGTCTTGAAGGGACTCAATATAAATCTTTTGATTTCATGAAAAGTTAAGGTGACAAAACTGTTAAAAATATGAAAAATAGAATTTGTGACCATCTGTGAGTGCATTCACTTAGCATTAATAGTTTTGAGAAAAACATGAATCTTTTCTCGCTCAGTGAGTTAAATTGTAAGGTAGACTGGATTCTCTAGCCTTGATTGCCAACTAGTCTAGGAGAAAGACAACTCATTGTGCAATTGGATAGTTGGGCATGGGTCTAGTGGCTCCATTTTATAAAAATAAAAATCATACTAAACATGGAAACTACCACTACATTACTGGTGTCAATTGACTGAAATTCTCAGAACAAGTCTATATGAATAAATGGTAATAGCAATATTGTTTCCTTATAAGGAAACATTCAGCATTCATTGACTTAGTAGCCAGTATTATTTTTGGTAGAAATTTAAAAAATTTTAATCTTAAAACAGTTTTCATAAAAATAGGTTTCAAAATGTCCAATAGCTGTTATTGCTCTTTCCAGTATTGATAGGGAGTCTTGATTGTGTCATTAGTCAAATTATTTGTGCTCTTCATTTTAGTTATTACTGTTGTTAAAAATCCCCAAGTGATATAGTTTCTGTTATTCGGTCCAATTCTTTTTGTGATTCTGTAGTGCCAGTTCACAAAGTTTGAAGATGGATGGTCCTTGCTAAGACCTACAGGATTTATTAGCTTGAAGCCAAAGTGTTAAATGTTTCAATTTTTACTTGTTCATTTGTAAACATTAATCAAAGATAAAAAAAAAAATATCACCCAAGAGATGGGCAGAATGTGAATGTTTGTAAATTTAGTAACATTTAAAAGAATTTGGGTCTTTGTGTGAATTTTTTGCCTCACAGATTATTCTCTAAGTGATTTTTTTTTTCATACATCCTGTGTTTCCATTTTTTGCCAATCATTTATCTTATTATTCACACTGATTTGATATATTTCTTTTTACTTTCATTTCTCAGGTTCATATCAAAGACTTACTGACTCAAACGTGCCATATCGATGCAGATGAAAATGCTGAAATCATTGTTTATGATCAGTGCACAGAGGAGGCGTCCCAGCTGACCGGGGACAATTTCTTGGTTGTATTACTACACAAACTTTCCTCGGCCTTCAAGAGTGTTACACTTCTAAAAGGTAAACAAAAATCATCTTTGAATTTACTCCAAAAGGACAGTCATGTTTGCTATATAATATTGATATTTGTGACTGAACTTGTGAACAAAATCGTAGTCAGTAATTGAATTACAAAATCAAATAAAACTTCTTCATTACGCATGTCATCTCTAGAAGGGACTTCTTTAGACTAATAATATTTTTATCATTGGGGGTCTCTTCTATTTGGGTAGAGGAAAGAAATACAACACAGGCAACAATTTTGCATTAAGAACATTGATGATACATGTATGCTTAAATTTAACTTAAATGTTTTATGTTTATTTTTGGTCTTTAGTGTATGGAAATGCATAACTTAGCGGACGTCATTCAGATCTTTATAGCTTTTTTTTTTATTGCTCTTGTTTTAAATATCAAACATTGTAGCAGTAGCAGTAGTTTTGAGAGGAAAGGTGATAAGTTGTATAACTCTGAATGTAAATTTACTATGGAAAATACTGAAATTAGTTCACTTTCTATATATTTTTATTCTAATAAGTTAGTTTTTCCTTTAAGTAAAACTACATTCTTTAAGTGAAAATTATGGTCAGGCCTATTATAATGTTGTCATTGTTGGCTTTATCTCGTATCCAAGAATTTAATTTCTTCTTTGCTGATCACTTCCTTTATGATGATGATGGTGTTGATGACTATGTTCGCCACCAATGTGCAGGTTCAGGACTAGAAGCTTCCAGTTTCACTAAAGCCTGCTTCTGTCAGCCATTTCCTATCACCGTTTGGTTTTGCAAGTTGGTTGGTGGGTGAAAAGAAAATCTGAGTAGAAGAAAGTGTCAATGGCATGAATTTGTTTAACGGTAGACCTCAGCTTAACAGGAAGTGACCCACACATTTGATTTCATGACCTTCTTCTGCAGCACACATGGAATGAGACAAGCAGAATCCAGTTATGAAACTGCAACAGACTACCACTTACTCTGCTATAATTTTGAGTGACACCTTCTGTAACATGTCAGTCATGCGTAGCCCTCTTCAACTGCTGGTTCAACACATTGAAAATATTGTTTTGTAAAAAAAATCCCGTTTTTTTTTTTTTTATTCATATGCACTTTTATGTAAATTCCTACATGTTTCACCCATGTATTTCCTGGGACATCTTTTACAGTCTGTGAATTCTTCTTTAAGGTGGTTATTTTGTTTAGTGTCAATCAGATTTCTTAGTTTTTTTTGTTTTTTTTTTTAAGTTAATACAAAATTCTAATATATTCTTGTTTTGTCTTTAATGTTTTTTTAAAGTTATAAAAGGACTTTTTGGGTTGCTATATATATATTCACATGTCTTATGCTGGAGAGGTTAGAAAATAATATATTCCTGGAATATCAATCTGTAGAATTCTTAGGAAAAGTAATTTTCTATTTTGTTTAGAGATTTGTTATAAGTGATAAACAGTCTTGTTTGCTAATAAATTTTCCAATGTTGTAGAAGGTAAAGCCTGGTATTGCATTACTTGTACAAGTGTTAAAGTCTTGGAACAATCATTTATTGCAGCAAGTCTTGTCTGTACATAAACAGTTTTAAAACTCCTCCTCAACCTTTGTCAAAATTCTATATTTGAGTAATTTATGGCAAGTGATAGAAAATACGTGTGTGAGTACCTGCATCAGTATACACTGAATGCCAAAGACAGTTTACAGTTTGGAAAAGGGCATTGATAATCTCTTGTATTAGATGGTATAAAAGACTTCTCCTCATTAAAGTAAGGAGTATTAGGAAATGGAATTGTTAGGTGTTACATTGAATGTTACTTTAACTGCATCCATGTTCCCTGTTTGAGTCTGTTCCAAATAAGTTGCTTTTTATGAAATTTCCAATATTGTTTTGTTTCTTGGATGATTTATAAGAGCTTTTTTTTTTTTTTTCTTACAGTAGAGTTCACCTCTTTACAAGGCCTGGGGGTTACTCTAGGTAGAGGGCTATGTTAGGAGACAATTTGTGATGTTCGGAGTGGAAGATAATGGTTAACCCTAGCCCTGAACAAGTTAAGATTGTAGTGATCAGGGAAACATCTTCTTGGGAGTCGGTTCCACATAGCAATGGTTTATGGGAAGAAACTGCTTGAGTGGAACAAACTTCTCACTGATGAAATATGGAGGGAATGTGAGTGGTTTCCTACTACGTAAGTGGCATTTTGTGCCCTTGCTGTGAAGGTTTCCAATTTTGTGGGTCCAGGGAATGTAGTTCGTTCAAGCACTCTGTGGAAGTAGCAATAGAGCAGCAAGAGGCTTACCACATTCCACCTGTGGGAGAGAGGTTGGAGGGTAGAGAATAATTTGTCACCCACAAAGGATTGGTTGCTAGCAATATAACTAAGAGGTGAAGGCAAAGTACCAAAAACAAACCCTCCCAGTACAAAACCTGTAAAAAAGAAACAGACCTCTACCATAACATAAACCAGTCTAATAGAATTAAGAAACTGAAAGTGGGAAACCAACTAAGATAGAGCTGTGATAAGTTTTGTATTGGAATATTTTTTTAACAAATAAATAAATAAATTCTTCTTCTCCATATTGTGGTCTCTAAGGTTAATGCAAGGTGATCGGTGCTCTACCAGAATAGATTTGGTAATATACACAATACACAAATAAGTTGCTGAAATAGTCTTGGCCTAAAATGTAACCAGACCTCAGGTTTTTCTGTTGTTGTGGTGGGAGCAAGAATTTTACAACAAGCTCATATAGTTTTCTTTTTTTTCTTTTCTTTTTCTTTTTTCTAATTTTAAATATTTTTTTTTTTTTTTAGTAGGGGGTAGTAACTTGTTATAATTAGCCTAATACCTGAAATAGAACATGGAATCTCTGTACTTTCAGACCTTACTAAGAGCTTTAAGTGCACTTATGTCTCATTCTGCAATCTGAAATATGATTGGTATCATGACTCATCTAGAGAGAGAGTGATTGATTATTAATGTTAGTACAAACATCATTCAAGCCCATGAGTAGACACTCTGAACCTTCAAAGTGTAGCCAATCCTCTTAAGTATTTGCAAAATCTCCAAAGAAGTAAATACCTGCAATCTGAAAATCCCTGAGAAAATTCATTGGGCTAAGCCACTAAACCCGGTTCATGGAGCACTGTTTGAAGCACAAGCTCACTGTCTGTAGTTCATGAAACTAACATGCTTACATGACTCTATAAAAAATTTTTTAAAAAATTGTTTTTTCAAGGAATATAATGATAGCTACCCACCTAATATAATTTTAATTAGATGTTTAATAATCTTCAATAAACTGAAAACAAATGGTAATTACTTAATTCGCTTTAAAAATCACTTTCATCGATTCTTCACTTGGTAGAAAACGGAAACACTGATTTTTATTTCTTTTGTTTTTGCTTTCGATGATCTCTTGTGGGCTAGGCTGAGTTTGTCCAGAACTAAGTGCACAGATTGTATATTATCAAGATTGGTTGCAGCAGGGCGGGTTGGCAGTGTGAGTCATGCAACAAGTGCACGGGTTGACCAGTGAACTACTGGTTTTGTGTATTTGCATGTGATGACGCATTTAACCCAGGCTCCAGTACGACACATTTGTCCCTGCATGCTCTCTCTCTCCTTTTTTTTTTTTTTTGCTTACTAATCTGATTTGCATATATATATATATATATATATATATATATATATATACACACTTGTGTATAGAAGAGGCTGATGAATACTTCTCAGCCCAACCCACTTACAAAAATCTGACCAAATAATCAATGAGATTTTTTTTTTAATCATTTCATCCCTAGCAAGGCAATAAAGCCACTAAGATAGAAGGGGTTACTGAGTGTGGAAGAATGTGAGGAAAGGAAAAACATTATTAAAGAGAGAGAGAACACTGACAGAAAAGGAATTAAGAAAATAGAAGATAACAATTGACATTACATTTAAATTTTTGAAGATAAAAGTTGACTGGGAAGCAAGAAGCCGGAAGAGAGTTCCACAAGCAAGAAGTGTGAGAGAACAAACTGTTAGCATAGAATTTATGGTTACATCTAACCATTTCAAATGTAAAATGATTGGACTTAACCAACTGCCAATATGGTTCAATTCTTAAGTTCGTAAAGTCAAGGAACCAAAGAGAAAAAATTACAATGAAAATATTTAAAGAAAAGACACAGGGAAGCTACATTATGGCAATGGGAAGATGTGTAAAGCTGAGATGCCAGTTCAGAACTGATAACATTGCAGATTATTCTTTATATTTTATAACGAATCTCTAAATACATAGAAGCATCAGACCAGATGTGGCAGCAGTATTCAATGCATAGACGAATAGTAGACTTACAATTTTAGCAAAAACTTCTCAGTTGAGCATAGAACTTCCAGCATAGTTTCATATATACATATATATATATATATGTATGTATATATAAAATAGATAGGTTAGTTAATAAAACAAGGACAAACGAAAGGGTGCCAATATAATCTGTATGATAAACATTTAATAAATATTAATTGTTCACCATATGACAGAAATGAAGCATGGAGAGAAAGGTTTTAAGTTTGGAATTTTTGGACATGCCTGTGTCCTTCATCAACAGACCAAAGAATAAACAGAGAAATGGGAATTATTCACTGACAGATGTTTTTGTAGATGGGGTATTTTCTATATTTTTTAATATGTATGTATGTATGTATGTATGTGTGTGTGTGTGTATATATATATATATATATATATATATATATATATATATAGCACATTTCTCTCATCCTTTAACATCAATACACGGAAGGTTATTCGTGAGTATGAACAGATTTTATTAAAAATTAGCAGACATAATGTCTGTAATTTATTCAATCAGACATGCCTAAAATATATATATGCATGTATGTATGTGTCCAATAAAGAAATGTATATGGTGATTTTCTAAGTGTAGCTTAGATATGGCACAAAGCTTAAAGTATGAGACACCTAGTGAGGATCAAACTCACTCTTCAGTCATAATTGATCTAGTGAGACAAGCTTGCTAACCATTACATCACATCGAAGTGCCCATAAAGAAAATATGTATGAATCCAGATCATTATTGGTAGGAAAGTTATTGAAGGAATAGAGCTTTATGGCATACCAGCTTTTTTGACCAAAGGAGCAGGAATCAGATGGAATTGTTATTATGTGAACATGTATATCTGATAAACTTATCACCATGGCAATTGCAATTACTTGGCCCACACACTTTCTTTTCCTAAGTTTTTTTTTTTTTTTTTTTTTTTTTTTGTATTTTAAAATTGTTCCAAATTTTATTAGCAGTTTTTTTTTTGTTTTTTTTTTTAATCATTTTGGTGCCAGTTTTTATCACAGATTTAATAAAATCATAGTATAGCTTGTCCAGTCAAACTAAAAAGAAACAATTTCAATTAAGATTTTAAGATGATGATAATCAGACCAATTTTTTTGGCACATGACAGAAAAATGGTCTTTAGTCGGGAACCATATATGTTACATCTCTGATTAAACCCACAGTGTATATATATATATGTATGTGTGTGTATATATACTAACTATGTGAACCCTCAGGCCACACTATTGCCAGGCTAAGTGTTGCTATTGTGGATTTTGATGCAAGTAGGTTTTTACAAGATAGAATTACTAGTTTCATATCCAACTGGTTTTGAAATAAGAGTTGTCCTTCTTCTAGACTGGTTGCCAAACAAAGCTACATAGGTCAGTCTACCTTGTAATTCACCTCTAGATGGGAAGAGATGGATTCATACCTTTCCAAATGTATTTGTGTGAAAGCAATGCCAATCCCACTTTCTGTCCTGGTAATTGCTACACTATGCACACACATTATGTATATATAAAATGTGATTAATAAATATGCATGACAATAATCAAGTTGTATAAATGTCTGTTTTCTCATGACTTATTCCTCTTCGTGACTCATATCTTTTCATATCTGTCAGCACATCTTATAGACAAGAAAATGATTTCATTTCAGTTTTGGGACAAATTGTTTGTGAATTTTAGTTCAGCCAGGTGAAGTGATTGCTTCTAACTTGACTAAAATAAATTTAATCAAATAGCCTCTTATAGAAATGAAGATAAACATTTATCTTTTTGTCTCATCTGTCAAGCTATAGGAATTATAATTATTGAATTATTATTTGTATTGGGCGTTTAAGACAGAAGGAAATCATATAAAATATTTTTTTAATATTGAAGGAAAGCTATATAAAATTAACTGTGAATATTTTGTGTGTCACTGAACAAAAAAAAAAAAAAAAAAAAGCTTCCAAATTGATAGAGGAATTGAGAAAAAGTAAGGATAGAACTATTTTCATAAAATGGTTGTTTTTTTTTTATCTCTTATTTACTTCTTTCTCTTAGTTTTTACCCTTAGAAAATATTAAATAAATAACAAGCTTTGAAATAATCATTTCCCAAATTATGATATAAGCATTTCTTTTTGGTATGACTGTATTGGTGAATGCACACACACATACACACAATATTTTGCAGGATGTAATATATATCAGCATATTTAACATGCTTAAAATTTTAATGTACCTTTTGAATGAATATATATATATATATATATATATATATATATATATATTAGGTTGGTGCAAAAATAATGTCGTTTTCTCACATATGTTACTATGTGAGAAAACGCCATTATTTTTGCACCAACCTAATATATATTTGTTCATTGCTCCACTGGAGAAGTATAATAGATTCCAGATTTCACCACAAACCTGACCTTCATTCTGTGGAATCAAGGGTGATTTGGAGAGCCATATCTTGAAAAGAATATCTACTTTTATGCTACAGAATTATGTATGTATTGTATGCATATGAGAATATAACACACACACAGTGCATCTGTTTAAATTCTAAACAAAGCTGTTGTATTCAATTATACTAATCATTTTGGGAAAGGCGTCAATCTACATCAGCAACCTCCAATTAAGGAAAATAAAAGGCATAGTATAGTTTTCTCGTCTTGGTCAGACAACTGTCTAGAAGTCAGTATAAGACCTATTACTCCCCATGTTGAATAAAGCTTTAGGAAAGCCTGAAAAAAATGGCTAATATAATTAAAATATGTGTGTGTTATATGAAGACACTTTAGATCTTGCTTCTTTTTTTTCTTCTTTCAAATTAGAATAAGATTATTATTATTATTATTATTCTTTACTCTTTGAAAGGATGTGTTAGTGTAATGGTTATTGGTGCAGAAAATAGAATCATTAAGCTGGGTTCAAGTTCTGATCTAATCTTTTGTGTTCACTTTCAACTAATGTTTTATGGAAAGGCATGAATTGACATTTTTCTCCTCCAGCTATAGGTTAAATAGCAGAGTTTGTTGGGTTCACTAAAACTTGGGTGGCAACCAGTCTAAAAGAAGGGTAACTGGAGAAGTCAATGAGAAATTACTGTCTCTTAATAACTCATGACAGTTTATAAATAATAAAGAAAAGAATATGTGGAGAGCCACGGTCATCTACATTCTGAAGGGACATAGAATTAAAAAACAAAACAAAGAAAAACGTTGAATAAACAGTCGTTTTTGAGTAGGATTGACCAAATTCTCAATAACAACAATAATAAAAATAAGAACAGCAGAGCCAAATAATACAAGAAATGAACTATGCAATATGAGGTAAGGCAACTCTAGAGGAGTAGCAAAGTAAAGTAATTATAAGATGGTAAAGAAAGTAAGTGTTCCTATGTAAATGGGATACAGTCAAGTGGTTATAGCCTTCTTACTTCAAGGCATGAAAGAAAAATTGCATGAATAAGACCAATAATTGTCTATTTCTATTGACTAAGAAGAAATCCCATCATATCTCAAAAGGATTTGTCTATCAATTTGGGAAAATGAGATTTTTAACAGTCATTCCATAAGAGTAAAACCAACAATTTATAAATAATAAAGGAAAAAAATCTGTGTAAGCGATATGATCACCTACATCCTGAAAGGATATAACATTAAAAAACAAAAAACAAAAGAAAACACTTGAAAGTTCAATAAATTCTTCTGCCATCCTTCCTTGCACTTTAAAGCACAATTCTAAGCATGATTTTGAATATCAACATTAAATGAATTGTTCTTTGTTAAAAGTTCCTTGAAAAGCAAAAAACAAAAAAAATCACTTGTATCCTTAATGAAGTAAGAAGAAAGAAAGAAAACAAATACATTTAGTAACAGTGTTTTAGTTGCTTAGCAAATTATATCTTTAGCTTCATCAGAATCCTGTTCTCTAATAACCGGATCCATTTTTATATTCATTCATGTACTAGCTACACATGTAGCTCAGTGGTAGAGCAACTGACTTTAGGCTGAGAGGCTTTATTACTACAAACTCTAATTCATGAGGTCAAGAGCTTTTTTATGCTTTTGTGCAATGAAATCTAACTAATCTTCACAAAGAATGAAAATGATTCTACGAGGTGTGTACAAAAGTTTTCAGAAGAAACGAACAAAACTGGTTTTGAACTGTGTATTCATTTCCTAGTTAAAAAAAAAAAAAAAAAAAAAAAATGACCTGGTGATAACTTAAAAGCAAAAAAAAAAAACAACTTCTGCTTGAGTTTGCATTGACATGATTTTGCTTGCTTTCTTGTGAGCTAACCTGTTTCTGTTGGGATTTACCAAACAGTGACTAAAACAGGATGTCAGTTTTGATTAGTGCAACATTGAATAGAATCTTGAATTTGAATTTTGGCTTCATTTTAGATCCTTTCTTTTGAGAAAGGCATGAATCTACTACTCTCTGATTGGTTGGTTGAACGTTATTTTTTTTTTTTTTTTTTTTTTTTTTTGATATATTTGAAAAATGTCTCTTTATTGGCATCTCACTTTGGTTGCTTGTGCAAAGAGTGAATAAGTAAACCTTTGACCAAACCACTCTTCAATAACAACCTTACCTGCAGTAACGACAAAATAACTGTCAACATTGACATCAATTAATCTGTCAATTAGACAGTTTTTTTGACAAGGAATATTTAGTTGAACTTCTGTTTGAATAAATTGCAAGTGGGTGAAGTGTGTTGTGGGAGAGTTGTTCCATGTTTGATGAAACATGGTTGTTAAAAATATTTTGCTAAGATTATGTAAACTACCTTAAAAACATGATCCAGCAATATAAATATAATAATTTCATTGAATAAGTGTTTATTTGTATTTATTATTGTTGTGGAATAAAGAGTACCCCCCCCCAGTGACTCTATGAACTTGTCCAATGCTATAAAGAGTTCCATTGAATGGTGTTGAGGTGAGTCATATGGGAGTCATTCTTCATACAAACTATACAGGTGTTATGGCAATAGCCTAAGCATTACAAATAGAAAATCCTTTAACAAATTACACTATACCAAGAAGGAGTGTGTGTTATAACAATATCTTACAATAGGAAGTTATAATAATAATCAACAAATAGACTGAAATATGATTGCCAAAAATTAAACTTTTGAACTTAAAAAATACAGCTATCTCATCCAGACCCCATTGCTGTCCATGTCATGATGCAACATGCAGGAAGCATACATTTGTATACAGTTTAAATGCAAATATTATGCTTTGGAATGAGTCATCCCAGCAGTTGTTGCTTTTGGTTCCAATGCAGAGATACTCGTTACAGTATAAGTATTAATAAGTAGTTTATCTTCCTTTTGGTCATTCCTTGTCCTGTTTTGTTGGATTTACATACTTGGATATTAAGTATTTCTTTCTATAAGCTGCACACCTGTTATTTGTCTCTCCATTAGCAGGTCTGACAATATTCGCTTTTCGACAGTTCATGGCAAGGAACTTCTGAGACCAGCAGTTGCTGTGGGCATTTATTTTCCTAACAAGACATTTAAACAAGTTCACCAAACATACATGAAAAGTGCATTTTCTCTTTCCGTATTGAGCATGAGGCTTTATGTAATTCATTACAACATAGGCATTATAGACTGTTCACATAAATAGCCCCATCAACAAGTATCTCAACCACTTGTAATAATGCTTATTTTTAGAGTTTTGCCATTTTTATCTTTGTTCTCTATCTATGCTTTGACTGCATTGGGATAATTTATTAACAGTCTTCTGTCTTCATGTATATTGTATGTTGGAACTTCCTCCACTGGAGCTGTAATGTACATAATAGTAACAAAGTTTTTTTATCTTATCAAGTGATAAGCCCTTATGAAGCATATCCTATTTACTTTTTTTATTTTATAGTTTTTCTCTTTATTATTATTCTTTTAAAGTCCTTGCAGCACCTCACTGACTGTTAAACATGTACAGTATTAACTTCTATGTGGAATAAAAGTAGTTGGTGCACCATGAATGATTTTACCCCAAAAAATCTACTTTCAGGCAAACAACCAAGTTAGCTGTGACTCCCAGAATGGCTAGGGCATGAGTGTTGTCTTTTCTACCAGTTTAGATCTCACCAGCACTGGATATGCTACTGTTAACATATTTGATGAAGACACACTATGTTGCATTTTATTAACTAGTCCTTAGTGTATTGTCTGAAGTAAAGTTTACTTTGGTTAGAATTTTATCTTCACCTAATGATAGTTCACAACCAGCCACATAATAATGTTTGAACATTGGGTGGGTTTTGGAGATTGTATGTTTTAATTTAACTGGAGATCATCTTGATTTACACACTGTAATAATGTCTAAATGCCAAGAGACTTACCCAATCCATTACCAACAAACAAAAAAGTATATAGGTGATAAATTTATGTTTTTTTTAATCTCCAGTATTGTTTAGTTTTGTCCTTGTGCAATAAGATTTCCGTCATGCCTTGTAAATCAAAAATAAAAATAAAACTTTTAATTTCCTCAACTGTCTCTAGTTCCTTCTGAGCTGCTGCTGCTACCCAATGATTTGCTTTTGTCATGAGCACATCAATGGCTTCATTATCTGTTTTTGGAACTAAGTTCCACGCATTTTCATCTGACAACAAAGTAAATATTCAACTGGATTTGAATCTATAGTTATGAAATTTGGTATGTATCTGTATCCTGGGTTTTCATTTAGGAGTAAAACACCATCCAGTAAATTTCATGAGGCTTCTGGTCCATTGTGAAGGAAGAGTAGCAACTCCATTTTCATGGTTCCAAACTTTAAAAACCACAACTCTTAGCTTGACTACAAGCATGTCCTATTTATCATCTTAATTTCATATCAGTATTAATATCTATCAAAAACAAAAAGCTGGAAAACCCTTTGATAGATAAAATATTGGAAAAAATCTATGCCATCTCTACTTTCAAAAGTTTTATTTATCTGGATTCCTAGCCATGTAGGAATTAAGGGTAATGACAGAGCAGACAAAAGAGTGCTAAACAGACATTAAGACTAGTTCCTGAAAATTACCAAATCCCATAGACTGACTTAAAATCATTAAGAAACATGCAAAATCATTAGCAGGAACAATGGAACAGAAAAATGCAAAATAAACTAAATACAGTCTTACCAAACCTCAGAAAAAACCTTGCCATTATGGAAAATTCCCAAGGGAAGAGGTTACTATAACACGACTATAAATAGGTCACACTAAAATTATGTATTCATTCTTAATGAAACAAGAACCACCACCATGGTGTCATAAAGGCCAATCTCAATATATGGTTAAACATTTTCTAATTAAATACTTTGATCTTGGCTTGAAAAGACACAATTTCTTCAAGGCAAACAGCCTAAAAAGAACTATTTGAAAATATTAAAAGAAATAGAATTATAACATTCCTAAAATCGGTTGGATTATATGTGAAAATATAAAAAAAAAACCCAGATTATCCATTTTATCTAAATATAAATCAAAATCAGTTAAAAATTCACTTAAACAAGCATGTCTTCAAGTTGGGTCATTTATCGCTGATATGCTGTGAGGGGTTAAATACTTTCAATTATATTATGGTTGAAGGACATTGTTAAGGATGTAAAAACCTAGTATTTTTTTTTTACAAACAAAATGTATATAACTATGGCCAATATAATGGCTGCTCTGTTAAAGTACCTCATGAGGTCTGAGGTCTGTTTTTTTTTTTTTTTTTTTTTGTACAAGGCCCAGGAGCCACTCACAGTAGAGGGTTAGAGTAACAGGCATAGTTTATATAGATAGCTTCAAAAGATAACAATTAGCCCTAGCCTTGAACAGGTTAAGATTGTAGAAACATCATTTTGACAGTTGGTTCCACAGAACAGTGGTTCACAGGAAGAAGCTGCTCAAGTAGAACTTACTTGTCACTAATGAAATATAGAGGGCGTGAGGATAGTTTGCTAAAATGTGCATAGCATGGCAAGTCCTAGTCGTGAAGGTTAGAACTGGCAGAACTTATGAATGTAGTTCATCTGAACACTTTCTATAGAAGTAGTCATAGAGCAGAGAGAGGCTTACTACAACTTGTCTGTGAATTAGGGGTTGCAGGGTGAAGAATAAGTTGTCAACGATAAGGATGAGAAGATAATTTTGAACTCTACCAATACTTTTTTTTTTTATCTAAATAAACATACCTCTCTTTATTTCTTGGTCATTTTTTTTCACAGCTCAGCATTACATATAGCTTCTGTTTTGTTTCAGAAACTTACTTCCTTGCTATTTTAGAAGATGGCCATAAAAGGTGATATGTGATTCTGTTCAGAAATTTGTGAATAATTGTTATGAGTGTAGAGGAGTTATTGACTGACTTGCTTTTTACTGTTTTATTCTCAGAAATCAGTTTCCTTTTAAGATATCTGCTTCTAAATCTACAGTATATCTGCAACTTCTTTGCCTTTTCAACCTAGCTTCTTTGCTTGCAAAGAGGACAATGTCACCTAAATAGTACCAACTTAATTCCCCTTCTTTTGTGGACTCTTTTGTCACCAGGAGAATTGTAATGTTTAAATCCTCTCCATTTTCACCATGTCGACAAACATTTTTTTCCCCCAATTTTGTTTTATTTTATTTTTTTCCTGAACATGGTTGTTACCACATTTTTTCTTATACTGTTTTTCTTTTCTTTCTCTGTCACTTTGCTGTTCCAATTATTTTGTTTGCTTTTTCTTTTTTTTTTCCTTTTGTCTGTTTTTATTTCTTTTCTTTTCTCTTCCATACATTTCTCTTTCTTTTTATTTTCTCTTGTATATTTCCTTTTTTATTTTTTGTTCCTTCTTAAAATTGGAATCCTCATTATTTTTCTGCCTTGTAGTCTTGCTTTATTAGATTTTACAAATTTTCTGCTTGTCTCTTGTCACCCACCCAAATTTTGTCTTCAGTTATTTGTTTTCTTTCAAACCTCCTTTCTTATCCCATGACAGCTAAACTGATGACCGTTAATCATTTTGATTAGTTTTCAAAATATTGTATCAGAGAGGAATAATTTCATTGCTGAATTTGAATCCTTTTTGTTGTGTTCTGTAATGTCTTTATAGTTATAATGGTATCATCCTAAAAATGCTATCTATTTAAATTAGCTTCTCTTTTATGACAGGGTGTTGAAAAGTTCTTGCATCAACCAAGAAGTGATTTAAAAAAAAAAAAAAGAAAAAGAAATTCAGGTATTCAGTCATTTGGTCAGATTTTGGGAAGTTGGTTAAGATGAGAACTTTTCAGCACCTCCTTATAATAATGCTAGTGATGTTCTGTCTTGTTGGTTTAAAAGAAAAATGGAAAACTCACTTTGGTTTGGATTGTTTTGTTTTAGAGCATATCAACTTCAATGGGTTATATAATGCTAACAAAATTTTTGTTGCTGGTAATATTTTTTGCCAAAAATGTATTTTTGGTAATATTTTTTTTGTTTTTTTCAAAAATGCATTGTTGGTAATACTTTTCTTTCTTCAAAAATGTATTGCTGGAAATAATTTTACCTTTAAACATATATTGCTGGTAATTATATTTTACAAAAAATTATTTCTGGTATTAAAACCTATTTTTACACTTTCACAGTGCTTTGACACCAGTTTGCTTTGACACCATTTGCTCATAGCTGGGACCCTAACCGGTGCTACCACCTGGGTCAGAGTGGACCTGGGAACATCAGCAATTAAGAGGTGGTTCCATGCTTCTCAAAACCTGATCAGAGGCCTTGCTGTCAGATGTAATTTATCATCTTACCCAGGATGCAGATGTAGTTTATCATCATACCCAGGATGACTCTGGTTATGTTATAGAAGAGGAAGAAGATTGGGCAGCACTATTTAAGCAGACAGATCTATTCAAAAAGAAAAAAATAGGGAAAAATATTTTTAGAAATAATTTTTGTCCTCTAGCATTCATTGGACATTTCTCAAGGCTTGACATTTGTTTGATAAAAAAAAAAATTTTGATTTTTTTTTTTTTTTTTTTTTTTTTTTTTTTTTAAAGGGGTTCTATTCATAACATTGATGCAGTGTAAAACTGAGCCCTGATATTTTAAAGTTAGCTGGATTTAGCTTTTATGCATTTTTTTTTTTTTTTTTTTGCTAAAAAAAATGTTTAAATGAACAATAGATATATATTAGGTTGGTGCAAAAATAATGATGTAACAATGTTGTTTTTTGACGTTAAAAAATACGTCAAAAAACGACATTATTACGTCATTATTTTTGCACCAACCTAATATTTTTACTAAAAGAATAAAAATTTATATAAATTAGTAAAAAAAAAAAAATATACCATATTTTCTGGCTTACAAGACTCACTTTTATTTCCCTAAAAAAACTACCCTGAAAAATATGTGTGTGTCTTCGAAGACGAATGTAAGGCAATGCCCAGGCTCAAGTAAGCTTGAACAGTCAATTGGCTTGATTGATAGTGACTTTGGATTTGTATGTTGAGTCATTACACTATAATGTTAGCTATCTAATTCAGTCTTTTATATGATGTAATCTCAGTACTTAGCTGTTACAAGTATTTCCAAGCCTATAAACCTTCCCGGAGCCAAGCCACAAGCTTAAATATGCACCTTCATAAAAATTGATAGCATGACAAGAATGGCCTGAAAATTAATGAAAAAATTTTTCTTTGTGTTAAATGTATATTTCATTATTGAGAAGAAACACTAAAGTATTTTTTGAATATTTTTTGAAATTTTTTACTCATTCTTAGCATATCTGAAATTTTAGTTAAAAATCTTGTTTACGAAATAATGAACAAAAACTCGATATAAGCCATTTTTTTTTTTAAATTTTGAAAAATAAGTTAAATTCTTCATTTAAAATTCGTTTAAAAATTAATTATGCGTATTTCAAAATTTATTCAAGAAATTTAGAAAATTTGAAGTTTATTTAAAATATTTTGAAAGAAACTTTTACTTACTTTCTTCGTAGAAAAATGTTTTTTAAGATAAAAGAGAGCCGATCTCAACATTGCCGTCAATTGACAAGTGCTGAGTGATGATGCCTGTAAATTATTGACAGCTGATGTGAGATTCTAGTTCTCATATGGAAGGACAGAATGGACATATTATTTTTTTAAGTGGACCTGCTTAAATAGTACCTTGTAATAATTAAAGTAAAAAAACTTTCGCCATTCCAATTTTTTTTTTTTTTTTAAGTACTGTACCATAAGTTTGTTGATACTACTTGGAGAAATTATAAATACTATAAAATAAAAAATGAAGATACAAGTGCTGCACTGCTGACGTTTTTTTTATTGCACACACGATACTTCCAGGCTTCCATAGATTTCATTGGTAAAGATTATTGACACAAATTAATTTTTTTAATATACGTGTGCTCGTTAGTTTGTAATAAGCTTTGGAAATTATAATCTGTAAATATATATCTACTTAATAACAACATTTGTTAAGTTCTACAAACTCTTCCCTAATTTTAGAAGAATTAGCAACATAATGTAAAAATAAAAAAAGTATTTCAGAAATAACAAATAATTGTTTTAAAAATTCATTTTTCATCGAAATATCTTTTTGCTTTCAGAAAATATTGTCCATGTTCATTGAAATAAATAAAAGCTATTAAAAGCTTTTGAAATTAAATAATATTTTTGTTTTATTGAGTTTTGTATGTTACACTTCAGAGACAATTTTCAGGTAGGGGTGGTCCAACTAAAACAAAAACAAAAAAAACATGATTTGGTTTCCTCAAAGCATTGTGCTTTTAACTAATATAATCATTAATCTCCTCAAAATTGAAATTATAGAGTTTTCGTACATTTAGTTAGAAGGGGGTAATACATATGAAAAAAAATATTTCTGGCATGACTTTACTAAAAAAAAGATATAATAAGTTCCATCATTTGTGAATAGTTTCTGAAAGTTTCATTAAAATCTGACAATTATTTTTGCAAGATTTTTCAAATTAATGTGTGTCATACAGGAAAAAACGCGCTAAAATTTTATGTTATTTTATTGGTTCGGTTGATACAAAGAGAAACAAAGTTTTTTTTAATCAAAATTTACAATGTTCTAAAAAGAAGGAAAAATTTTAAAAACAATAAATACTTTGATCTTTCCTCTCAATAATAACATAAGCATTTAGACGCTAAAATTTTGTTTTCGTCAACTTTGGCATCTTTTTCATCATGCTATGTTCTGTTTTTAGCGATCTCATGAAGGTGCCTAAGCTTAAACATTCCTTGTTTACTAGAAGAGGTGGGAGTCTTTCTGCTCTTGACTAGTCTGTCATTGTCAAACAAGCAAAATTGGACAAGTGATTAATGTAAACAATATGTGGTGCCATTATGTGATGGACACATGGTGAATGTGTTGTTATATGAGAATGACCTTTTTTTTTTTTTTCTTAGAAATTTCTTTCCAATATTAGGGTGTGTCTTCCAAGACAGAAAATACGGCATCCATTTATTCTTTATTTAAGATAAATAATTATTATCCCACAATGCTTGTGCATGTGCTTCTGAAAAAAAAATCTCTCTTCAGAAAGTTTATTAAAAAAAGTTAAAAATTATAGATATCAATGATGTAAGCACAATTTAAAACTTGACATTTGTAAACAGCAACTAAGTCTAATAACTCTTAAGAAGTCAAGAATTGATTTTACACTATCGATATTACCTCCCCCCTTCTAAATCAATAAAAAGTCAATAATTTTTTGATTCAGACAAATGTGGCTTGAGGAAGGTCTAATGATTGCTAATCTATGGAAACTATCACCTGAAAAACTTTTTTATGTGGACCAATTTATTTAAGTAGTGCCAGAGGGGCTTGTGGTATAGTTGAAGAAAGACTACTTCTACTGTTACTATGATGTCACTTCCTGCCACTTTCGTTCAGCTGAAGGCCAAGGTGTATGGATGGTTAACATTTGAGTGACATTAGGTTGTGTTTTAAAGAGTCAAGTTGAAGTCATTATAAGGGACACATTACAAAAGAAAAAAAATTAGTATTCAAGTAACTAGAAATTGAATTCTGATAGTATCAGTTGGAAAGAAATAAGTTCATAAGTCACCAGTAGTGTCCAGACCATGTCAAAGACAATTCATTATTGCTTTTCCACATTATAATGTTGGTGATTCAAAGAACAAAAAATCAAATACATAACCAAACCAAAAGAAGGACAAATTGTTTGACCACTTTGAACAGTGTTGGTTGTTGTAAGTTGAAAAGAGAGGGAAAAAAGGACTCTGTGCAAATTCTCTTTTCCTGTCTCCACAATGCTTATTTGTAATAATAATAACAAAGATGAGGATATTAGTCTGAATGTAAATACCTCCTCCCCAGAAATTCAGACAGAAATGACCTTAACTTCTGTTTCTCCAGAAACTCATTGTTTGTGATGTGGAATTCATTTCTCTAAGAAAATTTAATCTCATTTTCAATGAAGGTATCAGGCTGCATTAAACCTGTTTTATTTTATTTTTTGTTTTCTTAAGAATCAAGACTTGTCTGTTTCCAGTAGAATTCTCTTTGTAAAAATGGAGGTTTGAATTGTTTACATCTTACTTAATTGTTGTTAAAATAACCATAACTTCACAGAATTATTAAATTTGTTTGTTAATGTTTATTGGATTTGGTAGTTCAATTAAATACTTTTAAATTCAGTATCTGTCTATGTTTCTGAGATGAGGTATTATGTACACTATTTATGTTATTTGGACTGTTGTCCTCATCTTTGTCACCATATTTATTATAACGTTTCGGCTGTTGTACGCTCCGGACTTCTTCAGGTGGTTGGAATCTCAAACTGAAACCTTTATTACACTCACTGGGGTAGACTGTTCTAGTTCCACATGTTCAATGGATGTCAGTTATCAGTTATCTCCTGTTAATTCCCCTCTCCAACTTATCCACTGCCTTAACCAGGTATTGAACTCACACTCTTTGGGTTCTGTCACTGGCTCTAACCAACACCTTTATCCACTGTGCCATGTGTCCTTGAGCAAAATAAAGGGTTCAGTTCGTCATTCCAATCAACTGAAGAAGGCCGGAGCCTACAATGGCTGAGACGTTGTAATAAATATGTTGACAAAGATGAGGACAATAGTCTGAATTATGTAAATAGTGTACTTTTGAATTCATTAAGATTGTTGGGAAAAGATTCCATGAGTCACTATTTGTTGAATAAAAAAAATGAGAGAAAAGATTGTTGTGTGTTCAAATGAAATGATATTTATTTAATCGCAGGATATACAAATTTTAACTGTAATTATGAAATGAAAGAAAGTTCTTCTCTTTGACTGCAAGGAAATGAACATGAATAGTCTTTTAGTGAGAAAGAGAAAGTGGAGTTAGGAAACAAAATCAAAGGGGGGGGTGCTGTTGTTTTGGTAAGAAAGACAGGACACAGGGGTTGACTTGTGTCTCTTTACTACTGTCAGTCCTTCTGCTGAATTGAATGAATGTTTGGTTTTTATGGTCCTGTGTTATTTATTGGCAGGAGCTGATTTTATTGGCTATTTATTTTTATTAAATCTAAAATTTGAAGTGTTTGAAACCCAGAAGTTTGCATGGAGCCCCTTGCACTGTGTGTTTATTTTTGTCATTTGCTGCTTTGATTTGATACTATTTACTTCTGCTTACTGTATAAGTTAAACTATTTGACCATCCTTTACTTTTTTTTAATTATGCATTCTTTAGTTATTAGTTGTTATGGATATGGTGAAGGTTGAAATGAACTGTTCTTTGCATAGACTGGACATGACATGTTTCCCATGAAAGTATTTGTTTCTGATTTATACTGTAACAAACAAATCTCTGGTTATTTAAACTATGTTTTATTCACAACAATGTCGATTTAACTTGCCAAATTGAACCTTACTAACCCTCACTCAACTGCTGACCATTTATAAACATTGGCTGAACAGAAAGGCAGGAGGTAATATCACAGTCACAGTGAGAGTTGTCTTCACTCCATAATCCAACACTTACATATATTGATTCTTGTGGATCAATTTCCTCATAATTGTTAGCTTTTATAATATTGTTTTGGCTGCTGTACAATCTGGTCTTCTGCTTTTTCTTTTAATTTTGTTTTTGTTGAATCTTTACCCATTTTCAAATACAGAATGTTCATATGTAATTTTTTTTTTTATGAATTATTATTAGTATCTGTCTATATTTCTGAGTTGAGGTATTATGTACACTATTTACACTATTGTTTCGTCCGAAATGTTGTAATAAATATGGCGACAAAGATGAGGACAATAGTCTGAATAATGTAAATAGTGAATTATTATTAGTTTTAACCTATAAAAATTTTTATTTTTCCTATGTGAAATTTCTGATGAATCTTATTAAGTTAATGATTGAATAAGATACAACAATAAAAAAGCTGTAGAAATTACCCTATCAAATATATATATTAACAACTTTAACAAAATATTGCAATAACTGTCATAAATATGAATGATAGTTGTTATTTTAAGAAGGAGGTACAAATGAAAAGATTTGAAATTGACAACTTTTTCCATTTCACTGAAACAGCTGTTAAACACTTCTATCTTCCCTTTTTTTTCATTTTCTCACTGAAACCAAGTAGTGTCTTTGATATGTCTTCTCATGCTATCAAAACTGAATAATCCATTATTTATGAGGTATTGACAGATGTTTTTTTTTGTTTTTTTCACTGAAACCAACTAGTGTCTCAGGTATGTCTTTTGTCTTTCCATGTGACTGAAATGGAATAGTCCATTATTTATGAGGTATTTTGGCATGATGTAACAGTCTTTTGAACTAAGAAAGACAGGGGCAAGCACAATTATTATTATTATTATTATTAGTAGTAGTAGTAGTTGTAAAGATATTTTTACCACAGCACTTGGACATTATATCTTCTAGTGTTACTCAAGTATCTTGTCATATTCACTAAACCTTTTAGGAATATTGAACGTGAGAACTCTTCATTTTGATTCATTGGCTTTATTTTCCTTTCTGTCTTTATCATATCAGTTTTTTCAGTCTTTATTCTGTTTGTCTATACTCTTTCATTTTATCATTGCCTACCATGTTTAAGATAAATTTGATAAAATAAATTTATCTATAAAATGAATTAGAATAAACATAATTTTAACTTTTAGTATTCCGTTGGTAACTTTGTTTACTAAGAAAAAAGTTGCCCTTGTCACTGTACAAGACTACAGTCACTAAATGATAGGATTAGAATTTTGAGATTGGGTTGTCACATCTGGCTATGGCAACAGCGAAAATTATTTTAAATGAAATAAAAAATGGGACTATTTTTGAGGGACCTTGAAAAAGAATTTACTGGAAGTACTAATGTTTATGAAGAACTCTGTGTTAAAAAAGATTTTAATCTAGACCCAAATGGCAAACATTTACTGTTTCTGCATAAAGTCATGTATATTAAAGTGTATGTTTTATGGTACTTTTTGCTGATAACATTTGAACATTGATGTGGTATTTTAAAAAAATTCAACTGAAGTTTGCTGGTATCTTATTTTGAAAGTACACTCACTAAATTGAATTTCAACTTAGTGGAAAGAAAATTCACAAAGAAATTTCATAAAACACTGATTCTTGTGAGATGCAGGTTTTTTTTTATGTAAGTTTTTATTGGAACAGAAAGCACACAGATGTAATGTCTGCTCTTTTTAAGTTAGCAAAAGTTATAGATTTACAGAAATAACTGGGATGCTGATACAGAAACGTTCTAGTGAGAAAACAATAATGTCTGGATTTCATTTTTTTACTGCTTTCAAATCTTTTTGAATAATTGTTAGGTTTTCAAAAGGAAATGTGTATAGTGCAGTTAACGCATCTCTAGAAATTGGAACAATTCTGTGATTATTTTGTAGAGATTAATTATCTTTATAACTCTCTTTACTTTAAATAAAAAGAAAATTTAATCCATGTAGATTTAAGTCATTGATGAATCATTGTCAGTTTTTATTACTCATGCTGCCCATCATATGACTATGTTAAACTGATAAATTTGACTATGTACTCTGAAACAATAAGAACAGTCAGTCAGCAATCTCTGCACCCATAGCGAACAAATAACAAAGCTGAACTATCCTATTTAATATTGTCTTTGAAATTTATATGCAAATATTGAGAGAAATTTGACTGATTTTATTAGGTTGGTGCAAAAATAATGTCGTTTTCTCACATGTGAGAAAACGACATTATTTTTGCACCAACCTAATATGACACCTTTACCTTTGTGACAAGTTATTAAATTAATTATGGGTGGGGCATGTGATAAAAAGTTCAATGAATCACAAAACTTGTAAACAATGTCCATTTCTTCATAACATTATTGCCAGGTTCTTTTTGCTGAAATGAATCATTATTTGGGATGGTGCCTTCTAATTTCTCTGTAGGCAGAAGTCTTCTATTTATCATGTTTACAAAGTAACACGATCCTTATATATATGGTTCTGTTTAATTCATTATCCACTAATGGCTTTACGAAGGTTTTAATTAATAATCAGTGCAAAATTCATAATGCTAGTAATTCAGACACGCCAAAGAGAGGCTATACAATTTTTTTGTGATGTCAATGAACACTCAATGCCACTTTTGTAATGTCAACAAATATTTGTCTCTTTTGTAATGCTTGTTGTTGTAGTAAAGACTTTGTAATTGCATATGCAACTAGAGTAGCGCCGTTGAACAATACTGGTGTCAGACACCTTGATATTACTTGCTGGAAATGTAACCACCGTATAGTAATCTGAATAGTAATCCATACAGTGATCAGTATAGTGAATAGAGTAGAGAATTTTTATTCATATAGTAATAGAAGATAGAATAGAAATAGCGATTGTTTAGATGTCATGATACTGTCTATTTATGGGTTTTCCTCTATGGTCATGTGATCTACTTAATTCAATAATGGGATTGCCTGTGTTTGCTCACTGGTGATCTATGTTCAAACTCAAGTATCGGCAGCAACACTTTATTCCTGTATAGCACAGTTATTCACTTAAAGAAAAAAAAAAAAAAAAATCATATACTGAGGTTGCTAAGATCTACAAAAAATTAATCTTGTATTCAGCATATAACTTTTTATCCAGTACATTGTTATAATTGTTCTATGTTGCAAAAAGGTATGCTAATTTGGAGTACCTGTTCTACCCGGTTTTTTCATGATCACAATTGGTGATACTATGGCAAAACTCCACACCCAACTCTTCAGCCTCTGCTCTTCTCACACTCATGCTCATTTTATTGAGTGACTTATACAAATTTCCAAACCTCAATTTATCGAGTGGCTGAGGCTCAGAAATTTGCATAAGCCACAAATTTATCTTACAAAGTCTCTGAGCTATGAGATCAGGTTTTTCTTAAATTATAGCTTTTGGATTGGCCATCTACCCTGGTGGGTGAAATAAAGGTTCAGTTTGAAATTCCTATTACCTGATGAAGTCCAGGGCATACAACGGCCTAAACGTGAATCTGACAATAAAGATGAGGACAACAGTCTGAACAATGTAAATAATGTAAATAATTGCAATACCTCATCTCAGAAATATAGACAGATACAATTGTATTTTACAAGAAAATCTACATTCAGAAGAGGTTATAGAAATAGTTTTCCAAATTATTCCTTTTACCTGTTTTTTTTTCTTTCCTCTCTAGCTTTTTCCCACTCTACCTTTCTTTCTTTACACCATCTTCTCTCCCTCCTCCTTTACTTAATTCTCTTTGCTTAATATCATTATGGTCAGAAAAGCGGGAAGTGGGTGGGTGCTGTGTACAGATATTACACTCTGATCATTGGGAGAAAAGTGTCAGGGTCAGACAGAGAAACAAGCAGAATAATTGTATAGATAATTCTGTCTGCAATTTCTTCAAGTTCACATAACTTTCTGGCTTTACCCTAAAAGTTTTTCTTGCATTGTTCCACTGATATGAGGAATGATTTGCTTTTACTAAACAGACTCATTGACAGGTGCTTAGTCATTATTGAACCAGTTTGTACCTGGGTTTTTTTGCCTCTATGAATCAGTGTGACCTCTGAGTATTTTTTTGGCACACTGGAGTTGGAGGTGATAGTCATGGGGGTAGCAGTGGTGTGGTGGCGTTGCTTACCTTCATTTTGTACTTAACTAAAACAGCTACCCCAAATTATTTTCTTATTCACTCTGAAACTTTGGGTGCTCAGTTTGGCCATGGTTTTTGCTTTGTCTTGTCTGGGTCAGAACTACCTGGGGGAACATTTACCTGTTTGCTAAATCTCTTCTGCATCCTCACTGTATGATTAAGGTAAAAAAAATGCATGTAAATTCTTTTCATATTCCACTCTACTCTCTTTATTTTGGTGATGGACATTAGATGATGCCAAAGAATTCAGAAATGTATTTGAAACGGTCCAACTCTCTTGGAAATTACTATGAAATTTTAGAAAATTATAGCAGTGAAGTTTCAAAATACTCAGGATCTACCTATTGTCATCACAGCTAATATCATCATCATCATCATCAACACCAAAATCAGTTGATCCTTAACACTAAATTTAGAATGAATATATTCAAGCCAATAAATTTCATATTAATTTTTTTATAATATAAAGTTGTTTTGAATAATGAGTGTAAATTGTTCTACCTTTTTTAATCCTTTGCTAAATATTATCAAATAACTATTATTGCCTAAAAGATCTTGTCCCAATGTGATCAAAATAAATGGCTTCTTCTGTAGATTTGTAGACTTACACTGTCACATAGGTCTTTTCTGGTGTTGTGGAGTAATTTTTCATTGTAATGAAGATTAAGAATATGTTATCTGTAGGGTGTTGTGTGAGAAGCATTTTTTTGTTGAAGTAATTTTCTTTTTTATAGAGTTTTGACCACATTTTGAAACTGTTTTCTATGGGTTCATACATAGTGTTATTAAGTGAAGGTTTGGTGTTTTTTGTATTTTTTTAATCAGAAGTGCTTCTATTCAATGTAAATATATACATAAATGTGTGAAAATATTTTAATGACTTAATCTAATATAAAACCTCTTAAAACTTAAATCTCCATATAAGGCACAAATATCAATTTTTATATCACCAAAATAAATATGCAAATCTCCTTTGTTGGCATCTTGTGAAAGGTTATCTTGTCCAAACCAACAACTCATCTCTTGCTCCATGTTAAGATTTCCCTATTAATATTTAATAGTAGTGCTTTTACGTGAAACTGATATAATGAAATAATAAAAATAATAATGATTATAATGAAACTGACATAATGTATAATGCCGGATTATGTAAACTATCTTAAAAGCAGTTTTCTGTTTTAAATTTAATGTGGAATTCATCTCTTTTCAAATGCTATATTTCAAGTGTTAGGATTTCTTTGATTATTATTTTTTTTTTTAAAGAGACTTTTAAACTTGACACATCCTGTAAACAAATTGTGTGAATTTTCCATTTCCATTAAGTGTATTCAATAGTTTCCAGAACACTTTTTCTCTTTTTTTAAAAACTAGCCTCAATACGTAATTGTGGGGGGGTGGATTTTTTTTACGGAGACTTTTTCTAATGTTTATTTATATTTTTGATCATGACATTTAAAACCTTTTACGTTCACGTCTTTCTTTATAAGATTATTTGGGCATATTCTTATATCCTGTTGAAACACTGGTTCCCATATAATCACTGAAGTTAAGCAATGCTGAGCCTGGTCAGTACCTAGACAGATGACTGCTTAGGAATGCCAGGTGCTATAAGCTTGGATGAGCAGGTGGTGTGATGGATAATGATTCAGAATTATTAAGTGGAGAGTAGAGTTTCAAGTCCAGTCAGGTTCATTATATTCAATTATGCACAAATACCCTTGGGAAAGGTAGGAATTCACCTCTTCTCCCCCCCTCACCAGCTATGAGTCATTTAGTAAATTTTGTATCACTAGATTATTATTATCTCTAAAAAAAAAAAGTAATTCTTACAATCAAAAATTATTTTCTGACTTTAAATAATCTTCAAAGGGTTGATAAGTGAGTAAAAATAGCTATTTGCTTGACTGTTTATCTCTAATTTGAAAGTTTGAATCAGGGCAGCATTCGCTTCTTTAGCATGTCCAACAAAAGGGACACTGGCTATTATGCAATAAGATGATATGACTAGCCATGGGTAATATCCAGTAACTTGTATTTAAGCTCAAATTATTTAGCCTTCTTCAGGTCTGGTCTATAATTTTGTTGAAGAAAAACTACTCAAATTCCTGATGCAGTAATAAAAAAAATAAATAAGAGAAAAGAAAGTGAAATATAGTTGAGATATTGGGCCATTATCATAACAAGAGATTTGGAAAAGTTAGCAAAAGTAGCATGACAACAGAATATAGCCAGCAGACTGAATATTATTTAGAACAGAACCATTAACAAGACTTTGTACTTGAGATTTCTACTAATGGTCTGAGTGAACTGTTATGGTAGGAGACTTGGAGAAAATTATTAAAAAATACGTCAAAAAACAACATTATTACGTCATTATTTTTGCACCAACCTAATATATTATGATTGATGTTTAACAAATAACATAAAATATTCAAAACTTATCTTCCTGATTCAAAGTATTACAGATGTCTTAATATTGTACACTTTAATGACAAAGATTACTTGCTTTAAAAGTGTTAATCTACAGAACTACACTAGTTGACTACACTGGCTGCCTGTTTTTTTTTGTGGTGCTGACAGGAGCAAAACAGTTTTTGTTGTTATAATTGATAATTTTACTCAAAAATTCCGGAGAGCTCATAGAATATCTTCTTTAATTTAGAAATGGATCATTATCATTCTGAAATTTGTTGGATTATGGATCTCATTCTTTTTGTTACTTTTTTTGTCACCACAATGTTTCAGTCAATTCTTTTGTTGGCTTTCTTCAGGTGTGCAATCTGTATGAAAAGTGGGAGCTATTATACTTTTTTTTTCTGGTTTATACTACTGGAGAAAAAAAACAGTAATACCCCCACCAAAAAAAAAACCCAAAAAACATATGAATTATATTCTTGAAAACGAAAGAAGAAAAAAATAGGATCAATAGGCAGAGCAACTTGTTGAAGACTCAAAGAATGTTATTTTCATTTTTAAAGCTTAGCTACTTGTCCTGTTTTCTTTCATACACTTAGATCTTGCTATTTCTTCTGCTTATTGTCAGTTATTAGATTATTTGTTCTAGTGTCATAAGGGGAAAAAGAAAGCAACCTTATTTCATTGCAATGCGTAATGAGTTTTGTTTCCAAGATTCCCATTGGCTATTAATCCTCAACCAACGAAGGTCCCTCTCCCATCATCCAATCATATGAGAATTGCACCTTTGCTGCCAAGAGTCACAAAAGAGAATCTAGCAAATATGCTAATCCATTAGTTGGTTTTTCATGATGATTACTATGATAGTAAGAATGCAGGACTGGGAGAAGGAAGCAGTTTGTTTGGTTTCCTGGATAGGGGGAGATTTGAGGACTGATCCCGTGGAACTTGGACAGAGCATTTATGAGGACTTAATAGGCAAGTTCAAAATGTGTTGCTGACCATTTCCGTATTGTTCAGTTCAGATGTTCCTCTACTTCCAGTGCCTTCTTCCACTTTGCTCATTTTCTTCCTCATGGGTCTCACTGTTTGTTATCACTAATGAAGACAAGTGATCAGATTGCTACATTCAAGATTGGACTTCTGACAATCCACGGTGTCTTCTACAATCACCCTCTCACTTTCTATTATTCTTTCTTCTCCAATTACTCACCCTCTCTTTATCAGACTTATCAAACACTCCTTGTCCTTCTCTCATTTTCTTATGTTAATTTTGTTTCTCTCTCTCACCTGATTATTTTATTTATATATATTTTCATTTATTCTTTTCTTTGTGATTCTTTTTCTTCTCTAATTACATATCTTTATTCTTCATGCCAGAATAAAATAGGAAACACTAATTCTTTGTACTAGTAGGCACAATGTTGTCAGCATTAGCATTCATATTGATAGCATTAAAACAAACTAATACATGGCGTTATATAATATAAAAGGCTCAAACACTAATATTCCATAGTTATAACTTATTACAGTGGAATCGTAATGACAATCCAAATCATCAGACCTGCAGTTCCAATGTAATAAATTATAACCATGGAATATTAGTGTTTGAGCCTTTTTTCTTACTCTGTCCTGGACATTGAGTTCTACCTGGATTCTATCCTCTTGGGAATATATATATATATATATATATATATATATATACACTGACCACTAATATTATCTCTCTCTCTCTCTCATATATATATATATATATATATAGTTTTATTAAATTCCTCATATTTCTCTCATTTTTAATCAAGTTTTACTTTTCCAAAATGAACTTTGGACAATTTCTGACAGAATTTCCTCCTTGTCTGAGAAGGAATATTAGAAACTTTGTAAAGTCAATCGTTAAAATTAATTGATGCAAAATGTTAGTCATTTTTAATATTATTTACCTTAAAGAACATTTGTTGCTTAAACATACAGAATGTTTATTTAGTCTAGGAAATCGAACACAAAATAGACTACATTTGCTGTAGCCTAGTCCAACACCAAGAAGTAACACTCAAATCTTTACAAAACAGAAATTATGCCTAGTGAATTTACAAATTTGAAAAGATGGGCACTGATCTTTTAAGTATTCTATACCACATCCCAAACAAATCTGCCAGTAGAAGACCATGACCCTGCTTTCCCTCTGAGGTCAATGTATTGAAGATGAGGGGGCTATGCTGATGACATAGGTGTTCATAGTTGGGATAAGAATGATCTTGAACAAAAAATCAACATCAACTACCAAGTGTTCCAAGAAGTAGAACTCAAAATAAACCTTTCAAAAACAGAAACTATGATGTGGAATTGGAATGAAAGCGTAGTGATGGCACCTACCCTGAATGCATCATAAAAATTCAGGATGCGTATTTAGTAAATACTAAACACTTCAAATTCCTCAGTGCATAGATCAGTTACGAAAAATTTAGCTATTGTGAATATAGTACTGAAAGTGCATATTTTGTTGTTATTCAATTACTATTTACTGTTTTTTTCTTTATTTAATCAATATGCTGACCACTAATATTATCTCTCTCTCTCTCATATATAATATATATATATATATATATATATATATATAGTTTTATTAAATTCCTCATATTTCTCTCATTTTTAATTAAGTTTTACTTTTCCAAAATGAACTTTGGACAATTTCTGACAGAATTTCCTCCTTGTCTGAGAAGGAATATTAGAAACTTTGTAAAGTCAATCGTTAAAGTCAACTTTGTAAAGTCAATCCTTCCCAAGCAAGGAAATAATGCCATTGTGATGCAAGGAACTACTGGGAGTGAAAGAGAATGATAAAACTTTAGAAGAAACTGGAAACCCAATATTAAATAGGAAACAAAGGATAAAACCAGGGAGGAGTGTGAACAGGATGATAGGCGAACACATCTACTCCTATTAGATATAAGATTTTTTTGTTTTTTTTTTACTTTTTAGAATGTTATCTTTCAAACTTAAATATGCTTTCAGCACCTTATACTCAGATCTATGTTCATCTTATCTGGTTTCTGCACATCAAGAGTTGCCTTCTCTCAACTGGTGTTATATAGATCTCCCAGTTCCAGACCCATGTTGACTATTGGCTAATACCTGCCCAGTATCATTCTCATGAAAATAGGCAGCGCCACCTACTTTAAGTAGAAGGTCTTTTCTCAACACATTGTGGAAGGGGATGCAACTCCTGGTGTTTATAGCACCTCATACAACCAACTTTGAGTCTTTTATTGGGCTGACCCGATTTTCTGTTACACTTTTTAACATGTACATAAATGAATTTTATCAAAAATGTAGACCCATAGACATGTTTATTTTTTTAAATGTGGGTCTTTATTTGAATTCTTCAATGATTAAGTGAATAGTTTTTGATTTTTTTTTTTTTTTTTTTTTTAAGTTATTTTGCAAGCTAAAATAACTGGTTAGATTTCAATCATTCCACTCTTTGCTCTGTAACATTAAAACTGGACTTTACATTCACAAATCTATCAGTAGCAGACTGGGTCTAAAAATATAAGTTGCCAGGAGACAAAGGGGGCCCACCTACTAGACCGCTATCATTTAATTAATTTTCATAACGAATAAATAAAATTTTTGATATATATAATATATATATATATATATATATATATATATATATATAATATATATATATATATATATATATATATATATATATATATATATAATTTATTTAAAAATATGATTCCAACACGCTACATAAGAGTTCTCATGTTTCCAAACAAGACCCAAAAACTTCAATATAATTATTTGAATTAAATTGAATTAAAGTAAGCTCTGTTCCATCTTCAAGCGAAATTTTTTTTTTTGAAATAACTTATTTCTGAAATTTACGTGTTTTAATAGCATATTCATTATTGAAATCAAAATTTCCATGGTAACGGCCAGCGCGATTGTTCATATATAGAGGGGTGCATAGTGTTAATAATTTGTATCAGTATAGAGTAACATTCATAGATGTCAAGTCAGGGTAAGGTTGGGGTGTCTAAATTTAAAACGGAAGATGATTTTGTCTAGTCTGATTTTGTCTATGTAGATTTATTTATTTTTTTATTTTATTTTTTCTGAAAGGGTTTTGTGTATATAAAAATAAAACTGCCGTAACATTTGTTTTTTGACGACTTCATAAAGGGTTATCTTTTTTTGTAGGGTATTTAAGCTATTTATTAGGACTATGGATTTAAAAAAAAATTATATGCTAATTATTCAATGCAAAGATTTGATGATGTCGGCAAAAAAACGTGAACTCATGTCTATTGTTTCATAGATTTTTATTATTTAGAAACATAATAATGTGTAGTTTCTCATGTAGGCATAAAGGGCATGGGTCATCCCAAGTTTTACAAGTTCTAGTTTTGTTTATAATTTTCCATTTTACTTTTGGTGTTTTATTCATTTCCATTTTACTTTTGGTGTTTTATTCATTTCCTTCAAATGCCAAAAATATTTACCTAACCATTTCTTTCCTATTTTCTATATATTTTCACACACACACACACATATATATATATATATATATATATATATATAAAGGGAGGCATGGTGGAGTAATGGATAGCAGCTCGGATTGAGGAATCGGAGAACTAAATTCATATTCCAGTCAAATCCATTACATCCACTTATGTACTAATACCCATGGGAAAGGTATGAATCCTTTTCTTCACCCCCCCAGCTACGGGTAAATAGCAGGACAGACCGGGTTCTATAACCTTGGATGGCAGTTAGTCTATCGCAAAAAGAAATGGCAACCTACTGCGGGAAAAAATCTGCCTCCTCAGTTATGTATCAAAAGATATATGATCACCTAAGCATGTATCACACATGGCACATAACTGACTGATATATATATATATATATATATATATATATATATATATATATATATATATATATAAAGGGTACAATTAAAATTTTTGTTGGAAAAAAAAATGTATTTTCTTTAGTAATTACAGTGTACATGTACTGTGCATATTACTCTTAGTAGATACCAAATGTAAATACAGAATGTTATAATTGAATTTTTTATTTAAGTAATTGTTTGATTTTTAAATATTTTATGACACAATTTACACATTAACAGATACTTCAAAAATGACATACAATCCACCTTATTAAGTGCAATCATTTGTGTTCACTAAATGATTGTGAACACCTGCCAATACTTGCTTTTGCATCAAATTCAGATAACAATTCTTTTTCAAATGATAGCAACATGTATTATTCCAAATTGTCTTCAGACAGAAAATTTCTTAAACTAAGATCTTTAACTTTGTCCTCTCACATTGGACTTGAGTAATTGATTGTGCACAGATGATGTTATAAATTTATTATATTCCTTTTTATTACTAAAACATTAGGGGCCTGCTTGCCATCCAGCAAACTGTCATCTTGGCCAGTCTGTCACTGAAGACTATAATTTGAGAAAGCTACAGACCTTGGGTCAGTTTGGCATTGGGGTCATAAATATTTGGCACCCAGTGGAGATCAAACAGTAGTAATATCAGGCTAGCTTGTTAACCATTTTTTTCATGCATTTATAAATTTAGGAGATTCTAATATTTAAGAAAAAAATAATCAGATCTGGTAAATTGTAATTTTCATAAATGCAAACAATCAGGCAAACTGAAAATTTAAATTGTCAACTGCTCTGTCAATTAGCAGTTTCTATTAACCTTGTATTGGGTGAATTTTGTGTGTGTAATATATATATATATGAATGAAAATTTGGGTTTACAGAGCTGTTGTCCTTGCCATCCTTTTGTACATCTCAGAGTTGTGGACTCCATACAGGTACCATATATGCCAGCTGGATGTTTTCCATAAAAGCTGTCTGCGTGCAATCTGTGGTGTTAACCGTCAAGATAGGACATCTAACGTAAACCTGTTTAACAGGTGTAATATTGAAGGAATCAAGACTTTTCTCATACAGTCTCAGTTATGATGGACTGGTCATGTCTTGAGAATGTCTGGTGACAGGATACGAAAGATCATAATGTACAGCCAGTTAGATTAGAGCTACAGAAATGTAGGACGCCCATGGCTAAGATACAAAGAGAAGCTGAAGAGCAACTTGTCAGCTGTCAATATACCACATAACACCCTTGAGTGGGTAGAATGGAGATCAATGTGTTTTAGTGGACTTGGCAGTTTTCAATCTGCTTGACTGAATCATCTTCAAGATGTGAGAGCAAGATCTAAAATGTCAGCCAATCTAACAGTGATCTCATCCCACAATCCTCACTCTTACTCCATATGTGGCCTCCTTTGTGAATTACTAGCAGGTCTTAAGTGCCACTTAAGATTATCACACAAAATTTCATAACTGAAAAAATTAAGCTGTCAGATCCTTATACATCGAAACTGGCAGGAGAGTCCATTATTTTATATATATATATATATATATATATATATATATATATAAAGTGAATACACATAATATCCCACATTGATAGCATGTTTCATGTAGATTATATAACATTAAGCACTGTTTTTATAACACCTGTGTAAAAAATGTATATATGTGTATATATATATATATATATATATTTTTTTTTTTTTTGCCATATACACATATACATATAGATATGTGACAAAAGTAATGCACTGAGGTGGATAGGATGACATGGAGCAATTGAGCAGCCATCACAATCACCAGACCTAACTTCACCAGATTTATTTCTTGTCGGGGGGTGGACTGAAAGATTTTGTTTACAGGGTCAAACTGAAAACAATTCCTGAATTAAAACAAATAGTTTCTGATAAATTTTCTGAAATTAGTGTAGAAATGTGTCAAATGGTTTGTAGAAGAGTTGTTGATAGGGTTTATCATTGTATTGAACATGAAGGGGAGCATTTTGAACTAAATTTATTCAGACACCACAAGATTAATACAAGTTACCTTTGGACTCTACAATCACAAGCGATACTCAAAATGGTGGCCTTTAGCTTCCAGACATTTATTAGCATGGGGAACTACTGCTTGGGCAATGTTGGCCAAAGTGTTCAGTGGGATTGCTGCATATGTATTTCTTGTCTAAAAATGACCAATGTAGTTGGTTTCCTGCAATATACAACATATTTTAGCTGAGAAAATATTTCACTACAGTAATTGCAATTTGATAAAAATATGAAAGACATGTTTTTCTTTTTCTGAAGTTTGTATACATTATTTTGGTTGACTCTGTATATAACAGAATATCTATTACTTGTAATACTTTTCTTTTTTCTTTTTCTTATGATTTGTGTCTATTTACTGTTAGAATTTTGTTTGCTCATTCAAATCCACTAGTCCCCCTTTAGGATTCTATGTAGATACTGATAATAAAGATTCTTCATCTGTATAATGACCAGTAAATGAAACCATGGCTTGTCTAATCTGCTGAACATTTGTCACTGCAATTCTGGGTTTGATGACTTTAAAATTACCTGAACTCTCAATACCTCCTTTGCACTTGAAGATTCTTTTATTGTATTGAATTTTACCAAATGGCCCACTTTGTCATCTAAGGAGAAAGAGCCACATCTTGTAAATATATGTCTGGGAGTGGGAGGTTCGATGGGTGGAGCTTGTCATTTATCCTTTGATTTGATTGGCCAATTCCATTAAGGGCTCTTTCCCTCCATCTCTAATGGCTTTCTTGAGTAATAATTTCCCCTATATTAAAAGATTCTAGTTCTATTATTTACTAAGCTTAGCTTAGCTTTCTTACAAGGATGCAAGTAGTATGGTGCTCCTAGTGAGGATTGAATTCCCTATTCAATAGTAATCATCAACTAGACTAAGTAACTAACCATTGTACCATGGCAAGGTGCCCAGTAGATTCCAGTGTAGCCTGAACAAAGCAGCAGACTTTCAAACTGAAAGGAACATAAGAATTGACATTCTTATGAAACTTAGCTACTTACACAACTGCAGTGTGTATAATGTTCTTTACTATAACCACCTTACTTCTCATGGATCTTTTAATATTTCATAATCATAAATAAACTTAGTTTAGTGCTTTTATTATTTCTGAGATATATTTCTTGATAATGTTAAAGTATACAGATCTTAACCCGCTTCTATAAAACATCTTATGACAAAAACGCCAAAAGTATTGTCTTAATATATCCATGAATAATTGCATTAAAGTGGAAAGAAAATTTATATATGCTATTGAACATAATCACTGACACGAGATATTTAAACTTTTTAAATAATTCCATCTATGTGTGTCAGTTACCATTAAAAATTACTGTGAAAAACCGTTTATACTTTATTTTGGTAAATAAAATTAAATTCATTAATACCATCTCTGCTTTTGTGAGTTACCATTAGAAATTGCAATATAAAGTGACTTAAATGTTATTTTGACAAGTTGAAAATTACAAAAAATGATGTTATGTGCATTTACATTATTGGCTTTGTTTTTTTTTGTTTTTTTTTCTTCTCATAATGCCATTTGATGCATTTATCATGTGTCATGATTGTTTTTATGGGTTTTTTTACCAAAAAAAAAAAAAAAAACAAAACCCAAAAATAACTCAAAGATCCATCTGTACAAAAAAAAAAAAAAACCTAACAACACAAAAGATTTTATTGTTATTTTGAGAAGAGCTAGAAACACGAGAAAAGTCTTTAGAGTAAAAATAGAAAAAGAAAACATTTTTAAATAAAACCTTTTGAATGCATGAAGGTATCAAAGGCAAATCATAAATAATCAAAATGTCACTTTTTGACATTTCTGCTTAGGATCAGTTCAACATCTGTGCACTCTGCCAATGATCAGTGTGTAGTATCTGTGTACTATGGAAAGTGTAATACACACAGAAGGGGATGCTAAAAACTTCTTGGTGTGACCAAGAAGCTCTTTGCTCCCAAAATTTCTGATCTTTGATCATTTGGTCAAACTTTGGGAAGTAAGTGGAGCTGAAAATTTTTTAGCACCTCTCTCTCACATGCACACACAAATGGCCATAGAAATCAACACTGCATGGTGATGGTCAATTTTGTACCTTAAGTGATCATCAAGTCATTTGCACTCCATTCTCGATATTGAACCCTTTCCATATGATCAGCAAAGTTAAGCAATGTCAGTACCTAGATGGGTGACCGTTTGAGAATACCAGATGCTGTAAGCTTGGATGTGCAGGTGGTGTAATGTATAATGATTCGGAATTGCTAATTGGAGAGCTGAGTTCCAATTTTTGTTGGGTTTGTTATATTTATTTATACACAAATACACATGGGAAAATTATGAATCTACCTCTTCTACCTCTCAGCTATGGGTTAATTAGTAAGATTTGTATAATTAAATCATTATCAAAAAAAATTCTTACAATCTAAAAATATTTTCTGGCTTTAAATAACCTGTAAAAGGTTAAGCCATAAAAGATCACTCAGTCCATCAAAAAGCAATATTTATCTACCCATTTACTGTATTTAGCATATATGGAATATTAAAAGATATGAATTATTTCATGTTCTCTTTGTAAATTACAGAGATGCAATATGGAATTTCAGGTCATGCTTGTGAATGTTTAAGTGATGATTGTTTTTTTCAACTTTTTTTGTATGAACTACTTTGTAGAAATTTTGAAATTTGAATCAAATCTATTTATGGTTTATGTCAAATGCTAGCTGTAATGTGTTTGGGTACATAATCTAGCCAATTACATTTAATTTGTTTTTGTCACTTTTGTTATTAAATATCCCAATTTTGCAATAATAGAAGATCTGCTAAGGAAGTTGGAAGGTTGTAAGAACCTGGGCACGAATTTAGTGATTTAAAAAACAAAAAACTTTGATTTAAAATTTTCAGTGTCCCCTTAGTTTGATGCACAGGTGTATACATGTAAACATCATTGTGGTCTGGTGAAAATCGTAAAGTGTGAAATGCATCACATGAAAATCTTTTTCCATTTTGTTATTAATTTTCCTAACATTGTTCTCTAGTATATAAAAATTGTCTTTTTCTCTTATATAATTCATTGAGTTAGTAAATGATGAAAGTATTTCAGCATTTGAGATTTGATAAGTGCAATGCAATTAGGTGGATATATATTTTCTAGTATTTAATTTATAAGTGTAATCCGGATATAAGAGAAACCCGGATATAAGAGAGATTTTACCTGGTCCCAAATTAGAGCCATACTTACCTAAACAAAATAGACCAAACCCGCATATAAGAGACTTCTCCGGTCCCGACAACTCTCTTATATCCGGGTTACACTGTACTTAGGATACTAGTCACAATATTTTAAAAAACTACAAATTAGCACAATTCATTCAAAATTGTAATAATAAATTATTAGTAAATAGAATTTGGTACATATCTTTTTGTTTTTTAGTATGCATGTAAATGGAATTTTATGTGTACATAAAATATTACTTTGAATGTTATTATAAAAGACACTAATATTTGAAATGGATTCTCCATTTTTATTTTAATTGATTTATATTTTGTTTGGACCTGGCATCAGAAATCATAACAGATGTAATAAAAAAAAATATATAAAAAAAATATGGTGTCTATTTCAGATACTGGTATTAACTTAAAGATAGTTACTACATACTAAAAAAAAAAAGTGTTTACAAAAAAAAAAAAAAACAACAAAAAACTGTTCAAGTGGGCTTGATGAAATCTTCATAAATCTATTGTCAAATTTTATTAAATTATTATGAAAAGAATTGTAATTTGAAAATATCTTAAAACTACTTATGAGGCCAAAAGTACTTAGCTTCATAGATTGTTTTTTTTTATTTTTACTGTCATAAAAAAGCAAATTAGTAAATTATTAGATAATTACAAAGAAGTACTAGACTTTTTACTCTGAGCAAGTTCTTTCATTTGGAAATCATTTTTTCCTGGCGTCCAATTTATCAAGACAGCATGTGTAATGAATCATTGATCTTTTAACCATTGATCCAATGATCTAATCATCGACCATAAACATTCAGAGATCTAATCATCGTCTAAAGTTTTGTCAATCATTTTACAAGACTAACCTTCCAGATGTGTTTGAATCGTTTATTTGTATTCTAGGGGAGTTAACTCTGAGAAATACAGCAAAAGCATACGGAACTCTGACTTCAGGCAGCTATATTTCAATTTCGCTATGAATATTGAAAAACATGGAATATTTTTAAAATTTCCGTTTTGTTTGGTAAAAAAAAATTACCTTGTGTAATTTAACTTTAGTAAAACAACCCAGAAAAATGAATATGGGATATTTTTTTTATTCTGTATTTCAGGGCATCAAATATCACAAACATTCCAATGTTGCAGTGGAAATAGAAACTCAAATGAGAACTGGTTTATGGAGTTTATATTTTTATAATTTTATTTTATTTTTATGCTTTCATGAAAAAAAAAAAAAAAAATGATTTGAGTGACCCTGTGACTTTCACTATTGCTTTTATTTCTAGTCTTGTTGTTACTTCAAAATGAAAGGAAAAATGTTGCCTGACAAGTATTTGGTGAATCACTGGATAGTGATTTTTAAAAAAAAATCCAGAGTTAATTTTTCATTTGTACGGTTCAATTTTTTTTTTTTTAAATTCCAGTGTTTAAAAAAAAAAAAAAAAAAAAAAAAAAAAAAGACATTTTTAAGGTTAACACATATATATATATATATACATATATATATAATATACAGAAACATATTTGTGAATATGAAAAGATTACGATAAAAGTAAGCAGACATAATTTTGGTTATTTATTCAATCAGACATGCTAAAACAGAATTTGCTGCCTAAATACACAATTAATAATAATAATAATATGTCTGCATATGTCAATGAGTGAACGTGCGTGTATGTATGTTTGTGTAAGCATGAGTGGCATTCTGATGACAATTTTTCCTCCCACTACTATAAAAACACCGATATACACAACCATATATAAATCCAAAATTAAAAAATTAATCAGTTTGTCTGATGATTGCAAATAGCGTGAAACCCAAGGTCACAAACTCACATGAATCCAATTATATAAAATCAAGAACCTATAGAGTTCAGCAGATATATGAAAATAGAAAGGGGTGTAAGATAAGGATGTCTTCTCACCAAACTTATTCAATCTATACAGAAGCAATTCTGTGAGAGTTAGATGTCCTGCCAGGATTCATTATTGGTGGTCATCATTTTAACATCATAATATAAGCAGTTGACAAGTGTTGATAGCAGACACAATGAAAACTACAAAAGCTCATTGAGGAAAGCAAGAAGAAAGGGCTAAACAAACTGGAAAATGATAGAATACATGGTTGTTAGCAAGGGGATGAGTCCAAAATGCAAATTGGAGATACAAAAATCAAACAAGTATAAAAATTTAAATATCTGGGAAGTGTTTTAACAGAGGATGAAAAGTGTGACACTGAAATCTGAAGGCACATTGACATTCCAAAAGCTAAGCAGAGTATTAAGAGACACACACTTTGTTAGAAACAAAGAAAAGAGTATTAGACATGATATCTGTTCTCCTATATGGCAGTGAATGCTGGACAATCTCCATGAAGATGAAGAAGAGACTTGAAACAACAGAAATGTGATTCTACAGAAGGATGCTGAGTATACCATGGACCAAACATGTGAGCAGTGACAAGGAAAATGGAAACAAAAAAGTAACTTATCCTTAATATCAGGAAATAGTTGAAATTACTGGTGCACATAATAAGGAGGGCTTGGAAAATCTGATACTCACAGGACAGATTGAGGGGAAGAGGGACAGTGTAAAACAACATATAACATACTTGATGAGCTTAAGTAATGGGATGGTGGTACAAGTTTAGGAATTTATTAAGAGCTACAAAGGATAGAAAGTTATGGAGAGCCATGATCACCCATGCCCTGAGGGACATGCCATATAAAGAATTTCATTATATATATATATATATATATATATAAAGACCAGGAAGAGAAGCTGGCTATAGCAACTTATAAGAACAGCAGCATGTTGTTAAAAAGCAGAACTGAAATAATGTCCAAGTGTAGACATATAAGTAAAAGCATTCTCGGTCTCTATTACCTTGGATGAAGAAAAAAAAAATTTTTTTTTACACCTCCTCCCCTTCTTGACTTCCAGTGCCATTGCTGAATAATTGTAGTATGGTATGTGGTATTACGAACACTTATTGCCTGTCACCTGAAGAAGCCTGATGGTCGAAACGAAGGTTGTGTGTGGTCATATAAGGTGTTTTTCCTCTTTATATATAATTCTTTTGGAATATGAATGTGTTTCTAAATTTTAATCTCTGAAACCATCATTTAAAATTGTACCTACTAGCTGTGGTAGCATTTATTTAAAGTGTCAGACCTGTTATAGCAAGTTTCATGGCTAGCAGTGACATAGATAGTGATATTTCAATGTCAGCATATTCATCTATTTATAAAATGCCTCCAACATGTGGCAAAAATGTTTAACTTATAAATATTTCCTCCTCATTTTAAGTGCCATGTCCCTTCAGGACATATGCTATCATGGCTCTTCACAACTGTCCCCTCTATATCTTAGTATTGTTTATCTTTTTGTCATCCTGTTCCTCCATCCATTCACACAAGTTGGTTAGATAGGTAGTCTGCTACCTCCTTTGGTGCCATTTGCTTTCAGTAAGTCCTGTAAGTGTTAGATTCTCCAAGCCCTTCTTCCTCATTATGTGACCAAGAAATTTCAGCTGTCTTATTCATATCCTGATTATAAGTGTTCTTTATATTTCTATTTTCCTTAAGACCTCTTTGGTATTTATATGCTCCACTCATGATATTCTCTTCAACATTCTGGAGAACCACATTTTTGTTGGCTCCATTTTTCTCTCCATCTGTGAGAAAATTGTCCTAGTGATTTTAATTATTAGGTTGGTGCAAAAATAATGACGTAATAATGTCATTTTTTGACGTTAAAAATACGTCAAAAAACAACATTATTACGTCATTATTTTTGCACCAACCTAATAATATAAAGACAATATAAACTAAATATATAAATCAAAGGAAAATTTTAAAAATATGTATTTAACATGATGATGTGTAGTTGTCTCTCCATTTGTCAAGGTTGTCTGTCTATATATACAAAACGTAGCCATCAAAAACACAAAACATAGCATTGTCTTGCACAAGGTGACAAAGAACCTGTATCTCATAATATTGTGTGTTTGTGAGAGAGCGAGAGAGAGAGAGAGAAAATAAGGTTGCTCTTGTTTTGCAGACCACTTAATCACTGAAAACTCTTCTAAAAATAACACTATGTGATTGAAATCAAGTTTTGAGATATAATTTTCCTCTGATGATGACCTTCTGGGACGAAACCTCAAACTACCATTTTGGTAACCATTAAACCAATATTCAAACTCTGAAGTGCGTTCATTTTTAAACCAAACTTCAGAACAAGAGCTCTAGGCTTCATTCATTACAGTTTGAATTTCCTGTTTTATCCCTTTTCCCAGAAAACAGAAAGTGCTTTGCCCTCTGTGTGAAAGGAAAATCCAGGAAAGGATGACAGATCCTGGTTATTTTTGTTTGCATGTAATTCCATTTATTGACTTGACTTATTATTTTCTCTTGTTATACATGCCAATATTGTTCATAAATCTTTCTTCATTTCTCTCATTGGTCACATGTTGTACCAAAGAAAGAGTCATGTATATCTGTGTTATTGTAGTTGCATCTTATTAATCTTTGTTTTTAAAATTTCAAATGTTAAGCAAAATTGTTAGAGTTTAAGGCATTTATAATTATTGCATATTTTCTGTTTAGGCATGAATATATCTATCTGTTTATTTTATCTGGCAGGTTTAAAATCTAATAAAATAATCTTTCTTGTTAAAGAATGAAGATGTAACTTATGAGATAATCTTTACTTTGTGTGTGTGTGTGTGTGTGTATGTGACTAACACGCACACACACAAGACTTGCCTCTTGGTGTTGTCTCCAGTGTCCACTTTTATATTTACATACACTCTCATGCTGATATTGAGCACTTTTACCTATAAATATAGCTTAAAACTATTTTCATCACATATATATATGAGATGGTCTTATGTAAAGAATTAACATTTATATATGTGATTATTGTCATGTTTTTACAGATTGCCATAGGGAAAAGGTTATAATTGTTCTAATGAGAGAAAAATGTATATTTTTTAATATATATATATTTATATATATATATATACTGTCTATTTAGGCAGTGCAGAAAATGTTTTTGAAGGAAAATACTATTAAAAACAAGAGACATTTTGTGTTGATTAATTTTAATGATCGACTTTTCCAAATTATGAATAATCCTTCTCGGACAAGGAGGAAATTCTGTCAGAAATTGTTTCAAGTTCATTTTTAAGAAGAAAAGTACTAAAAATATGGTTGAAGCTTAAGTCATCATCAGAGTAGGTAGAGTCTAAACTCACCAATTGTCTTCATCTGAAGAAACTCAAATTAAAAGATATATTCTATATCTTTTACAATGTGTGTATTTGTTTCTTTGTATTGATTTGAGGGAAAAATGCATAAATCTTTACCAGCTATATTGTAAGAAACTACATTAAAAATGCAGATAAGATTTGTTTCATTATAGTTGCAGTCAAGAGAAAAGAATGTTGGACTCAGTTTTTTAATAAGAAGAAAAATGGTGTTCAGAAGAGTGGTGCTAAGATAGTTTTGTTTTGCAATGGAAATAATGCTTGTGTTAAATGACTCATATAGATGTAAGTGTGACAGAAAACCATTTGTTAATTTAATAATAATAATAATAGCAATGATAATACTGTACCTGGTTGTTAATACAAGTTGTAATAAGCAAGTTGCTGTTTGGTCATTGATTTGTGTTTAAGATTTGTTGCTTACAAGGATGAAGAATTTTGAAATAAACAAATTCAACATTTTCAAAAGAAATGAATTTCAACAAGTGGAGGGATTTTACATATATATTTTTATATAAAGAATAACAATTCGAGCAGAGAGAAAATATGCCTTTGTGCACACAGCTGAAAAAGAAAGAAAACATTTATAGGCTTGTTTTTAGAAAATTGTGTGTGTATTTTATGATGTGCCACGTGGCTGGGTTTGAAGTTTAGCAATCAGCTGCCTGTGGAAAGAAATTTCCCTGGAAATGAGACATGTCCTGTACCTACTACATTCTAAGATGGGGTTTATGCCTGATGTCTCTTCTATGGCCCTGAATAGCACCACCTAGTGAGCATCTTGGCAGATAACATGGGTATAATCCTCAGTATATACAGATCTAAAGCAGATCATATTTTAAGATTTGATTTCTTGAGTCACTTATTTGGAAACAGCGCTTTTCCAAACTGATGACTTACAATAATTTATTATACTCTAGATAATCTTGTCTTGAATTATATATATTTTAAGATTTGATTTCTTGAGTCACTTATTTGGAAACAGTGCTTTTCCAAACTGGAGACTTACAATAATTTATTATACTCTAGATAATCTTGTCTTGAACTATTAACTAAATTTTTCATTGAATTATTTTTTTTCTTTAATGTCAGGTTCCTTCAAGGTGGTGGCAATACTGACTTTACAGAATTTTTCAAACATTTGTGAATTGCAATATATTCTTGGGAAAGATAATGGGTTAGTTTTTCTTCTCCAGGATTTGGAATTAAGTTTTCCTTCTCTTATACTGGCTGCCACTCAAGGCTAGGGAGCCTAGTCTATTATGATATTTAATCCATGGCTAGGGGAGAAGAGATTTAGACCCTTTCCAAGGGTTTTTGTGCAATAGTAAAAGCAACAGATTAGCCTAGAATTTGAATAACTCTTGATTCCATCTTCCATGCTGATAATCATTATGATAGCCTCTTTTCTATATACTTTTTGAATTACACATTTTCCTTGATTAACCAAACTGACCTGTTTTAAAAAATGTTCTTTTTAAAAGTTTATAAAATTCTGACTTGAATTCTCTTATATTTTTACAATTTTGATAAAATGAAGCGAATAAATTTAACTGAAAAGTTAAATTTTTATCAATTAAGAAATATGTTAATTTGAGAAAATGTATTAAAAATGGTTTTTGTAAATAATATTGAAATATCAAATTTTTTGCATGTATTGTTTTTCTGAATATATACAACTCGCATTGTATTATTGTTTCTAAAATTACAATAAAAATATGCATTAAAATCAATCTATATGAAAGAATACCAATCTTTCAGTCACTTGAAAGAGGTAATTAAATTAAAAAACTAAAGTGAGAAAGTCAAGAAAAAAATAATAAAATATTCTTTGTTTTTTTTTTGTTTTTCAATTTACTTCCATTTTTTGTGTTTGTTAGAGGATGTTTTCCCAATTGCTACAATCTTAACTTGTTTAAGTTGAGGGTTAACCATTATCTTCCCCACATAGGCACATAAACTGTGTCTGTTACTCTATAACCCTCTACTTTGAGTGGCTCCAGGGTCTAGTACACTGTAAAAACAACAAAAAAGTTTCACCTGTCTAAATAATTACAATTATTAAATTTTGCATCAAAGTAAAATATTTAAGAATTATTTTATTTATTTTGAGATTTACTCTGTTGCATCAGAAATATTTCAATAAATTAAGTCTGCTGATTTTGTAAATGTTTATTTTTGTTCATATTTTATATAAATGACTTCATTCTGAGTATTATTCTATACTTTATAGTGTTGATGTGACCACAATGTCTTTATCAATACATTCTCCAGGTGTGTACCACCTTGATGGAAAGAGAAAAGTTTATTTTCCCCTCCAAACAAGACCATGACAGAATGGATTGACTGAAACATTGTGCTAGACGTTAACATAATGTTTCAGCCAATGCACAGCACAAAAGAATTAAATTATTTGTACAAAGTTTGGAATGTTTTTGAATCTTTTCAAAATTAAGGACAATATTCCAGATATTAACTTTAGAATTTTGCTATGCTTTGCTGTATATGAAAATATCTGTCTGTCTCTGCAGGAAGCAAGGAAAGAAAAATTTATTCATTGTCACTTTCTTGCATTTGAGATATATAAGAGATTTGTAAAAATTTAATGAAAACCTATCAATGGACAGTGTTAGCTTTTCTTTGTATATTAATTTTTTTTGTGAAATCCAAGGAATTGTTAAACATTATAATTACAAAAAGTTTGTTGCTAATATGCAAGTAAACAACAGTGTTATGTGGAACTCACAAATTTGTATGCATACCTATTGGATTAAGAGAAACAATTCTGCATAAGGAGTGCTTTATCTTTATTGTTATGCTGAAATATCTGTTATTGTAAAAAATGACTATTTGTAACTGTCTGGTGTACTGTTATCATTTTTTGTTAATAATGCCTGAACAAGAAAAATTAATGTGTACTTTGAAAAGGCAATTTCACAAATCTTTGGGAGTAAATGAACAATTTTCAACTTGCTTAATACAATCTTACACCACCAAATAAATTTCTAAGAAAAATAAGGTAAAATTCCATGCTATATTTATCATATATAGATATGTCCTGAAAATTTTGCTAGTTACTGCTGACATACTAATTTTATTGTGAAAACCTTGACCTGCTTAATAACCTCCTGTGTGTACACATACACACATTTTATATATATATATATATATATATATATAACACCAGTATGAGTTGATAGTTAAATTAAATGTTGGTGATAATAAAATCTGATTCAAACATTAATTACTTGTAAATATCTATGTTCTTTCTTAGTTTTTCAAAGAATTTCTTAATTTATTTATTTTCTGGTATATTTTGTTTAAATTGTAATGTGAATTTGCTCGTCTTTTAAATTTGTGAGTCTTACATCATGAGGATTTTTTTTTTTAAATTTTCTTTTTTATTCTTTTGCGGCATTTCTCCTACCCTTCTTTCATTTTACTTTACAGCGCGCAACTAAATCAATACTTATTGATCTTTTTGCATACGATGATTAGCAACCCCCCCCCCCCGATGTAACGAGTGTCATTCATTCATATTTCCATAATACTGAGTGAACACCCTCCACCACTCAGGGAAAGGGTAAAATAGTTTAGGATGGAGAATCAACTTTACTGTCTTTTCTTTAACGCTTACTACTCCCACCCACCCCCATTCTATGCTCTTCTCCCCATGCCACATTTATATATATATATATATATATATATATATATATATATGTTATTATTTTTTAATGTCCACTTATTACTTCTTTTCAGCTGAATAACTATCCTTTTAATCTTTTTAGTCTCAAAGCTGGTTGGGGAAGATGGCCAGAATTGGACAGGTGTAGAGGAAATTAAATATAGTTGATGATACTCATATTCAGACCTTTCATCTATGTGTGGCTGTGTATGATAAATATTAAATACATAACATTGCGTAGTGTGGGTGGGAACGAACCCTTTACTTTATAGTAGTTTTACGTGTCACAGAAAAACTTGTTGATCACCCATTCCACCCCACTCCGATCTCCCCGGCCCATTTTAACTGGAAATTTCATTTTTGTCAATTTTTAAAAAATTTATTTTTTGTTTTTTAATCGATTTTTATTTATATATTTTTTTGTTTTTACTTTATTTTCTTTTTATCAATTATTGAGTTTTGCGCAGTCCATAGTTGACAGTACCCCAACCTCTTTTCTCTTTTAATCTCCTACCCATTTACCCTTCCTGGAAGCTTGTCACCACTTTACTACGCTGGTTGTAGTAATAGGAGGAGTTGAAATAATAGTGATAGTGGTATTTGAGTCTCGTGTGTGTGTGTGTGCGTGCCCGCTGATGAGTCATCTCTGCTTATTGCTGCTGCTCGTGTTCAAGGTGGTGGTGGCGGCGGCGGCGGCGGCACCAGCTGTTTTGTTGTTACTAGCCTTTCGCTTTTGGAAACTATGGAGGCCTTCTTGCATCTGTGGAATAGTGGAACGGGAGTTTTCCTTTACCCCAAGGCCGAATGTCTTGTTTAGTCAGTGTGTCCACCCCTCATAAAAAAAAGAAAAAGAAGAAAAAAAACGACACGGGTCATTAACGTTTCGGACTTTCTATCAGCTCGACTATCTCTTCTTTTTCGTTTCTTTTTTTTTCCCCTCTTTTTTTACTTTCTTTTTCTTTCTCTACTATGTGAACTTTATCTGTGTTGATAAAACGAAACTTTATTTTACACAGTCACCCCCTTTTTCTTTCTTGTCGGTCATTTCCTTTCCCCGACATTCGTGTTTATTTATTTATTTATTTTATTTATTTCTTTTTACACACTCTTTGAGAAGCAGTCGTCAAAGGACAATAATAACGTAATAATAATCATAATATGCATCCTTTTGCCGTTCCTTCGTTAGTTCATTCACCACTTCGCCCCTGGATTCATTCATACACATGTACGCGCGAGCCCCCGTGCACCTTACAGTGCAAAGTTTCCTTCCAACAACACATTATGGAACGGTATCAACCGGTAAAAAAACATTTATTCCTACTACAAAATGACCAAGGTTTCTATCTTCGGCAAATGATGATAATACAATTGTTGAACGTCGTTGGTGTCTCTGTTTAAATGCTAATGTAATATATATATAACGGCTTGTGAGGTAAGTTTTTTGTGTCTGTCATGTGGAAATTGTTTTGTTTTTTTTGTTGTTTGTTTGTATTGTTTTTGTTTTTTTGAAAGATTATGTATTTTTTTTATTTTGGTACTTCAAGTTTTTTTTATTTATTTTTAAAAAGAAATTTTAGATTTTCATTTGTGTTATTCGTTATTTATATATTTTATTTATATTTTTTTATGTTGTGAAATTTCTTCATTATTTTTTTAAAATATTTTGTAACTGGTATCAACAACACACATATAACGAACAACAGTATCATTTGACTTGTCGATTGTGCAACTTCTGTTTTTGAGCCACCACTGTAAAAAGTATTTTGAAACCTAGGTCAGAGACCTTTCGAGTGAAGAATTTTAGCTGTTTCAGGTGCAACTTGGAATATTTATTTAAATACAAATTTCACATAATTTTTTAGTTCAAGCCTCCAGCCAGAGTGGTCATTTATTTTTTTTCTCTTTCGAGATTTATATTCCTATTTCATAAGAAACTTTTATCACCGTATTTGTAGTTTACTTTGGAAACCTAGAAAAATGTTGATGCATGCAACGTAGTGTCTTCTTCACTCATAATTCACCTACCTGTGTCGTAAAAGGGAGATGAGGGTGGTGCTAGAGATGTGAGTAATAAAATTTCTCTTCCTGCGCATCAGGTTTTCTTTTGGCTTGAAGTTTTAAGAAATGATCACAAAAAGAGCATTAGTGGCTTTAAAATAAGTTTTTTTTTTGTTTGTTTTTTTTTAAATGGGTAACTTTGCCTCCAGTTGAATTTAAAATTTATCCATCAGCATAAAAAAAAACCAAAAAACATTTAAAATAAAGACGATGATTCTTTGTTTTTTAATTTAACAAATATTATTAAAGAACGAACATGTGCCACTGTTTTGGAGAAACAACGCTGAGTGTTACAAAAATAAAATTGTGATGTTTTTTTTTTTTTTTCTTCTTTAAATTTAAAACATTTGAAAGAAAAAGATACGTATTTAAAAGTTCTTCACAGCGGGAAAAAACTTAGGAAAAGGAAGACAATAATAGTAATTACGTTAATTTCATTACCTTTTAATTTAAAATTCAAAATTATTTTTGTGAGCTGTAGACAAAAAACAAAAAAAAAACAAAACCTTTTTTTTTAGTAGTGTTGGTAGCTTGCATTTTTGTGCCTCGTTCAATTGCATAATTAATTATGATACTTTTTTTTCTATCGTTATATTGACTGTTGTGTTAAGGAACCGAGAAATTATCTACAGATATTTCATTGTCCTTAATTTGAAAAGTTTATATTTTTTTTAAGGACGTTAACTCCCGAACATAGCATTGACTCTTCTCTAAACACTAAACAGGTAATAATAATCAGATTAAGATAGCTAACGTACAAGGATAAAACTAAACTAAAGTAAGTAGTTACATAAAACAGCAAAACTTAACTGCTAACGATCTGGATATATTTAAATTTCTCCAGATTAGCTTAGATATTAAACATGTTAACTAGACAATGCTCCATTTAAAAAGTATTAACATTTCCACCCGTAGATATAGGAAAGGTGAGAAAGTCAAAAAGATTAAGTGTGTTTGGATTAGGGATTTTTATAGAGTAATTCTGATAATTAAGAAAAATTAATGAATGTGAATATTAACTGAAAATAAAAATACCAATGCATAAGGAAAAGTTGTTACGTAAAATATTTTTATGTTAAGAATCGAACCCACGACTATTCCTTAAAAAAAAAAGGAATTGAGAAGTACCATGTTGCACTCTGTATCGATTTAAAATTTTAATAGAAATGTACAGGGGTGTACTCGGTGTGTCAGAAATATAAGGAGCATCGAATAAATATAATCTTTAAAATATTTTTGATTGAGAAAAATGTGAAATGCGTGTCAAAAAAATAATTTCGTGTACACAATATGAAGATACCGTAAAAGTCGATGTTTTGTGTTTTTTAGTTTAGTACACCTGTGTAAGTAAGAAGTACGATGAGATATGAGAAAATCAAAATACACTACCGTCACGCATCCATTTTTCTAGCTGCTTAATTTTTATTTTTTAGTACATAACTCTCTATGTGAAAGCTTTCATTTGTATCGATCTGTATTATCCATACTGGTATTGATTTAAATTTCAATCAATACTGTATCGAAAATTGAATAATTACCAGTTGAATAATATATTTTTCTCTCTCTCATAATCTGTCCTGGAGGTGTTTTACTGTTTTATGTTACGATTAGCGTCAGGACCTGTCAAAAATTATGGGATTATTTACGTATGAATCAGCATTACTACTTAGGATCAAAGTGTGGTTCCTCGGCCTTCTGTCGAGGATCAGTATGTATTTACCTGTGCGTTCTGTAAAAAACTGTTACACACACACACACACACACACACACACACACAGAGTTTGGTTACAAATTTCATTTTATGTGGATCTGGTGAAGAAAAAAAGTGTGCAAGATATTTTTCAATATCTGGATTATTGTCTATAGCAAATTGTGCACACATACAAATTTCCTGATTGATACATAAAATGAGACATTCAGTAAAGTAGTATGTGTGATAAAAAAAAAAAGTTTAGAAAAGTAAAAAAGTGAAAAACGTTAAAGCACTTTTGAAGATTTTCATGCTTCTTGCACGTTCCAGTTGTGTTAATTTTTAAAACATTTTTTTAAGCCAAAATTACACCTTCAGGCGCCAACGATTATTCTTTTCAACTGTATTTGCGTAGTCATTAACGATCATTTGATTAATTAATTCATTGACGTTTTCATGTCAAAATTCATTTCATAGCCAAAATGTAAGCCAATTTTAAAAGGCGTTCAACTAATTCTAAAAGTTTGTCTATTTTTGTAGGCTCAGATTGAACTAAACTTCTGAGATATTTTTGGAGATGTGTGGTGACTTAACTGAACTCTGATGCAAGAAGCACTTATGTAAATGGGGTGGGGGTTAACACTAACAGTCTTTATTTTGATACGCCTATTTTTTTTATTTTATTTATATAGCAATTGTTTTGCAAATCTCTGAAATTTTCTGTTTTTATAAGTTTCTGTAATTAAAAATACATTTATTTTAATGAATCCAAAACAAAATTATAATTTTATACGTGGGGCTGGTGTTTTTTTTTTTTTTTTTTAGCTTAGTTCTTTCTTTACTGAAAATTATCGCTTTTTATTATTTTTTTTTTTTAGTGATATTTTTAATTTATTTTTACTGTTGATTTTAAAAATGTTCCAAACAATACGGAACACTGAGTTACTTTTTTTCTTTAACTCAATTTAATTTTATTTATGCAGAAATATGTCCCTAATTTTTTACTTTTATTTTCTTACAAATACAGTTGCAATATTCACGGAGATTATATCTCACTTTGTTTTTATTTAAGGAAAATTAGTTGAAATAAATTATGTTTTCTGACACTATTTTTCGTTTCTGGTGCATAATTTCATTTTAAAAAGAGGATTCCGTATATAGTTAAAGAGAAAAGAAAATGTAAGTGTAGGTAGCGTTTTTTTGGTTGATGAGAAAATTTTAGAGCATTAAAAAATTTAAAATCAACAATTCTCTTTTTGGGGAAAAGTGGGAGTAAATGACGAGAAATACTCTGCCAAATCTTTAAAGTTAGATTTTAAAAAGCAACATTCAAAATCTTAACTTCTTTTTTTTAAAACTTGGGATCAAAAGCTGACCATTCAAACCGGCAACAAACAAGTTTCTCTGCCACAATGAAAACCCAAAGCGCGTATTAGCTGCCTTTTTAAGGCGTCCGATATACAGTCCTGTCTGTCTGTAGAACGAAACAATCAGACGTAAAGTAAAGAGAAAGGTCAATGTGATTGTGTCAGGAACTGTTTTATGAAATCACAAGGTGAGGTGGGGGTAAGGAGAAAGTAAAGACACGAAAGTTTTTATTGTGAAAGTCATCAACGAGCATGCCATCCATTTATTTTTAGTGCTTGGGTATCGAATTGAGACGCAGGTACTGTGCATGCGAGATCAAACCCTTCAATAAAAAGGGGCATGTGATCAGCGGCTAACACACACATATATAAAGAAAGATTATATTACCACTTTTATTAATTAAATATAAAGATTATATGTCATCACTTTTAAAAGAGATATATAATCTTTGTATTTTTTTATTTATTAGTTGACATTCAAGATTGGGGGAATTACCAAATTTTAGCCTTACAGGTTTCATGTTATTGACTAGTACTTTTCTAAATTTAAAATACAGCAGACGTTTAATGACTTCCATTCAATCACCAATCCTGATAAAGATTTTTATTGCCATTTTCTCGTTTGGATCTCTCTTCAAATGAAAAATCGTAGAGTCGAGTTTGTTACATTTACTTACGCGTGAAAACCGTCTCTTCTCGTCTCCCTTTAATGGGTTAAATAGTAGGGCAGACTGAGCTCTTTGCCCTAAGTAGGCAACCAGATTCTAGTGGAAGGACAACTCTGAATTTAAAACCTAGGCCCTGTGGAATACAATAAATACACCAGTGACTATAATTACTATAAAATTTTAATTTAAGAAGTCATTTTTTTAATAAATTATTTTTATGACTTATTTTATTAACAAATTGTAAACAAAATATTATTTTCACTGATGTTTTTCTACCATAGCAAATTGAGCATTTTATTATAGTTTTAAAACATGACCGGTAGACTTTTTAAAACATTTTTTCTTGTCGATAGAGAGAAAAAAATGCCTTGAAATACTTGGCAAATTCTTCTTTCAATTTGGCACTTACAATTTTCAGTTTTTCATCAAGAATAAGTTTTGTTTTTTTAAAGTAGCAGTCAATAAAAAATTGAAAACTAATACCAAATCTGATGGTAAGACCTTGTCCACTTTGCTCACTAGTTTTAAACGGACTTTTACCTGACCTCATATTGTTTCTTCTGCCATATCAACAGATAATCGGTAATCATTTTCATGTTTTATTTTATTTAAGATAATGTGTAGGAGCGGAAAAGAGGCTTGGAAACTTAGGTGAATAATATTGTTTCTAATTCTGCTAAAATTTAGCAGAATTAGAAATATTTTTAATAAGATGATTTAATTAGCAGCTAAATCATCTTATTAGAAATATTAATAAGACATTGAGAACTTAGAATTGCACTAATCCAATAAATCAACCTAGAATTAAAAGCAATTATCAGATTAATGAACATTGAACCAGGATTATCCATTAAAAATGGACTTTTTATTTTTAAACTGCTTTTGACTCCCACCACTATTGTTATCGTCATAATCCGTAAAAATTGATTGAAGGCTAAGGTGTTACTGTTAATTCTTTTTTTTTTGTCAGTGTTAAATCTTTAACTTAGTGTATCAAACAAAATTACAAAAGTCAACATTTTAAATAATTTAAAAATATTTTTATTTAACTGTTGAGTTATAAAAATACCGTTAAACAGTTTGAAACTCTGAAGCAAAAATGTTTCTTCACGTTTCCCTTTCGTTTTAAATGAAGTATGAGAAATTTCAAATTTCTGATTTATTCACTTAAAATTAAATTTAAACGCTACGTCTTCAATACAGGGTCTGCAAACACAAGCGGTGTATAATATAAAAACAAGGTTTAAAACAAAATTTAATTAAATTAAACAAACACCAATGCCGACTCCTTTTTTGCTTCCTCGTGTTCAAACGTATTTGTTAACTATTTTGGGTGTAGGTAGAATAAATTTAATCGTTCCCATATTAAACTCGTTATGGGTCTCAATCAAAGCGATATCTCTTTTGGATTCGCCTTGCTTCCGATTCATTCTTCGCGCGCACGCACGCACGCACAGACAAAAAGGAGCAAAAAAGAAAAAAGGTTATTGAAATCTTAAGAAACACTCTCTTGTTACATTGGACAGCAATTTATTTCTAATACGTTTCGTTAAAAATGACTGACGAGTTACCTTCTGTTAAGTTCTTTTGTATTTTTATTGTAAATTATGTGAACGAAATTTTTTTTTTTTTTGTATTAGCGTAGAAATTTCCCAAATTATTGTTTTCCTAGCGTATTCAGCTAATCTATTGGCCCCTTTTCATGATTTTAGTTTTATTGTAAATGGTGTGCGTATATGCGCGTGCGCCAGGTATTTGAGAACACATTTAGTATGCCATAAAAATGGAAGACAACCTAGCGTAATGTTTCGCGGTAGGGGCAAAATTTTACTTTTGACTTTCAGACATCGAGAGTATTAATATGGTCGGTTCTAATTGAAAAGGGCATGCCATACTTGTGACAGTAACAGGGTTGCCAGATTGTTGACGCCTAATTTCTGTAAATCTGGCTTATTTCATGTTGGCTTGGCGCCAGAGAATTGACTTGGCATTTTTTCTTCTTTTACATGCTAAAATTAAAATATATAATAAACAGTACAGCTGCTATGCTACAATCTTTTTTTTTTTTTTTTCATTCTCAGTGATGCGCCTGAATTGTGGGATATTTCGGTACTTTTTATCATCATATATCCTTAATCAAGAAGGGGAAGGGTTCCAAGAAATTTATTTATTGTGAAAAAGAATGATTCTTTTTGCAAAAAACCTATACCAATTTCAGCAGCCAATCAAAATAAAGAAATTTCTTTTATAATTTTAAATAAAAACTAATGGCCGTCCGTTTTTTGTTTCTGTCCTTTCACATGCTTGGCCCTCATATATTCTCCGATGTTTCTTTTCATAAGTTAATTCTTAATTTTAATATTAATTAAAAAGTCTTACGGATCAGTTAGTCAGTTATGTGTGATACACGCTTAGGCGATCATGTATCTTTCGATACATGACTGACGAGGCAGATTTTTTTCCCGCAGTAGGTTGCCATCAAAGGCTATGAATTTACCTATAGCTCTGAAGACGATGATTCATACCTTTTCCAAGCACGTAAGTGAATGTATTGTAAGACTGGGATTCGAACTCAGCTCTCAGATTCCTCAATTCGAACCGCTATCCATTACTTCACCTTGACGGATACATATACTTAAAAAAAAAAAATGAACAAATAATGATTGGTTATTAATGTTATCTAAATGAATTAAATTTCCTTATTTACAGACCGCCCCCACTGACACACCAAAAAATATTTTTTGCTAAAATTGAAAGAAAAAGTGGTTTCATTAAAAGGCTTGAAATCCCACTCTATATAAATAATTTAATTTAGCTTTTTATACGCATTATTTGGCTTTAAATAAAAATGTTAATCTGGCAACCCTGGACAGCAATCACCATCCACAGTGACTCAGAGATAGCCAGCTTCTTGAAAGTAGGGAGCAAGAAAAACGACAGGTACGGACCTCATTTTGGTAAACCAAGTTCATGTCACCTGGGATTCGTAATGTCGCTCTCTCGTCTATTTCTTCCTCACAAAGGCTGAGGATCATTGCCACCGCCAATATCAAGATGCTAGAAACGTTGAACACATCTTTGAAAGGGTGGTCATCTCTCTTTCATATGGCGCACATAACCTAGGAGTGGTAGGCTGTAAATTTACATGACCATGGGGCTTCTTCTTAACTCTTCTGATTCCTTGGACCACTGCGTATGGGGCGTCGTCGAGAGGGACGCAAATATCAAGGATTTGTTTTATGGTAGTCAGCGTCGATGTGATGGCCAATGCAACCGAAAACTATTTGCTAGCCTTTTTTTCTGTTTCTAAATTGAACACGTGTACAAATTCTTTTGAAAATATAACTGACTTTTTTTTTCTATTGTGTAGCACACAGTACACTACAGTATCTTTGTTTTACTTTTTAAATTGTTTTAATTACCTGACTTCCTCTTTAAAAAAAATAGTAAGTTTCATTCTTAGAAATTGAAAGAATTGTGGTGCATATTTAAACTGAAAATAATTTTATTTTTAAACTTTCATTTTCCTAGAATATCTTTTCATTAACTCTCTTATATCCGGGTTACACTGTATTATACACTCGCTGGTTTAATAATAAAAAAAATCAATGCAAACACGAAATTTATGAAGAGGGAAAGAATCAGAAGTAAATAATTGAATGAAAAACTCACTGAAAGGCATTTTGTAAAAGAATAATAATCATTTGTGAATTAAAAATAGAGTACCTTTCCAAATGAAAATGTGCGAAGTTTTAGAATATCAACAAGTATTTTAAAAACCATTAACGTAAGAACTACTCTCATCTTATTAATGATAGAATTCAATTATAATTTTATTTTTTTTTTATGATGGCTGTAGCCATTTTCTTTAGAAACTTTACCCTCGTTTTCATATTTGAAATTGATCAATTTATTTTTGATATTCTGAATCCCACTTTTTGTGCTTAATTTTTTTAACATTTAAATTTTTTATTTTATAATAATAGCATCATTATAGAATTTTACTTTCCTCAAAAAAAAATTATAATAATTGGTTTATGAATATTTTAAGAAAAGTAATAAATTATGTAACGAAAATCGATGACAATATCAATCGTGCAGAGACAGTTTCAAGAGGATAAATGACTGAGTCATTAATTAATATTATCTTTCTTTATTTAGTTAAATTCAATTTTAATTCAATTTTTAACTCCTTTCTCCACTAAGTAGAGGAAGAATTGTTTTGTTTGGATTATCATTTTTTTCTAAAAAATCTTTGAGGTGTAGAGAGCGAAATTGACATACAGTGTAACCTGGATATAAGAGACCCGGATATAAGAGAGATTTCTCTGGCCCCAAATTAGAGCCTGTGTTAATGTATATAAAATAGACCAAACCCGTATATAAGAGACTTCTTCTCCAGTCCCGACAACTCTCTTATATCCGGGTTACACTGTACCAAGAAAAATGAAACCTGTATCAAATTGTTCGTTATTATCTACCATATCAAATCCTTTAAAAAAATAATTATATATCAAAATATTTTCATCTATTTTAAGGTTTAAAAAAAATATTCTAAAAAAAAATCGATTAAATGTCACACACACAAGGAATTTGGGAGTAGTTTTTATGCCCAGACATATTTTTGATTATTTTCATTTTTTTTTTTTTTCTTTTTTTTCTTTTTTTTTCCCCCACCAATTTTTGTTTACCTTTTGAAAAACACGAGTTTTTTTTTATAAATGTTTTTGACAATAAGACATTTTTATCATTCTGGAAAAAAATCAGTCCCCTCCTCCCGAAATACCAAGTATTTATCTCTTTTTAAATCTACATTATTTTTGCATCAACCTAATAAAATAATGTCGTCTTTCTTTTGAAGTTGGACCTCAAAAAACGACATTATTTTTGCATCAACCTAATAAATTAGAAATTTTTTTTTTTTTTTTTTTTTTTTAACCTGGACATTTAATAATTTTTTTTTTTTTTTTTAAATATTCAATGTTTATCGAATATGTAACATTTTTTATTTTATTTTTCTAGTTTGAAAACTAACGGAATTCAAATATAGAGGAAAAACTTTTTCCTCTTTTTGAATTCATTATTTATTTGACAACTCATTCACTGCGTATTTTCCTGGATGTGTAAATGTGTTACTGGTTTCAACTTCCTTGACTTTTTTTTTTTTTTGTATCTGTGGTTACTTAAGTGACTTAAGTTAAGTCATAGACTTTTTTGTTCTTGTCATTTCTCATTTTCCCAGTCACTGAGTCAGTTAAACAACTCAATTCGTAATCAGTTCTCAATGTTCACAACTGGTAATAAAAACGTAGTCACTCCATTTTCTGAATTACAATTTAAAAAAAAATCAACTTCTTGAAAAAAGACGGACGAACCAATATACAGTCGTTCTCTCTTATCCACGGGGTTATGTTCCATTTGAACAATTCAAAGACCATCAGCGGATACCTGAAAACTCTGATTGCACCGATATACCTATGTCGTTTTTCTTATGCATACATGAATATAGACTTTAATTTATAAATTAGGTAAGAGATTAATGTTAGTTTTACTTTTAAATAATAATTAAAAACTTAAATTACAAATAATTATCATTTTCTTAGCAACAACAGCGTACACTTTTCTTTTTTTTTTTAATTTATTTTTTCATTCCTTTTTAAATCGAGAATGTTCACCTTTTCACTTAAAGCGCCTTAGGGTTAGTCATTTGTTAAACATAAATTTCCAGTTACACAACCTGTGCTTTGGAACCCATAAAACTTCAAAACTTTTCTGGCGGTTGACCACAAATGAGTCAGTCAATTTGGTCGAAAGGACATTTTTGGACAGTCAGAGTGGAAAGAAGCGAGTTTTAGTTATTTTTTTGTTCATGTTTAATTCCGTCTTTTATTTTTATAATTTGTTTATTTTCAAATTATAAATTAAAGCGAGAATTAAAGTGATTTTTAACTGAGGCAATGTCATGCGGTGTGGCACTCTTGAGAATGTGTCAAACAAAATGGGCTCAACAAATATGCAAATCGAAAACAATTCATTTTCATAGCCTATCCTATTTACGTACATCTTTGTGGTAAAATTGAAAAATACAAGGGAAATTTATATTTTGTCGCGGATAGTGCAATGACATTAAAAATGTAGCAGACAAAGATTTAAAATTAAATTTTTTTTTTTTTTTTTTAATTATTGATCTCTTTTTTATATCTATTTCCTCCCTAGTGGAGCAGCATACATTAATTTGTATTCCATCTTGAGATTATTTAATAAAAAAAATATAAATTGATTAAAAAAAACAAAACAAACTTAAATTGGTTTAGAAAACAATAATAACGTGCGTAAAAACTGTTACATACAGTTTCAGTACACACGCGCATTTCGGCGGTTCAAACCTCTGTTGGGTTATAATATTCGTTCCTCTCGGGGGGAAAATATTTTTACGAATTCTTTTTTATTTTTAATTTTTATTAGTTCTGTCTGATCATAATTGCTACATTTGCATAGGCTAAAAAAAAAAATGTAACAATTATAACACGTGGGTAAAAAAAAAATGCTTATTTATTTCACGTTTTGTTCGTTCCCCTCGCCTTGATCACTGCTCATTCCTTCAGTGCAAGTTAGATTTCGTATCAAATTTCACCTGTTCATTTCCTCCATTCCTTTTCCACACGATCTGTCGCTCCTTGTCTTTAAGACTTTTTTTTTCTCCCCTCAACGACTACACAAACCTGCTTTTTCTTCTTTTTTTAAAGCTTATATTCGTTTGTGATAAAGAATTCACGGCCAACTTGTTTAACCGTGGTTTTTACATAAAGTCTCTTAGTCTGAGAAGAAGGCTACAAAAATAGTAGCACATCCAGTGAAGATTTTTTTTTTATTTTTTAATCTAATCAGCATAATTTTTTAAGGCTAGCTTGTTAACAACTTTTTTTTTTTTAAATCTTCATGTCTAAATTAAAATACATTTACTGTAAATTTTATTAATTCCCGTATAAACTTTAAAAAAACAATTTCAGGTTAGGATGAACGGTGGCTATACCCCCCCCCCCGGGCGCAAAATGAGTGTTTGTTTCTCTGAATTATTCGCTCTGAGTATCTGTTTGGGTTTTTCTTTAACAGCGACACTTGACTTTAAAAGAAAATACGAATACACATTTTTTTTCACTTGTTTTGAAATTGGACTTTCATTGAAAGGAATGGTTTTATTTTTCATTTCGTGAACATTTACAATTTTTGTACTCGATGTAAAATTTACATCGATTACAAAAAAAATGTAATGCTGAAAGTTTTTAAAAAAGGCACTTTTGCAAAAAGCGATGCTGCGTGAAAATTAAAAAAACTATTTTTTTAAATTATGATTCATCATACATAAAAATTTATGTAGCTTTTTATGGGGGTGATAGTCTACGTACGGTATTATTACCATTCATTAGCACTTAATTTATTTGCTAAATATTTTTTGACAACATACCTTTTCCTGTGCCAAGAAAAAACACATTTTGGGATCCTTAAAAATGTAATAATGTAGTAATCATGATTTGATTAGGGGAGAAAATGTGACCATTCCGTTGTGGCGACCGGTTGGTTGTTCGTTTGAAGAATAACTTAACAACATTACCGTATCGTGATTGAATAATTTCTATATTTAAAAAACAAACTGGTTGTTAAGCCTAAAAATATGAACCAACACTTAAACTGAAAAAGAGGTTGAAAATTCAGGTGTGGTTTCTTAGGCTAAAAATAAAATCAATTTGGTTAATTACTCAACGCTTTACACGGTTTTTATTGCTTATGAAATCTTTCATTAATGAATGACAATAACTTCTAGTGGTTAAGGTTTTTTAAAATAGAAATAATGTAAAAATGAATTAGCAACACTATCCGAGAGAATCAGCTTTACTTTTAAATTTTTGGATGAATCAAAATTTTAAAATTTAATGATTGAAGTTCCTTGCGAGTTTCACTACTAAAATACAGGTGGAAATTTCCTATTGGATCGTTATGGGCTTGACTTTTTACAAAATATTGAAATCAGAATCATGAGTATGAGCACAGGTGAAAGACGAGGGTACAAATGAAAAGGCTAAAAAGAAAAAAAAGATTTCCATTTCAATGAAGCAGGTGTTGGTTGAACGCATATCACCTCTCTCTCTCGTCCTTACACTCTCGTTTTCTCACACACACACACACACACACACACACACACTCTCTCGTTTTCTCACGCTCACACTCTTTTTCGTTTTCTCACGCTCACACTCTTTTTCGTTTTCTCACGCTCTTTTTCGTTTTCTCACGCTCTTTTTCGTTTTCTCACGCTCACACTCTTTTTCGTTTTCTCACACTCTTTTTCGTTTTCTCACACTCTTTTTCGTTTTCTCACACTCTTTTTCGTTTTCTCACACTTTTTCGTTTTCTCACACTCTTTCTCGTTTTCTCACGCTCACACTCTTTCTTCCCCTCTCTCTCCTCCCATCTTTCCCCTCCCCCTTCCCCCTCCCCTCTTCCTGTATCTCTCTCTACACCCCCCAACTATATGAACTAGTCCATTACTAAAGGGCTCTCAAGTCAGACAGTTCACTGTCTGGCTTGCAACTGACAAGACCTTTGTCTTCAGACAGAAGCTCTGCGGAGAAAAACAGACAATGTTCCCGAACCTGCTTTTGTGGAGACTGGGTATATTTTGATCATTGGCCTTAATGGTCATGCTCGAGTTTGTCACAGTAATCCTGACCTTGTGTCACTTCTCATCCCAGTGGGGTGACTGGGTATAACTGTTTGCAGTCAGTCTTCAGCCTAATACAATACAGTCATTACGTACAGCAAATCTTTATACAAAGTACATTATATAAGTAAGAGTGTGTTATAACAATTTCCATAGACTTGTGATGTTATAATACTCTCTTTTTTTCTTTCTCTCTCTTTTTTTCTTTCTCTCTCTTTTTTTCTTTTTCTCTCTTTTTTTCTTTTTCTCTTCTTGTTCTCTCCTTTTTTTCCTCTTGTCCTGTCTCTCCTCTTTTTCCTCTTTCCCCCTCTCCTCTCTCTGAAATGATATAGTCTTACTAACATCATATCTTTCTCTTCCATCTTTCCTCAATCAAAATAGAATGGTTTATTATTTATTTGAGTTAATACATCTTACTAATGGAGGAACATGTAGAATAGTAATATATTTATTTGTATCCCCAGCCCTGTATTCTACTAAAATTATGTGGATATTCATTTTATCCATATTTTGTTGTAATGTCCTCCAGCATTCCCAATTCTGTAGGAAGCAATTTTTCTTTCATAGGTGAAAATGTTAAAATCAACATAATATTTACAAAAAAATAGGCTTTTAAAAAGTCTGTTTTAAAAGTATTAGGTTGGTGCAAAAATAATGACGTAATAATGTCATTTTTTGACGTTAAAAAATACGCCAAAAAACGACATTATTATGTCATTATTTTTGCGCCAACCTAATATTTTCACTACTGCTCTGCCAAGAGAGCCTTTCAATGCCCCTCCTCTAAAATATTTCATTTGCTAACTTTTTGGTGTCGTCAGTAATAACATAAAATACAATTTTGCTCATTTATTGTTTGCATGATTGAATCAATCACAAGGTGATCCTTGTCTCTTAGCATTGTCTCCTTACTTGATGTAATTTGGTATTTGTAAACAATTCCAAAAACATACACCAAAGCGAGAATTTTCCACCTGAGAAAGTCACTTTGTTATCAGGTGTTTTTTTTACATTGTCACCAGTCTTTTGTGGTTTGACCTTAAAGCAAATTTGCTCCATATATAGAAGCAAGAAGCTGCAAAGTGTTGCTGTTTGTAGATTAGTCACATGTGAAGGGATTTATTGGGTTTGGTGGTGGTGGGGTGATATCTTCTCTACTCACAAACCTTTTTTGCTCACTTGGAGGCCTTGTGATCTGAATACCTTCCACCTCACTACCTCTATGTTTCATGTCTTTTACAACCCCAGGTGAATGGAGAGAATACATAAAGGAAAATAGGAAGGAAATGGAATTGATGACAGAAACATTGAAGCTAGTTCTCATGGGAAATGGAGTGATAGCTCTGTTAAGTTGAATATTGACAGTTATTAATTACTCAAGACAAACGTAGTGAAGAATATAAATGCCCCAAAGATTTGCTAAAAAATGAGTGTACATGATTAAAAAAAAAATTCCAGAACTTAATAAAACAAGTTTTGTTGTCAAAACTTTTACTATTAAGGGGAAAGACCAAATGATTCTTTTTTTTATCTTATATATTTTTCAAAAAATCCTTTTTAGAACCTTTAAAATTTTGGCTAAAAATCTTGTTTTTCTGCTGTCAACATGAGACTATATAAATTAGTACAGTATTTGAGCATCTTTTACAGTAACGCATTGATTTGGAAATTCTTGCAAAAATCAGATATTTGTTGGATTTTAATGAAATTTTCATGACTTATTTCGAAATTAATTAAATTTTCAGAAAATCTTCGTCCAAATATATATATTTTTTTTCTTCAGGACCCCCCCCCACACACACACACTCATTTTGTGTAGCCCTTAATGTTTGTATTAATTATAAGGACAAGTCCTCAGAAAATTTAAATTATCATTTTGGATAAGCAGGATGCCCAGTTACATAAAATTGGCTATGATTCTTAAAATAAAAAAAATGCAATAAAACTAATACATTATTTCATTTAAAAAGCTTTTAATTGCTTTTATGAATAAAATATATTATGGACATTATTGTCTCATGGAATATATTTTTTTTTATTATGAATGAGTTTTTACAAAAATAATTGTTTCCTTTTATTTAAATCTTAATTAGTATAATTTATAAACTTTTAAATCTTTTAAAATTCTCTGTTTATTTTTGGCACTTAAGTAATATTGTTATTCAATTACACTGTATTTACTAATCATAAATGGAAAATCTCACTACAATGAAATGAGCCCCCATTATTTTTTAACTTATTTTATATGTGCATAAATGTGTCCATTTCTAACATTTCCTCAATAACCCATTTCTTAAATTTCAAGATTATTCATCAAGTAATTTTTATAGTTCTTTGATCCTTAGTTAAACTTAACAAACACCAATTTGTCAATAAATCTGTCAACACCTCATAAAAACATTTACCTCCATGTTAAACGATTTTTTTCAATTCAGATTAATTAAACTTTAAATCCGCTAATTTTTTCTCAAATAACATTTCAGAAACAGATTACCTATTACCTATATGTACAGTAAAAATAGATTTAAAGCAACATAACCTGAAAGGCTGCTCAAGAAGGAAGACTCCATTGCTCAAAGACTGTCATAAAAATACCAGACTAGTGTTTGCAAATGCACTGGTATTTTTGAGAAATATCTGATTAAAACAAATATTGAATTATTTGGTCAAAATAACCATTGTTATGTTTGGAGGGAAAAGTGGGAAGCTTGCAACTTTAAGAACACCAACCACAAATATTGAAGTGGGAGCTTTTTCTTTGGGTGGGTGGGGGAGGTGCTTCACCACTGGAGGAAATGGTGTGTTTGATAAAATTGATAACTTTTGGGGATATGTTGAAGCGGCATCTCTAGACATCAGCCAGAAAGTTAAATCTTGGTCACAAATTGGCCTTCTAAATGGAACATACTTCCAAAGTTGTGGCAAATTGTCTTAAAGGTAATAAAGTAGATGAGATTGCTAAAAAAAAAGAGCATAGCATGAAGAAAAAGACGTCAAACTTGACAAAAAAATTTATCATTTAAATGTTTATGTTATTATTAACAGGAAAGATCAAAGTATTTTTGGTATTTTTTTACATTTTTTTAATTGTTCCTAACATGTCCAAAATTTTTGCTAGAAACCTTGTTTTTTTTTTTTTTTGTTTTTTTTTGAGCCAGCAAAATTGACAGATAATCATGTCAACCATTTTTATCCATTTTATAAAAAAAATCTGTTTGAAATTCTTTTAAAAATCAATTATGTTTTCAAAACTTATTTCAAGAAAATTAAAAATTATAATGTTTATTTAAAATATTTTGAAACAAGCATTACTTAGAAAAGATGTAATTTAAAGATAAAACAAAGCAGGTCATAACATTTTGCGTCACTTGACAGGTAATGATTGAGATTAAATTTCATAAGAAAGGTATCTAATTACTTATCTTATTAAATTAATTACCTCTCTTATTAAATTTTATCAGAAGTGTACATAAAATACTATACTTTTATGTACATTTATTACATTTTACTGTGTTATTTTTATTTCCATTCATTTTATTATTAATTTTGATATTTCATTCATGAAAAAATGTCATAACTGAGATTAATATAAAAATAAGATCATAAATTTCATAAGATGATACTGATACTTGTTGAAACTGAAAAATCAAATTAACTTCTCCACGTGTTTCGCAAAAATGAAGTCCCTAACAGCAGAGAACAATGCTTAACTCAAATAACGCAACTTAATTGTATTCTTGCTGGTTTTCCATACTTTGTAATTACATCCATTTTATAAACACAAAATTACATTTCTTAATTACTGCGGGTCTTCTGATTGGTCAAAATGATACAATTTACAATGCGGTAAAAAATGATCTATATCATAAGGCCATTTACAAAACTGAATGCACCTTTCAACTAATTTTATAATATTTTAACAACTTAAATGTAAAAATCTAAAATAATTAAAGAAATAACAATTGTATTAAAAATTCATTTTTCATCAAAAAAGTTTTTTGCTTTCAGAAAATATTGTCCATATTCATAAAAGTAAATAAAAGCATTTGAAATTAAATAATATCTTTGTTTTATTGAGTTTTGTATCTGACAATACAGAGCTGATTTTCAGGTAGAGAGGTCCAATTAAGAGAAAATACATGATTTGCTTTCCTCAAAGCCTTGTACTTTTAACTAATATAATCACTAAACTGAATGTAATTGAATTTCTAGAGTTTTCATAAAATTGATTAGGGGGAGTGTAAAAAAAAAAAATGCCATGACTTTAAAAAAAGAAAACTTATAATAATTTCCATCATTTGTAAAGAGTTTCTGAAAGTTTCATTAACATCCGACAATTATTTTTACTTTTGCAAGATTTTCAAAATTAATGTCTCTCATACAAAAAGAATTTTTATATTTACTTGTTCTACTGATACAAAGAGAAACAAGGTTTTTTAATCAAAATTTAGAATGTTCTAAAAAGAAGGAAAAGTTTTTAAAAATAATTAAAAAATACTTTGGTCTTTCCTCTTAATAATAGCATAAACATTTAGATGATAAAATTTTGTTTTTGTCAAGTTTGGCATCTTTTTCATCGTACTATGCTCATTTTTTTTTTATTATTATTATTTATTTAGCGATTTCATGGAGGTACACAATAAAGTCAAGGTATTGGAGTGGCCATCACAAACTCCTGATCTAAATAAAATTGAAAATATGTGAGCAAAACTGAAAAAGAGCCCATAAACCTGGTTCAATTATAATAGTTCTGTCAGGAGATCAAGGTTAAAATTCCAGCAGCTTAAATTACTCACCACCCCAGAAGGTCTTAAAAGAAATAAAATGTGAAATAATTGCCATTTTAAAACAATGAAGGGATCACTGCTAACTGAACTAAAACAGTTGTTTTATTATGCACCAGCTTACAGACATATCATGTGGAAACACCAGTTCTTGTATGATCATCAATTAAAGCAATGTTGAACCTAGTCTGTAAGCTTTGATATGTGGGTGGTGTAATGGATAACAGGTCAGGATTGGAAATCCAAGTTCCAATTCCAGTCAGGTTTGTTATATTCACTTGGGAAAGGTATGAATCCACCTCTTTTCTCAACAGCTGTGGGTTAATTACTAGGACTTGTATCAGTTAATCATTATCCCTCCAAAATTCTTTCACTCTAAAGATATTTTCTGGCTTTAAATAACCTGCAAAAGATTGATAGGCCATAAAAAAAATCAGTCAATCTATTATGTGCCATGTCTCTTTAGGAAGTGCATGGTCATGGCTTTCCATAATATCCTGTCTCTTATTACTCAAAGTATTTTAATTCCTGTTCATCCCTGTTCTGCTATCCATTCACACAAACTTGTTAAATAGTTTATTTAAGGTTTCCATCTGCTTCTTTTGCTTTCATTATATCCTGTGAGTGTTCAGTTCTCTAGGTCCTTTTTCCTCATTATGCGTCGCAAAAGTTTTATCCGTTTCTGATTGTAAGTATAAGTTTCCTTGTAGTTCTGAATTTCATTAATACTTCCTTGTTGCTCATTTATTCTGTCCATTGTATTCTTTGCATTTCTTGGTAGAACCAATATTTCTGTTCTTTTAAGTCTCCTCTTCATCTGTGAGGAAACTGTCCAACCATCACTGCCGTATAGGAAGGTTATTCATTACTCTTTTCTATTTTCCTAATGATATTTTTCCAATCACTTCTTTGCTTTTTTTCTGTTCAAAGACATTTTTTTACCCAAGTTGGATTAGATATGAGAAATTTTGAAAATGAGTTTAGGTGTATGTAAACATTTGATTCCAGATATGTGTTGATTTCTCTATTTATGTCTATGTATGGTCATGTATATTTTTGTCCGTGAATGTATGTGTGTATGCATATATATATATATATATATATATATATATATATATATATATATATATATATATATATAGTGATAAATATCTCTAAACAGACTTTTCATCCTATTAGCTGCTGCTAGCTTCCCAGCTAGGCATTAAAAAGACCAAGTCACTATTAAGATTATCGTTTGGGTGTGTCAGTCACTGCAGGCTTAGTAGGTGTCTTACCTGGGTGTTTGTCTCTCAACAGCCTTCACCATGCATTTTACTAACCTTTCTCCATTATATCATTGGTGCAGATAAATATGGCTTTACTTTTCTTGTCATAATATTCTCTTTGGGCAATTATCACTGCAAAAATATTTGAGGTTTTCGTGACAACTTGAAGGGAAATAGTGATTAAAAGATGATTGGCCAAATTTTGAATTAATTCATTTTGTCATTGAAGGAAATTATGTGTTAAGTTATTTTAAGTCGGTTATAAACATGAAATTTTTTTTTGTCTTTGCTATTTTTTTTTTCTTGTTTTGTGAATATAAATAATTTTAACATTTCTTTAAGATTTTGATATAACTTTTAAAAATGTTTAAATAGGAATCTATTTCTGTATCTTTTCAACAACTATGGCTTATAATTATTCTGAAATTTCCTGCCTATATAATTGTGATAAATAAAAATGTATCTGTGCTTGAACTACAATCCCCTGAATGAAAATGACTTGCTGTAATTAGTCTTTTCTATATTGGTAAGATAACTCCTCATGACTCTTGGCAAGGTTTAAGTGTGATTATCTAGGTGTGGGCTGGTCATCACCCTGACTTGGAAGAATGTACATTGTTAATATCATTAGTTTAGTGAATGTTCACTAATTAATGATATTAACAATGTAGCTTTTCATTGTCTGTATTCCTTTATTGAGTATGAGTCACTTGTTTGATAATGACAGTAACAGAGGCCTTATTTATCAAAGCCTTGTGCCAGATTGGTGTCTGAATTTACAAAAACAAATAGTTAATATATTTTGATTTTTATCCAAGTTGACTACCCCTTTTCCCAATAGACATTTGCAATATCATTATCGTCATCATCAGTATTTGTTGTCATCATCATTAGTCATTGACTGTGACTGTGCTATCCTCTGCTATATTTTATCAGAAAATCCTTCCATACCATTTTTCCATCTTATATGTATTTTAAATTTTTTTTTTTTACTTTTGCTTTCAAGTTGTTTAGTTGTTTGCATACTGACTCATTACCTCAAGTTCTTTCTAATGAGGGTTACAAAGATTAAAAAAAAAAAATATCAACTGATTGGATTGGGATTCAATTCCTTACCACACAGTTTTTATCATCATAACGTCAATTGGCTGGACATCCTTCCCACATTTACCCAAACTTTGATCATGTGATTGAAGCTGAAAGGTTAATGCTTTAATGTTACCATAATGCAGATTGTACATGTAGGAGAGAAATTCAGAAATTTAAAATAATGGGAGGAACAGTATATCTATTAGAGGTATAAAGATATGTCCCTTGTACAGAGTTTTTGTGTTAATATAGGGATTATCTTAAAATGGAAGAATTGCAAATGCAATAAAGGATTGGGATTGCACATATTTTTAAGTGTTTTTTTTTTTTTTTTTTTTTTTTTTTTTAGGTGCTTGATTCACAATGTGGGTGGTAATGCCATCTTGGAGATATTGCATATTCTCAAGTTTATATAATATATATTTTTTACTTGACATGTGCTTTTAGGATATAGGTGATTATACAGATTCCTTTTCTTTTATCACCTGGGAGAATGACGTGCCTGTACTCATATTTGTCATCATAATATCTCTCTGAGTAGGAGATTTGATCAGCTGGCATTGTGGCAGTTAAAAAAAAATTTACAATCAATAAAATCGACAATTTAGACGAGTAGAATCAGTAGAAAGATCCTCAGATAACGTTGTGGAGATTATGTCATTTTCTTTTCCTTCAATCTACATTAAAATAACTCAATCAATCGAATGTTAATTGGCACCCAAATCTTACTGGTTCGTTTCTGTTATGCCACTGCGACATTAGAAATTTCAACAAAGCGCATACTCAAATCTCCCGCCTCAGTACGTGACGTCATCGGAACATCAAGGGAGATCACTCTCATTAAATATAGGGAAATTTATTTTCTGAAAAAAAAATTTTGAACAAAGTAACTATAAACAATTTGTGAACTACTATTACTTTGTGGAAGGATAGTGGGTGTGGTTTGCCATCGCTTTCTTTGGTTTACAATTAAGTTTACTTATTCTCCTAGACTGGCTGCCACTCTTGGTTAAATAGCCTAGTCTAATCTTCTATTTAACCCATAGATAGGTTCATGCCTTTTCCAAGAGCATTTGTGCAAAAGTAAATGCAATGGACTAGGTAGGAATTTGAACTGAATACACCAGTTTTACTTTTCAGGCCAATAGCTGTTGCATTTTTTGCACAATATTAATGATTTCACATTTGAAAACTGGATTAGGATTTTTATTTTCACTATTCACAGGTGATCTATTGTCTTCAGCTTCATTGCTGTTATTACAATATTCCAGTTGTTGTGCCCTCTGACCTTCATCAGGCATATGTCAATCCAGATAACCTACAGGTAGTTCTAAACTGAACCCTTTTATTTAATCTATGGGGGTAAATTGTTCTTGTTCCACTGCCCATAATGGTATCTTGAGTAGTTCCAATTCTTAGTACTGCTCACTCTGCAATATGTTTATAGTGGAAAGACCTACCGTTTTTTACGACATTGCATGGTGACTGCTACTTAGTTGATCACATCATGGCTTACTTTTGGTGATTCATGCTGTTCTAATACAACGAAATGTAAACATGTGACATTAACCCGATTTTTCTCCTTGTTTCTGTCGTTTCACAATTTATGGTTTTGTAACACGTGAAGCTTTGTCTCAGGGATTGAGAAACCCTGATTTATGTTAGATTTTTATTTTATTTTTGAGATTTAGTTTTTCTTTGTCATAATTGTAAAGAGAATTTATATATATATATATTTTTTTTTTTTTTT